>JAFIRS010001226.1:0-408635 GCA_018342105.1 Gonioctena quinquepunctata | reverse complement strand
TCTATTTTGGGCGTACAAAAGGTCTATCAATTTATTTTTCTGACTATCCACTCCACGATCACTTGTTTATTTTCAAAATCTCACTTCCGACACCAATTGTAACGTAAATAAACTTAACTTGGTTCTACTAATTTATTTCACACTTAATTTACAACTTAATTTATATTACTATTTCACTGTATAGCTCGATCGTATGGGCTCGTTCAGATTGTCCTACTCCACTTGAGGTTTGCCTATTTATCTCCGATACAGCATTCTCGATGTTTCGAATTCGGACGGTTGGCGACGGCATGTTCCAATTGTTTCCAATATTGACCGTTGTTTTCCGCGGAAGAGCGCACTGGATGGTTCTCGAATATCTCCGGGGATGATCTCATCGCTGTCGATGGCAACACGTGAGGCGACAGGTCCGGCCTAGGTTCGTTACAATAGCTAGAAAAGTTCAATAGATTTCACATGCTTGAATGAAAGAGCTGATAAGTATATGCTCGTAAAAACATATTTCATCCTTGGAAGACAATTAAATGCACTTAAAAATAATTATCAAGAAATGACCCTTGTACACCGGATTCATAAATAACTCATCTAGGAAAAATTAACGATGGTAAGCAAGAGTATTAATTCTAATTTGTTGATATCGCCTCGCGATATGGGTTATCATGGAACGATTTTATTGCAATTGTACCGACAGAACGCGCTATAAATTCACCAAGTATGACAGCCATTAAATATAACTCTTCCTCGAAAAGGCATAAAATTTTGTTTTATATATTTTTTTGATGACAGAAACAGTACAAACCCATCAATTATTGATTATTATGACCGACAAATAAAATTAACTCAATAACAGCATAGTATTTATTCATGCGTAGAGAAACAAAAACAAAGCCATTAATTATGGTTGAAGATAATTATAATTGCTAGTCGCGGTTAGACCAATTATCACGTGATTCGATAACGGGATATAAAAGCGCGAGTTTTCATATCAAGTAAATCATTCTGTGTTCAGTAGCCAAGCTATATCATATTCGTTACTCCGGTAATATGTTTCTCTCAAAAGTGAGGTTCAGAAGTCCATCGAATCACAGTATCGTACAATAATGATGAGAGTTTCCAATCAATGTAGTGAACGTCAGAAAACATTAAACTAAGCAACTGCAAACCAAATATTGAACGCTCCAAGTGAAAAACAGAGATAAGACAACGGGAGTCCGCAATTCGATAGTTCACGATCTCTTAGAAAAACCATAGCCCTATCGCGCTATACTAATATACCGGGCGAATAATATAAAATAACCAATTGACGCGGAATTAATCGAAATAATAATAAAATCAAAACTAATTGTCGTTAAAAACCTACTCCAGTGAATAAGTGTGAAACAGGGTGAGATATATAAGTTTTTCCATATTTATGTTTATGGCAAGCCCAACCTTTTTTCTTATGTGCATGTGTCTGTAAAAGTATCTCCATAGTTTCGAGTTAACAAAGATCAAAAGAGAATTATTTCTAGTCGATTGTGGCAATTGATTTCAAGATTGTTTTTAGTAAAATTATTTCGATTTTGTAGCCAACTGTAATATTAACTGCCAATGAGTTACACTCGTTTTCGTTGTATGAATATTGTTTCATATTATTCGTCTATAGAACGAATGAAATAATTGTGTTATTTACTAAATATATATGTACATTCTTAACATTTTAAGAGTACATTTTTATTTTTTTTATGAATACTTTTCGAATCCTTCTAAACTCCGGTAGTACTTTTAAATAAACACCCCATGTTCCTCCGGGTAGTTAGAAAGAAGATGTTGAACGTAGCCGCTCGCGTTCAATAACTTCGGTTCAGTTATTTTCTCAAATAACTGATGCTATCTGCCCATCAAAGTTGTGACTTTGCGAGCAACTTTACAAAAAAGGACTAATCGAGTATAGAAATTCTATATTAGTTATAGGAAATATTTTCCATAATAGACCAGTGGCGTTACAGAGGGTTTTAATTATAACCCCCTGTATATGTCCAGCGGCGTAACAAGTAGATTACAAACTTACCTGGGAAGCTCACTTAAATATAGTAACTACAAAACTAATCACCTACTGTTATATGATAAGAAACTTAAGAGAAGCTGTACCATTTCATGTACTGAAACTTCTCTAGTATAGACTAGTACAGTCAACCCTTCAATATGGCCTAATATTCTGGGGAACATCACCCCACTTCGATAAAGCCTTCAGAGCTCAGAAAAAAATTCTGAGGGCTATTTACAATGTGCCACCAACAACATCTTGTAAGCCACTTTATAAAAAAGCAGAAATACTAACATTATGTAGTCTTTTTATCTACCAATTAATTTATAATGAACATTTTCTTGAGAAGAATGAAGATATACATCCGTACAATACAATAAATAAAACAAATATTCGTCAGCCATTTTCACGCCTAGAAATAGGTCAACAATCACCAAAACATATTGGAATCGAGTGCTTCAAGTTCAATAACACAATGGATATAGAGGTGGGCTACACATCCTAACACCATATATAGCTTTAGAAAAAAGGTCCAATCATTTTTAACAAACCATAGTTTTTACAGTATAGAGGAATTCCTCAATTTTTTATTATTGTACTAGTCCAAAATCTGTCCTATGTACAACAGTATATTTTATTTACTTTATATTTCTCTATATGTTTCTTCTAGTGTTTTCTTTGTAATTGACTAGTCGGATAGGTTTGTACACTGTATATTTTATCATATGTAATGTATAAGTCTCATAGACGAATAAATTTCTTTCTTTTTTCTTTTTTTTGTTTTTTTTGTAATTTAATTTCTTATGATCTGTCTGTATAACAACATAATTTTTTCCAGAAATATACTGATGAAATTTTTTGCAGGCATAAACAATTGCAAGCATTTCTTTTTCAAGCTGGCAATATCTTGTTTGAGTAATTGTGAGCATTTTTGATGCATATGCTACAGGTACAGTACAGGCTACAGAATTAATATAGAAATGTCAAAATTAGAGAATTATTTTAAAATTAATAAGTTAAAACTTAATCGTCAAAAAACGAAGCTATGATCATAACAATCCCATATAACACAGAAACATCAATATAAATTATATTCGTTTAGTTTTTGAAGGCGAAGAAATAGAAATTGTACATAACTTTAAATACTTGGGTGTTATGTTGGATGAAACCTTGTCGTTTAAAGAACATTTCAACATGATAAAAAATAAAATATAAAAAAAACTATTCTCCTTTTCAAGAATAGCATCCAAACTAAAATAACAGTGTACAACACTATTGTTCAGCCACATTTCGATTACTGTGCTACAGTTCTGTATTTATTTATTAGATAATTATGCTCGATCATCACTTTAGAATAGAGGAATGAGTATAATTTTGAAGTGTAACAGGCGCCACCTAATAGCAATCAGTAAATGAAAGACTCATAACGTTTGCACTTACTTTTATTTTTGAATTATTGAAGGGCCTAATGCCAGAGTAACTAAATCAGTTTGTTATTTTCAGTATAGAAGTACATGGGTATCAAACAAGATCACACAATAATTCCTATCTTAGCAGAGTGCTTACTAATAGGGGTATGAACTCAATGTTCTATAAAGGGCTTAATGAATATAATTCTCTTCCCCAAAATATAAAAGAATGTTATACTGTTTGAAAATTAAAAAAATTGCTTAAGGAGTACCTGAAACATAAGAACTTGCTGTGATTTAGGTAAAATTTTATTTTTGTTCTATTAAAATAAGGATGCTGTGTAGTAACTTGTTTGAGATTTTAATTTCAGATAAATTTTGATTCAGTTGTATCTGTAAAATATTAGGATGTACCTATCTTAAAATATATTCTGTTCTAATTATTTGTCGAAAAAAAATTATGATGAAATTGGGGTATAGGGCTCATCAAGATACTGTGGATACAAAATTGTAGGAAACCAAATTCATAACTTGAAAGGTATAATTATTTTGTGAATAAATCAATTTTTAAATAAGTCAAACATTTCCAACTGAATCAAACCTTGAAATTCTTGATGAAACACTCTGTATAATTATACATTTTTCGATTCCTCAAACATTTCTCAATGTTTCAGATTTATTCCCATTCTCATCACAAAATTCCCATTGTTTGGTAAAAACTTAAAAAATCAAAATTGTGTTATGGAAACAAAAATAACTTTGACAACTAACAAATTAGTGTTTATCAATAACCTAATAAGTTGGAATATCTAGTGTGCTTTGGGTAATTAAATTTTTCAACAAATATATATACAAGAGATTAAAAAGTGGACATGCTATTAATATATGTCAAAAGCAAAAAAATTCGAGGAACGCAGTAACTTTGTATGCTGAAACATCACCCATGTTTTCAATATTTCCCCATTGTGGAGGAACAACTCAGACAAAAAACTGCCAACCATGAAACTTTTTTCATTGAAGAAGTGACAGAAATCAATGTTTTAGCATTTGTAGAAGTGAATCCTACCGCTTCTATTAGGAAAATTAGCATTAGTTGAAAATTAGTCATGAGTCGGCAAGGAAGATTTTGAAAAAGCCTAGGTACAGGTCGTTTAAGTATCCAGTGCACCAGCAATTGTATGAAAAGGGTGGAAATCGAAGATTAGTTTATTGTGATTGGTTACTTCAGAACAATACTGCTAATCCCGACTTTGTTCCTTCGATTTTGTTTTCCGACAAGTCAAGATTCACGAACAATGGAAAGTTTAACAGACAAAACTGCAGATATTAGGCGAAACAAAATCAGCATTTGATGAAGGAAAGTAATTTTCAGGAAAGATTCGGAGTAAACGTATGTGCTGGTGTAATCGGAAGTAAAATAATTGGACCAATTTTAATTCAAGGACAGTTGACAGTGGTAAGGTATTTAGAATTCCTTCAGAATGATATTGAATAATTATTAATGGATTTACCACTTGTGTTTCTGAAGTGATTTATTTTCAATAAGATGGGGCTCCGCCTCATAATTCCATCCAAGTCATGAACTATTTAATGAACTGGTTTAATGAGCAAGTAATTACAACAAATGGTCGAAGTACGTTGGCGTGCCCGATCACCTGATTTCAATATTTTAGACTTTTTTCTGTGGGGTTATGTGAAAGAACGAGTGTCTTATACACTTGAAATTTTACAAAATCACATTCGTGAAGTGTTTGCTACCACAAATCCCGCTATGTTGCAGAATGTGATGCGAAACACAATTGATAGTCCCAGAAAATGTCAGGAACTTGGCGGAATGCACTTCGAACATTTAATTCCCTTCAATTAATTCTGGTATTATGGGTAGTTTTTTTTTGTTGGAATAGATTATAAACTTTTGTTATGTGAAAATTGATGTTTTTTAATTTAGTTTCATTCAATTATATACATCCGATTTTCGATTCAAAACCATCAAAAGTAAAAGTACTACAAAATAGTGCGAGTGAAAAAATGTTTTTCAGAGTTAATGGCATTACAGACGCTATACTGTTGAATGGATTATCACAGTTAGCATATGTGCTCTTGCAAAATCAAATAGATCTCAAGAAAAAGTTATGATGACCTTCCGACTTCTAAATTAATACAGTTACAGAAGAACATGTTTCTGCTGAACGATGTAAGTTTTATGCTGCAGTGAAATCCGCGAAAGAGAGCATTGAAGATTGGGTCGTGAAACTACATATGAGTGTGGAGATTTCTGGATAAAATGTTAGTGGGTGTACCGCATCCACCACACTTGATGTTGCAGACAAATCAGCTTTTGCCAATGACTCGATAAGGATAGACTCTATTTATATTTCTGACTGCGGTCAACTCCAGTCACAGTTTAAGCACAATGTTTACATGAATTCGTTTTCCGGAACATAATTGCTAGTTAATCAAAGTCAGAAAAGCTATGTTTCCACTCAAGTGAGCAGATAAACTTAAGATGATTTATGTCAATAAACGATATTACGGGGTCAGTCGAAGGTTAGATGGGGTTTTGTCACCATCGGACAACATTTGTTCTGGTAGTTCTGGGAACTAATTTCCTAAAGATTGGTTGTTGTAGGATGACCCGTCTCGGGTGATGTCTGATGAGGACCGAGAAACAGATGGTTCCAGACTACTCCATACTGGTCCAGGAACGAATGAAGAAACAGCTCAAAAGACTGGCGGTTTCCTCGACGGAGGCACTAGACCTACAAAGAGCTGGACCTTCTTCCTCCCAAGGAGGTTCTTCCAACGAACGGAATCCCGCATCCAAAAGGGGCAGGACTCCAGGAACAATCCCAGTGGACACCACCGGGGAAGTCAAACGTCCAAAAGTGCGGGTAACCCCGGTCAGTGGAGGGCTGACATCTCTCAGATAGCCACTGGGGACAGTGGCTACCTGCAGCTGGTCATCAGCCGAGAAACCCATTTGATGCTGGCTTCAGTGGGGACCAGCTGCTCGAATTTTGGACACTGTGGGGGATGCCATTACAGAAACCCAAACGGGTACTCTGTACCCCCACAGTTCTAGACTGTGGCGTAGGCAGCTGTTGGTAACAGCAGCCAACTCAAACTCAAAATAGTGACTCGCCAGAGAACTTAGAAACACTAAGCCCTGGAAAAATTTCACTCTCGTAGTTATGGATCCCGCAAGGCTTCGCCGAGCCTTGATCTGGATACCAGGAAAAATATTCCTGCCTAGCCAGGACATCATAAAGAGACTGGAAAGGCAGAATCCAGGACTCTCATGCTCCTCCTGGAAGATCTGGGAGAGAAAAGAGGAGAAACATGGCCTCGTTTTAGGGTTGGATGATGAATCCATAATTCTACTCAGCAGAGGGTGAACTTCCAATCCTATTATAGCGCTTCACGAGCGACTCTGTAACTGTTCTTGAAGGGCCAATGGCCCAACAAAGAATATACAGGGGAACCGAACTAGGGACATCTGGAACCCAACCCAGGAATATCACGCCGGTCGCTCCGAGACCCCAAACCACAGGAACCTCGAAAGATGTCTCTGATGCGCGGGACGGGAAGGCAGAGGCAGAGGCAGAGGCTGGTACCTCGTGGAAGGGAATCAGAGGAACCGAAGTAGGCATCCCCATTACACAAAGCGTAGAAACATCAGAAGGGACCTCCAACAGAACACCATCACCAATGAGTGAAGAGAGATATGACGCGGGAAACCTCGAAGGAATGATGGAGGAACCCAAAGAGGGATCTCAATCAGATAAGGCCAAACCAGTAAGCTAACTAGGAGGGCTAAGAGACGGCCCAAACATCGAAGGAGCCACGAAAGGTAAATTACTTTATTAAACGTGTCTGTTAAATTCCCATAGATAAACCTGCAACTCGAGAAAGCTCCCACTGCTTCAATGCCGAAGGATCCTTGAGTGGGAACTGTACATCCTACTAACTCAGGAGCCTTGGGCGTACCAAGGTATTAGGAGAATGGGAATGGGCGGAGGAACAGCTGTGCCTCCGTCGATTCCCCCCGCGCATGATTATACACAAAAGGCATAAGTCTTCCCTGTCCCAGGATTCTGTACCAGAGACCTGGTGGCAGTAAAAATACTTCGTGCATACCAAAGACCGCATTTGGGAACTAGTAGTCTGCTCTGCGTACTTTCCGTACGAAAAGGCAGCCCCACCCGAAGAGGTCGAAAGGCTGGTGAGATACTGTGAGGAGTCTGGGCTGAGTTTACTCATGGTATGTGACTCGAACGCCCATCACGTACTGTGGGACAAGAAAGATACTAGTCCCAGGAGTGAATTCCTCAGCATAATCCTCGAAATAATAAATGAGGGCATCGGTACCCACGAACTTTACACCAAGGAAATCGGTGATAGATCTTAGACTATCCACTTTCCAGTCATGGAAAGTGTCACAAGATGAACCCCTATTGGGCCATCGGCACTTTCTGTATGGGATAGGTAACATAAACCTATCGAAAAAAAGTATACAGGAACCCACTGGCCACCAAATGTGGCAGACTCGTTAGTTACCGTCCTGGTACGGACATGGAGCTGAGCTAGATACCGGAGGAAGGTACCTAAATAAGGCGATTATTTCATCGTACGTAAATAGCTGCCCCTTTAAAGACAGGACAGACAACATAAGAATGCCCTGGTGGAACTTGGGAATCGAGAAGCACCGAAGGGTAACAAGAAAGCTTCCAAAAGAGAACGCATGTACCACTGGGAAAACTATAGGTCTGCCCAGAGAGAGTACAAAAAGGCCATACGGCGATCTCAAAGAGACAGTTGGAGTGTCTACTGCGAGAACATCAACACAATGCCCTCATCAGCAAAGCTCTGCAAAGTTATCTCCAAAGGTCCAGGGAAGAGAGTGGATACACTGTCCCTGCCTGATGGAAGGAAAACCGCATCAGCGGACACTTGATCTCCATAAATTTTCCTGAATCAGAACCAATTACTTAGCTACCCTTGAGGACGAGGCCAATGAGGAAACTCACATTTCTACGAAACGGCCTCAAGAGTAGTAACGTACGAGAAAGTAAGATGGTCCGTAAAGACCTCCTCACCATTCAAAGGGAGAATAGTATAGTTCCGGCTCTTCTCCAAGAGGGACTTTATATAAAAGTACGAGATTTTGAGATATTGAACATCCACTGCGATGTACTGTTTATACATGAATATAACTTTTATAAAACAGCCTATGTTTGCCGCAGATGGTGATTTTCAGGATATCCCTGGGGATGCCACAAAAAGAACTTGTCTCAAGTTATTTTGATAGCCTTTTCATAGACACAACAGAAAATTCCCAAAACGTTTTGCGAACATTGAATAGCTGTAAATATAACATTTTTAGAGATCACTTTCTGAAGCCTTTTGTTATTTATTTGGATATTTGAAGGTGTCACATTCTTTTGTTGAAAATATGAACACGATGTTCATAAAATCAGATGTGGAATCATCTGCGACTGAAAGATAAACTTTGGTCATTATCTTCCATCGTCAAGATAACCTCTTGTGGTGTAGGGGAGAGTCGGGTAATGGGAGTCAGCGGGCAATGGGAGTCACCCTCACATCCACGAAACAGTACATGCGAGCGACGCGTAAACAGCGTCCTTACACCCCGCTCTGACCCTCGGCGCAGTCTCGAACGACTCGCGCCAGTCAGCGCCCGCACCACTGAGAAACGAGCGTGTTTTGTTTTTGTGCTTGGCTGATGTAATTTTACGTCAATGCAAATCAGAAGGTAAGTGCCGAATATCTTGCAGTATGCGATTAAGACATTTACATGTACTTAGTTAGACGTTCAAAATTGTGATGTGCAGTTCAGATTATATCAGTGTGTTGAAGATTTTTTATTTAAATTTTTTTCTCGTTAGTGTAATTGTGGGAAATGAGAGTCAGTTGACTCCCATTACCCGCAAGTGATCACTATTGCCCGTAACTATGCATGTTTAGTTACGTTATTTTTATTTCTTTCTAGGTGCCGAAAGTACGAGTCAGGACAACTGAAGAAGCTTCCTGATCTTCTGATAGCCTGGAAAAAGCTATACAGCTTATTGATGGAAGTTCTCCCATAGAAAATGCTGCTAAAGTAATGGGAATCCCTTTTTGAAGTCTTCAAAGAAGGGTGAAAAAAGGTTCTGCTTTAGGACATCTAGGACGATTCACTGTCTTTAGTCCTGAGGCACAAGCCGAGCTAGCAAACTTGGTAAAGAAAATGGCAAATATTTTCTATGGTTGCACTGCTAATCAAATCAGAAGAGTGGCCTTCGAATATGCTGAAAATTTTAATTTGAAGCACAATTTTAACCAAGCTTCAAAAATGGCTGGACGCGATTGGTTACATGCGTTTATGACTAGAAATGATATTTCTATTCGGAAACCGGAGGCGACCAGCATAAATAGAATCACGGCATTCAATAAAACAGGGATAAGTCTGTTCTGAGAGCTACTTGGGCAGCTGATGGAAAAGCACAGATTTGTTGCAAGAAATATTTATAATTGCGATGAAACCGGTATTTCAACGGTTCAAACTCCCGAAGAAATTTTGGCTACAAAATGACAGAAGAGAGTGGGATCCATAACCAGTTGGGAGAGAGGAAAAAACATCACCTTGTTGTGTGCTATGAGCGCTGCAGGTGGGTACATTTCACCTATGTTTATTTTCTCTAGGAAAAGGTTGACTCCTCTACTCGAGAAGGATGGTCCAGCAGCAGCGCTTTACAAATGCTCAGACAACGGTTGGATCAATGAGCATCTCTTTGTTGAATGGTTGGCGCATTTTAAACAGCACGCTAAGCCAACCGCAGATGAACTCATCCATTTAATACTAGACAACCATGCTAGTCACATTTCTCTTTCCGTCTACGAATATTGCAAGTCCAATCACATGCATATGTTGTCTCCGCCACCACACACGTCCCATAGAATGCAGCCCCTGGATGTTTCTTTTTTTGGTCCGCTCAAAATGGCCTACAAAAAAGAATGTGACTCATTTTTAAAAAGCCATCTTGTAGAAAAGATAACCCCTCATGACGTAGCCTTCTTGTTTAGGAAAGCATTTAATAATATTGCGACTATTAGTGAAGGAGAATCGGGGTTTAGATCAACTGGAATATTTTCACTAAATCCGGAAGTATTCACTGAAGAAGATTTTCTCGCTGCAGAAGTTCTCCAATTTGAGACCATTGCAATCTAAGATTGCAATGAATCTCTCGCAGCTACCAGTATGATTTCCAGCACATCAGAAGAAATTCATTCACCAGTTCCCAGCACTTCAAAACAAATTGATTCACCAGCTCTTAGGATGTCTAACCAATTAGTAGTCCCACTTGATTCTGAACCAGATGTTGTACCACCAGTTCCTGGCACGCCAAACCAAATCAGTACTACATTGCATGATGCAATCAAGTTGCCAGAGAGAACACCTGTTATCAATACAAGACAGGGCCGAAAGAAGCAACACGCTACAATTTCAACTTCAACACCAATAAAAGAAAATCTGTTAGAAAAAGAAAATAATAAAATGAAGAAAAAAGGAGGCAAAGGAAAAGAAAAGAGATGGAAAGGCAAAGGACAGGGAAAAAAGACTAAAGATACTGAACTAAAGATACAGAAGAAGGGTACTGAAATGGCAATGCGTCAAGTATTACAAGAATCGAACGAAACTTCTGTATCAGATGTTGGCACTGACGACTTATGCCAGGACGATGAGGATGACGATGCAGAACATGCGGGAAACAGATGCCCAGTATGCGACGAATTCGGAAGAAATAACGAGATGTGGTTCAGATGTACCTCATGTGGGCTATGGGTTCACGCGGAATGCACTGGAAGGAACTCAGGTTATGTCTGCGATATGTGCTAGATTTTCTTTGACTCCGATTGCCCCCAGGGTGATCACCATTACCCCTATGTTGGTGTAATGGGAGTCAAATCTGTTTTTTTTTAACTTTTATAATTTCTAAAGTTGATTGCCAAAGTGACTGAAATTGATCTCTAATGATAGTTCAATAAGTAAATTATGTTTAAAGGCGGTTGCAATAAAAACTTTATTTTTAATTGAAATTGTATTTGAGTTCTCGCTTAAGTGACCCTATTCATGTTGAAAAGGAAAACATTCTCAATTGAATATCGAATAGAAAGATTTTTCTGTGAATTGAAAAATCCACTATAAAAATGAAGTTATTTTTTGTGAATGTCCAATAGAAAACAACTGCTTCCCCGGCTAAAGCCACGCTGGACATTGAACTATATCTGCTAGATATTCTGAAAAGACCCTAACTAAAAAGAAAAAATCTGAACTTGAAAATTTGCATTTTCATTCAGATAGTTATTTTATTTTCTATTCCAGTCATAATTAAGAACTCATGAAGATGAATGAGGCAAAGAAGAATGTTTTCCAAAAGAGAGTACTCACCAGAAATTATTCGTAACATTGACGCAAGAAAAGCATCGCATTCACTAGGTCTTCAATACATTTTTGTCGACGAAAATCTATTTCACGCTTCCACTATCATCAGGAAGACCGGAAGAAATGGGAAACACATTTTCAAGAAGCAATCTCACTTTGCAAAGATGGAAAAAGTTTAGCCGGGGAAGTAGTTGTTTTCTGTTAGACATTCACAAACAATAACTTCATTTTAATCGTGGATTTTTCAATTCACAGAAAAATATTTCTATTCAATATTTAATTGAGAATGTTTCCCTTTTCAACGTGTCACATTCTATTTGAAAAGGAGTTTTTTCATACCACCAGGAATGCATTCCTCTTTTAGGATGTAATCTAAATGGAGATTCTTCTTGAAAAAACGAACTTGATACATTCTGAGTGAAACTTCCATTAATTTATTCTGTTAGGATGATAGTGTTGATGTTGAAAAATAAAAATAAAGTTTTTTTATACTTCCAAGGCTTTTATATTTCTTGGGAAATTAATTTTATCTCATGAAAAAGATTCGATGTGAATATACTAACCACCAATTTTGAAGATAATTTCAATATGATATTTTCTTATATATAATTTCAATTGTATCTCTAGGAAGGAAGATTTAGTTGAAATTAAACTAAACACAATAATGTCTTTTAGAAAGAAATATTTGCAATTTAATATTCATTTATATGAATTATTGCATGGATGCCGAGCAGATATCATACAACATTCTGTGTGGTATTAGCAAGGAAAGTAGTTGTTTTCTGCTCTTTATCTACCAATCTTTAGTTTAATTTATATTAAACTATCATATTCCTCTCCATTTTGCGAAAACAGTGGCTTTTCTCTGTATTTCATATAGTAGTCGGCCGAGTAGCCACTCCTATTTCAACTTTCAAACTAGGTTGCTATTGAGTTTCTGGGGTGTTTCTTTCTGTAAAATTCACCTCGTTACTTGTACCCATTGTTGACTAAGCATGGCTGTGTCGATGTTTAATTCAGTCTCGCTTCAGCCGGAGATCTTCCCGAAACCCGTCTATAGGTATTCGCAAAAAATTGCTGGGTGTTGGACAGAAAAACAACTGTTCTACGTCTTTGCTAACGTTTCGCGATTTATTTCTTGCTTCCTCAGAGCTAAAATAATTGAAAAGAAAACAATATTATATTTCACCAAAACACTGATACAATCCACCTCAACTGTCGTCATTCAAGCGTGAATGAAACTTATCCGTAACGACAATGATAAAAGTAGGGATAAAAAAACATTACAAATGAAAAATATATACAATAAATGAGTTTTTAACTACCAATAACTTGATGTACACAAACCTTTCGAATAAAATCAGGTTCATGTCCACTATATAAACAGATCTCACAAATTAATTTCCAGTTTTCCGGACATTCGAATAATTGATGAGTCAATGATGTGGTATATTCTACCGAGATATTCGATATCTGTATTCCTGTTTACTGAATTTCTGTGGCGATTAATATGGATCATTTCTAAAATTAACCTTCTGCACTCGATGTATTCATGATATAATATTTGTGTGTTATCAAAATCGAAGTTGTGACCCAGATCATGGTGATGTTCGGATAATGCTGTTTTTCTGGATAGTGATAGATCTCTACAATCATTTTTATGTTGTTTTACTCTCTTTCGCCATAACTGCCGTGTTGTCCAATGTATTATACCTTTTCGTAGTTAACGCATTCAATTTTGTATACTACATTCGACTCTTTAGGTAATTTGTCTTTGACTTTTGGGAAAATTGTTTTTAATTTATTTTCATTGTACAGTGCTATTGATAATTGTTCCCATTGTAATACTTTGCCGAGTTTCTCTGATAGCCCTTTTACGTAAGTTAATTTTAAATACTTTGTATCCCCTCCAGTGGAAACAGTGCTATTATAGTGTTTGAGTTCGGACGGTTATGTAGGATTATATTGATTAGTGCTTTGGGATATTGATTTTTGGATATGTTTTTTATTTTTTTGAGGTTCTCTTCGTGGAACTTAGCATCACTAAGAGCGAGGGCTCTGTGTGTTTCATTCCTTTAATGATAGCTGTTTTATGGGAAAAGGGATGATGTGATAAAAAATTGAGAAGTCTGCCCGGATTACTGGGTTACATGTACCAATTGCTGGACAAACTCCCATCCTCATTTCTTATCATAAGAGTGCCAAGAAAAGGTATTCTATTATCTTTTTCATTTTCCAATATGAATTGAATTCTACTAAGGAAATCATTGAAAATAGCCAGCACTTCTTTTTCACTGTTTCGGGGGATGGCTGTCAGAATATGATCAAGTATCTATAATGACTCTATTCAATAAATAATTAATCGGTAAATTAATTCTACTGGGAAAGGCAGGGTTACCCATGGCTGAACCATCTAGCTGTTATCATTGAATTTAAAATAACTCGAGTCAACTAAGTAATTGATGATTTACAAAAATGAGTCCAGGGGAATCTGTCATTATTTCCAAACTTGGCCAAAATTCGTTGATAATTTCTAGGACTAACTCTTCCCACACAGCACATGTACGTACAATGGATGAACAATGGACGTTGAATATGGACGTTCAAGACATCCATTGAATGTCCAGTATTAGTCCAATGTACATTCAATGGACGTGCAATGGACGTCCAGGACACCACTTTGGACGTACAATAGAAGGCCAGAAAACGTCCAATGGACGTCCATTGTGCGTATTTTGGGCATCCATTGTATGTCCATATTTGGTCAAATGGATGTCCAGAACATATCCAAATGACAACCACTGTGGGTATTATCCGGTCGTCCAATGTACATCCATTGTATATCCAAAATGAATCCAGAGAATACATATATTTCAAAGTTTGAAATCCAACTAAAAATTGATACAACCAAAATTGAGCTAGTAGAACTCTTTAGTTTCATTCTTTTATATCTTGCACAAAATTGACGACACTTTCAAAAACTAACTGTTTACACATCATCCACCAAAGGAATTCATTAAATAACAATACACATGTAAGTAGATACTCTAAAAAATTTATAATAAAACAAAAGAATAACAACACTGGTCAAAAGTATACATAAAAAAAAATATTCTGAGAACGATTCATTTCCTTTCATTTGCTCTCCTCAACCATTTCATATTTGCCTCGTTTATTTCTTTTTTTGTTCGTTTTTTCATATGCCTGTTCTGCAGCACCTGTATGTATGTATATATTCAATGATAATCAACAATATATCTTTTGTTCCACCCACTGATCAGGAAGTCGGCCATTTTCAAATTCTTGAGTGATTGTTTCATTTTCGACGTGGTAAATATATTGAGAAGCGAGACCTTTGCTTATAAGTCGGGAAGAACACCTTTTCATTAACTCATATGTGTTCCCTCCACCAGTTTTTGAAATCTTATTTGACTGCAAAATGAATAATTAACATAAAAGAATGAAACTTTGCTTCAAAGAGTACGTACAGGAAAGATTTGCCAAGTTTGAGTTTGTTATATATGATCATTACTCCAAGACTACTTGGAAAATTATACACCTTCATTTATTTCACTATTGACAGGAGACATTTGAGAGGGACTCAATCTTTTTTTTTCCATTGTAGGCTTAAATGGGGGGAGGTAGAGGTAATTTTCATTTGTTTCATCGGCCTCACTTTCTTCTTTCTATATTTTCTAGACTATGGAGCATCATCATTAGGATCACTGCTGTATTCAGCCACTTTTGTTTTATTTCTTGCTTCCAAGATATCTAAATTGCATTTCTGTTGAAACCTGCAGCACACTCATTTTCATCTGAAATTTACCACCATGCATCAGTTGCACTATCTTATAATATTTCTTCCAAAGGTTTTTGGAACCCATATTAATCATTATAATGAAAAGTATACTTGTTTATTACCATCGATGAACGAACGAAACGGAGTCATAAATGGAGAGCAAAGACGCGAAGCATTAACCTCACATTTCTGAACAACACAGGCACGTTCCACTGAACGTTCGCGGCGCTCGCAACGACCCAAAAATTGCCCGCGAATTTCAAAAATATTTCATAGGCGGCAGGAAAAAATAGCAACCGGAAAACTAACGTTTTTCGATCCCGAAAAGAATACAGTGATTGAAGATACTTACGAATTTCATTTGAAATAAAAATAAGATTCTTATAGGGATCAAACTGAAATTCATATAAATATTTTTGGACATTGAATGGATGTACAATGGACGAACATTTTTAACATCCAATGGACGTCCATGTTCACACGTACAATGAACATCCATTCAATGTCCATGGACGTTTGGACTTGAGATGGACCTAAAATGGACGTCCAATGGATGTCGTGTGTTCTATGGGTTTAGGGATGCCTGGGAAGAGTGAAAAAACATCCAGCAATATCAACACAAAATCATTTGGTAAAATAATATTTTTAATTTTTTCAACTGCGGAAAAATAATTTGTTACGTGATATTTGAAGTCCGGATATAGGTGTCAGGAGAGACTTATTTAAACTAAACACGATCATGTCTTTTAGAAAGAAACATTTTCAATTTAATATTGATTTATATGAATTATTGCACGGATGTCGAGCAGATATCATTCAACATTCTGCGTGGTATTAGTCAGAAAAGTAGTTGTTTTCTGCTAATCATCTACCAATCTTTAGTTTAATTTATATTAAACTATCATGGAGAAGACTTTGGGAATTTTTATTCTTTGTTGAATATTCCTCTCCATTTTGTGAAAACAGTGGCTTTCCTCTGTATACAAAGAAATGCAACAGAAGAACAAATACAATACTTCCAACATCCTTTAGATTCCTCTTTGTGAAGTGCATATTGCGTCTCAAAAATACATCATCATGCCAACATTTTCAAATTTTCAAAACATCCCAAAACCGCCCAGGGATGTTTGTGCTCGCTAGGATTTGATGGACTTATGTTGTTGGTAAGTAGCTGAATTATAGGCATGTCATCAACTGTTTAATTTAAGTACTGTAACTTTCCTTATATTTTCTCAAAAAAATGTTTAGAACACAAGCTGCTTTAGTAACATTTACAACATCAACCTTGATTGAGTTTTTTTGGAAAACACGGAATTATGATGCTAAAGGCACATTTCAACACAAATACGTCTTTAATTGAAAACTTTATTTTCGGGAATTTTCTGATAACAGAAACGCCTCAACTCCTACAAAAACATATATGTACAGGTCCTTCAACCGTTAGAAAGAAAGCAGGTTCTGAAAGGTACAAACTTTTCTTTGCCATTTTCTTTCCTAACAGTCTACTAAAGGAAATGTTACCATTGATTCCCCTTCTATTGTGATAAACAGAAAACACAGTAATAAAAAAATCGTGAAAATCTGGATCCTCTTACTACAATAATCTACAGATTTTTTTGGCGGATTTAATGGCTGCTGTTGAGGCAAATTACGTGTTTTCTGTCTACAGCTCCCACTCAGTATTGGAAATGTCATTTTCCTCGAAATCCAACGCAATAACTTGCCACATTTCAGAGGTAGGTTTTGCTGAATATAAAGGTTGCACATTTTTCCATATAGTTAATTAAAAACTTTATTTTCGGGAATTTTCTGATAACAGAAACGCCTCAACTCCTACAAAAACATATATGTACATGTCCTTCAACCGTTAGAAGGAAAGCCGGTTCTGAAAGGTACAAACTTTTCTTTGCCATTTTCTTTCCTAACAGTCTACTAAAGGAAATGTTACCATTGAATCTCCTCATTGATTTCCCATCTATTGTGTTAAACAGAAAACACAGTTATAAAAAAATCGTGAAAATCTAGATCCTTATACTACAATAATCTACAGAATTTTTTGGCGGATTTAATGGCTGCTGTTGACGCAAATTACGTGTTTTCTGTCTACAGCTCCCACTCAGTACTGGAAATGTCATTTTCCTCGAAATCCAACGCAATAACTTGCCACATTTCAGAGGTAGGTTTTGCTGAATATAAAGGTTGCACATTTTTCCATATAGTTAATTGAAAACTTTATTTTCGGGAATTTTCTGATAACAGAAACGCCGCAACTCCTACAAAAACATATATGTACATGTCCTTCAACCGTTAGAAGGAAAGCAGGTTCTGAAAGGTACAAACTTTTCTCTGCCATTTTCTTTCCTAACAGTCTACTAAAGAAAATGTTACCATTGAATCTCCTCATTGATTCCCCATCTATTGTGATAAACAGAAAACACAGTAATAAAAAAATCGTGAAAATCTGGATCCTCTTACTACAATAATCTACAGAATTTTTTGGCGGATTTAATAAATAATAAATTACGTGTTTTCTGTCTACAGCTCCCACTCAGTATTGGAAATGTCATTTTCCTCGAAATCCAACACAATAACTTGCCACATTTCAGAGGTAGGTTTTGCTGAATATAAAGGTTGCACATTTTTCCATATAGTTAATTGAAAACTTTATTTTCGGGAATTTTCTGATAACAGAAACGCCGCAACTCCTACAAAAACATATATGTACATGTCCTTCAACCGTTAGAAGGAAAGCAGGTTCTGAAAGGTACAAACTTTTCTTTGCCATTTTCTTTCCTAACAGTCTACTAAAGAAAATGTTACCATTGAATCTCCTCATTGATTCCCCATCTATTGTGATAAACAGAAAACACAGTAATAAAAAAATCGTCAAAATCTGGATCCTCTTACTACAATAATCTACAGAATTTTTTGGCGGATTTAATGGCTGCTGTTGAGGCAAATTACGTGTTTTCTGTCTACAGCTCCCATTCAGTATTGGAAATGTCATTTTCCGCGAAATCCAACGCAATAACTTGCCACATTTCAGAGGTAGGTTTTGCTGAATATAAAGGTTGCACATTTTTCCATATAGTTAATTGAAAACTTTATTTTCGGGAATTTTCTGATAACAGAAACGCCTCAACTCCTACAAAAACATATATGTACATGTCCTTCAACCGTTAGAAGGAAAGCCGGTTCTGAAAGGTACAAACTTTTCTTTGCCATTTTCTTTCCTAACAGTCTACTAAAGGAAATGTTACCATTGAATCTCCTCATTGATTCCCCATCTATTGTGTTAAACAGAAAACACAGTAATAAAAAAAACGTGAAAATCTAGATCCTTATACTACAATAATCTACAGAATTTTTTGGCGGATTTAATGGCTGCTGTTGACGCAAATTACGTGTTTTCTGTCTACAGCTCCCACTCAGTATTGGAAATGTCATTTTCCTCGAAATCCAACGCAATAACTTGCCACATTTCAGAGGTAGGTTTTGCTGAATATAAAGGTTGCACATTTTTCCATATAGTTGCAAATACTTCTTTTATGATATTAGAGATAGTTCAATCTCCCATACGGGGCTAGTGGTACGAGCGTTGGTCTTGTACCCACTGTTTCCACCCGACGCGTTCGACTCCCACAGCCGGTGACACACTTTTTCAAGGCTCCAAGAGTGGTTTCGGATCCCACTATAAAGGGAAGGCCCCTGTGATCTTAACTCGTACAAGTTTTCATTAACTTCTGAGGGTTGCTAAAAAACTAAGAAAGTGGTTAAAAAACAACAACAAAAATAACTGTAGGCAACACTTTTGTACCTGTCTCCTGAGGCTAAATACCTGAAAGTAAATGAAATTTTTGCTCATTTTGCACATTTTAGTAGTAGGTTTCGTTAAATATAAAGGTTGCATATTTTTCCATATAGCTACAGATACATTGTAACGTTTAAAAGTGCTACATTGAATTATTCTTTCATTTTGGGTTATTTGGCATTAAATAATTCTATTAATTTATTTCATTCGCGTGCTACACTTTGTCGTATCACCCTTTCATGGAACATGAATGTAGAAATGTGTAAGTCACCTAGAAATCACCATTAGAAGAATCACGTCTCTGTTACTAGATGGCGGTAAGATTACAATTATGTCTTATATTCTTCTTGTCTGAAATTTCGGAAAGGGAATTTTTGACATTCGCGAGAATGAAGATTGATTGCGGAAAGTAGAAAAGGTTATCCATGATCATCGGCATGTTTTTAGTCGTTTTGTGAGGATCAAGAATACCGACAGCCCTCCTAGGTGCCCAGTTCCACAGAACACCTTACCTAGAAAGGTGTTCTGTGGTATTACTTTCAACGAACAGGCACAGAACACCTTACCTACAAAGGTGTTCTGTGGTAATACGTTGTGTTTTGATTTGGAAAACGGATTCGACCAGGAAACCTAACAGTTGTCATATATGGGTGGAGCGCCCCATTTCTATTCGAAACCCTCTATTCTGAGGTGAGTTATAATTTGTTCTTGTCGAACTATTTTTGTTTATGTATGTCAGCCTCAAAAGTCTGAAAGTAAATGGTTATTTCATACTTTTATCACAAACAGTGATTGTTTAGTTCATACTTTTATAACAACCCATATTTGTTTTTTTCATATTTTTATCGCAACCGATAATTATTTATTGCGTTGTAATGTAATATATTAGAGATAGATCAATCTCCCATTCTTTAACTGTAGGTAATACTTTTGTAGCTATCTCCTAATGCCTTAAAGTAAACTTTATATAACTATATTTTTAATTTAAATTATTGTGATTTTTTCTCCGTTTGTTATAGGAAATATCGGGATGCATTACTTAGGCAGAAGAAATATCTCAAAAGTGGTAGCCCCGCAATAGCTATAAAACAATGAAAAAAGCAAATGATAGCGATGGCAGTGAAAAGACACAACAACAACTGGAGTATACAGAGAATAAAAATATGGAGTCTGAAATTGTGAAAAATTAAAATTTGGAGATTGAAGAAATTGCAGAAAATCCTAAAAATAATGGAAAAGTGGGAATGGATATTACTGATCTACACATACAAATTAGCATACAAAAATAAGAAATTTAAAATAAATGGTAAGGTAAGGTGGCTCCAGGGGGTAACTGTGCCATGGGTCTTTTGTGTATTATACCTGCGTCAAATACTTTCTGAAACAACTGGCAACGTTGTATTGATCTGTTTATGTGACGGAAACCTGACTTGATTAAGAGTGGTTCATAAAGTTATTGCTTCTCTTTTTTATTAGCAACGTGTTGCACTTGTGCAATTTAATGATTCGTGTCTTAATACTGTAGTTTTGAAATATATTTTTGTTTTTTAAAAAGGAAAACATAAAACCAACGATTTATGGGTGTTTTAGACCTTGCTATATATATATATATATATATATATGCTCTTTTAGTCAAGCATGTGTAGTTTCCCCGAAATTTTCAGCATAACAGACTATGTGACTGGGGCAACTGGATCAGGTAAGGATCCAGTTACCCCAAATACCGAAAACACATTTTATTCTTTTACTGACGTCTAGAATACTACATATAACTTTTTTTGCAGGTGGTAGACATGTTTCGAACATATATTCGAAAAACTGAAAAAGGTTTGCTTATACTGATGGAGACCTCCAAAGGGCTTTTGAAGATGTGCGAAACAGAAATAAAACAACTAGAGCTGCATCAGCACACTATAATATCCCAAGAAGCACATTGAAACACTATGTATTAGGGACAAGAGGAAAGGGTGCCACATCAAAAAAAGGCGGAGGAGGTGTAACTTCGTTCTTGTCGTGTGTCAATGAAGAAAACATTCCCAATTGCATTAGGGTGATGGAAAGAAACGGATTTGGCCTTCCACGAGAAGATGTACTGGACTTAGTACAGGGTACATTAGACAAAATAACTTTCAGACCAGATTTAAAGAGCAACGTCCTGGTACCTTCAGAAAAAGTCATCGTTTGTCTATTAAAAACCCCAAGGCATTGAACACATTAGGTGCGATCAAGTGAATCCTTGGGTAATTTACTACTTTTTTGACAAGTTAACCCAGCTCATAAAGGACTTAAAACTAGAAGGAAAACCAGATCAAATATATAATTGCGACAACACATATTTCTGCCACGACCCCTCAAAAACAAAAATTGTTGGTGCAAGATGTCACCGGAAAACTAGCTCCGCTGGACGAGGAAACACATCTGTCTTGCTTTGTTATTCTGCTGATGGGAAAACTCTTCCATTGCTATGCGTTTTCAAGGGCAAGTACTTCCTGGAAAATTGGATCAACGAAGAAGTATCCACACAAACTGCTGTTTCCGTTACTGGTTTAGAGATGTATTTCTGCCAAATATTAGCAATGAAAGACTTGTTTTATTAGTGTATGACGGACATGTGACACATATTTTGACGAAACTGATTGAACTAGCACAGGCAAATGATATCACTATTATGGAATTTCCACCTTACACAACCCACGTTTTGCAACCCCTCGATGTTGCCGTTTTCAGAGGTTTGAAGTTAAAATGGGATGAGGAACTGTATAGGTGGCAACGCAAAAATCCAAGGAAGAAAATTCCCAAAGTTGAATTCACCTATTCTAACAAAAATTGACAATCAAATACCTGAGTTATGTATTTTTTCTACGACCGTGCGTTTTTACCCACTTTCCCGCACGCATTTGAGTTTTGAAAGTGACAGATAGTAAGATGCCGGCAGAGATCGCTACCTATTTACGCCTACCTAACCCAGAACGTTACACAGGTCACAGTTTCAGACATTCCTCGGCAACGTTTCTAGCAGATTCAGGCGAAGGGATAACCAACATAAAACGTCTTGGAGGCTGGAAGTCAACTGCTGAAGGTTACTTGGAGGACTCCGTAGAACAGAATAAGAAAACCATCTCAAATGAAATTATTTCATGCACTAACAACTTGCAACCGATGCCGTCTCCGTCGTCGTCATCTTCATGCACTTTGCAATCTACTGGTGTTACTCTGAACAGCCAGTTACCATCAACTAACTCCGCTGAACCGGCTATTCTTACTCATTTGCAGAATGTAACAAGTTGTGTTTTTAATATTAGTATTCATAATTATTTGTAGATTTTCATTCAAAGTTTTGTATGTTGAAATAAAATATATATATTTTTAATATGCTAATGCGTAAAGTGTCTTTTCCGCACATGACTTGACTGCTTGCCCGAACTCCGCTCCGCGTCGTTCGGGTCAACGGAAGTCACGGGCGGGAAAGTATAACTTTCCGCACTTGTTAGGAAAATAACTATTACCCATTACTGCAGAAGAAGAAATCGAAGTGATCCTCAGCTTCCAATACTTCATCTCAAATCAGTGATGTGAAAACGGGACCAGAGCAACAAAAGAACGAGGCTTCTACTTCGCATATACACGTTCTGGAACTGAATGAGCAACCACCAAAGAATGATGTCAATGCACAATCGAGTATATACAAGGCTGTTCTGGATGCATCAGGAACGACAAACATCTTTGCAAACGAGCAACCGAGTATTTCCGCTGCTGATGTGAATACAACAGCAAAGACAGCTGTGATTTTTTTTATAAAACTGTGTCTGAAGAACTAAAAAGCAAATGTTTTGAAGATGTACTACTGAAATTGTTCAAGAAAGATACAAAAATAACTCCAGAACGAAAACGTAAAAGATTGGTGACTAATTGTGAAATCATAACAACAAAAAAAGGTTAAAAAAGGAAAAAAAAAAAAACGAAAGCTCCCAGAAAAAGCAGCCAAAAAGATAATTGTTAAGGATATGAAGAAAAATTATGACAAAAACAATGACTCATCCAGTGACGATGAAAGTGAAAGCGACGACAGCTTAACGTTAAACTTTTCTGAATTAAGAAGAAATAAATTTAAACATTCTTCATTCTGCCGACACTTTTCATGCTGGTGATTGCACTGTAGTTAACGTTTTTGGAAAGGATGACATATCTTTCAGAATGTATATTGGAATAATTGAAAATACTGATTCTAAAGAACGTGGTTAAATTTTTGAAGAGATATGATCGGGATATGTAATTTGAAGAGACTGAAGAAGAATCCTACATTAAAAAAAACTGAGAAGCCCATACGAAGCCAAGCAGCACGGTATAGAGTAACATGGTTTATTTTGATGCTGATCTGACCGTTTTAAGTAACCTTCTTGATTAAAACTGAATCAAAGTTAAAAAAAAAATTATTTGTAAGCAAAATAGTTTTTTCTACTTTAAATACCTAAGTAAATAAGAATATAAAATATTAATGATTTTTTTTCTGTTATTTAAAGTTTGTCGTAAGTGATATAAGATTTCTTTGTAATTTTTTCTTCATTTTTCATCTATTCATTGATGGTTGTTTATTTGCAATTGCCCTAAATAGCTGAATTAAAAAATTATCTTACCTAAAATTTTTTTTAGGAAATATAAAAGCCAGTGGTCCAGTTACCTCATTTGTATGGGATAACTGGGCCCAGAGTAAACAAAAAAAAATTGCACTTTTTTACACATGAGTATTTTGCACTAAACATCCCTTAAGATACCCACATATTCAAATGTTCATTTAAATTAAATTTTGATTGTCCTTTGTGAGTACAAATGTCTTACCACATAGTCATGTTGTAAAATCATGATCCACTTGCCCCACCTTATCTCAACTTAATAAAGTAACCAATACAACATTTGCGCGAAGAAATAATTTAAAGAAGGGTGCTTGAAAGAACCAATATGGAGATAGCCATAAAACATCTAATGATCATCTTCATTATTTGATATATCCATGTAAGTAAACACAAAGATATTGTCACCGTCTTATCAATATATTGAGAGGAATATATTCGGTATCACAGGTGGAAGCTGACTATTCCTCAAAAAAGTATTTCCGAACTTTGCCAACAATGAATTCGTTTACATACACTTCCCAAATCAATTTTTTCAACTCATCTGCACCTCTCCCATCATCCTGTAATTTTTTCTCCGAATTCTGACCGACCACCAACAACTCCAACCACAATAGGGTTAACAAGTAGTTGGTAATTTAACATATAGTACCTACTCCACAATCTATAGTTCAGATTTATCTGCACCATCTCCTGCTAATACCAGCTATGACAGTACAGTAATGTTATCATTATTTTACAAAGGTTTTTATTACAATCAACAAAAATATAACTTATTTTTATTACTTTCTATAGGTTTTTATTACAATCAACAAAAATATAACTTATTTTCATTACTTTCTATAGTATTTAAGCACCACATCCATCCGAATAAATTTAATTTTCTACCATATATTATGCACTTCAAACTGCATTCTGTTTAGTGGAAAGAAGTTCTTGAATTTAGACTGTTTCCCCTGGGCTTTTTCTATTTTTCATAAAGATCTTTTTCCAATAGGATTTCTTTCTTTTTGAACTGCATAGTAAAACTTAAAACTATTTGTTCAAACTCGGCATCCGCAGCTAATATAAAACTGCTTTTAAATATGAGCTCACTGAATTTTTACTGCACATTGCCTGCAAACATTACGACATTGCATATTCGAAGAGCAATTTGCTCCGAAAAAGGGCTTGATAACGAGTCAAAACCAAAGATTCAGCCTTATTTGGCGGACGCACAAACGCTCTTCATCTCTTCAAATCTTGGTATGGTCATGACGGTCTGCTTCATTCGGCACGTTATTAAAAATAAAATAATTAATAAAAAAAACCTTTTTAAAAACAAGCTTTTATTCAAATACCCTAAAAAGTACAAAATAATTGCTTTGGATGTGTGACGTAGGTTACTCCGTGAGTTATAGATTCAAGAGCTTGTCGCGCAAAGTTTTCATTTCGAATACAGATGCGACAAGCTTTTGAATCTATAACTCACGGAATAACCTACGTCACACATCCAAAGCAATTATTTTGTACTTTTTAGGGTATTTGAATACCCTAACACCCACATACCGATTTTGAATCGAATCGGATCATAATTACAAAACTCGTTCACCATCTTGAAGCCGCCATCTTGAATTTGTGAATTTTGTCAGAAAATTCATAATCTTCGACCCTGAAAACCCCCACATACCAATTTTGAATCGAATCTGACCATAAACACAAATCTCGACCGCCATCTTGGAGCCGCCATTTTTTTTCTCTAACGAATGCATAATGCATTGTCACGGGAACTATGAACACCTGCCAAATTTCACGTTAATGGAACAACTAGAAGTGGGTCAAATTTAACTTGCAAGATTTGATGACAAACATCGGGACATGTGAAACTAAATAAAAGCTTGTAAAATCGTCAAATCAAATCGTCTTCCACGTTGAAAGGAACCGCATCGATTGCCTTGAAGGCGGCCCCCATATCATTCGAAGTAAAGTACGGCGGTGACTTACCCAAAACAGTCGTGGATACTAAGAATGCCCGGAATAAATTGGAATCCATAGGCAAATGATTATTCGAGAGGAAAAATGCCAAAGGCAGCTACACTCTACTTGAAAAAATAAAAAAACTCACAATTAAGCTACCCGATAGAGCGACAACGACCTCATACGATATGCCAAACAATTAAAAATGCCGCAAAGGAAAATGTATTTAGGTCCTTCCAAATGTGGAAATCGCTGTTGCTGAGAGTAAACAGTCATAATCACACCTGTGTGAAAACAGCAGCCAAAAGATAGCAGCCAATTTGCCGAAGATTGCCGAACAATCAGTGGCGTCGGACTCAAAATTTATTTGGGGTTCAGCGAAGATGTAAGAAATATTATCCTCATTTTCTCCCTTATCAAACGGAAAATTGTAAAATACTTATGAATGACTTTCAGAATGATTCCCAACACCATTTAATCCAAAAAATTATAATTCAGGAGCATGGTGGGATTATAATGTGCCAAGCTGAAAACGCTTTCGTAAATAGCCTCTTTATGATCATTCACTCAACTAGTATATACGGCACAGACGATGGTAACCAACTCTTGAAACGGAACATATCTGCCTCTAGGGGAAAAATACAGAAAAGCTTGCGAAGTTATAAACAATGTAGACCATGTGGTTTATATTGAAAAAATAGTTTTCAGGCAGAGTGTAAACACATTCAACTATTTCCGTATGCAACTTTTGAGGCAAAACAAGAATAAATGATTAGCTATTTCTTTATCAGAAATTGTTTTGATAGACCACAATGAATCATAAAATTTCCAGTAAACACATAAGGTGTCTGAAACATGTCAACGGAACCGGAATAGGTACCATTTGAAACATTCAAAAGATACGTTCCAGAAATATATTGTAAACATTTCATGTGCGGAGCAGTGTGTCTGTAATGTTTCAAATGCACAGATAAAACATGTTAACAAAAGACATATATCTGAATCAATCAATCAAAACTGTGCTTTATTGTTCAAGAAATAGTCCTTATTAAAAAATAACTTGTGGCAAGACATATATATATAGTGTGATACTGAATAAGTGTAAAACATTTAAGGAGGTGATTCCTCATCGAAAAAAAGATAGGATCTTTCATATAAAGAAACTTCATTGGAGCATCCCTTGTTAAGATACAGCCCCTTAAAGGGGGTACATAAAATTTGTATAACAATTTTTTTCACAAGCACTGAAAAAGTTACAATATTGAAATTAACCTGACGTTTTGTACTACCAAAAAGACACTTAGCCAGTAATTTATTTGGTTTACCCCATGGTTGTAAGGGGTGAAAAACGCAAAATTTATTTCCAATGTAACTTTTTGTCTTATTATTTGTTTACCATTTAAATTTATTTCCGATAGCCTGTTTCATTCTAAACAAAAAATGTCTCTTGGGTTTTTTGCCCAAAATAAACCAGTAAGCAGCAAAACATTATTTTACGAACAACTACAGAGATACATCGTCATAAATGCGAAAATACGAAACTAATCTATCTAGTAGGTCGCTATTGGCGATAGTGACAATTAAATTGGTATGACGCTGTCAGTTTGGGAATTTTCGAAATTGAATTAATACTAATTGTGTGTTGTTGTTCTGTTCTTAATTTGTTACTTTAATAATTCACTTGTTAATAAAATGGCATACACAAATGAGGAAATGGCTGATATGCATTACGTTTACGGTCTGTCGCAGGGGAATGGGTTAGAAGCTTCTAGACGATATGCTGAAATGTATCCTCAACGGCAGCATCCTTCACATAGAATATTTGCTCGACTTCATCAACGATTACGAGAATATGGTTCATTCGACAAAAGAACGCAGGATTGTGGTCGCCATCGAGAAATACGAACACCACAGCTTGAGGAAGCAGTACTTAATTTGATTGAAGAACAACCTACTACCAGTACTAGAAAGATTGCTTTCCAGCTAAATGTTGATCATATGACGGTATATCGAATTTTAAAGGAACAACTCTTATACCCTTACCATCTGCAACGAGTACAGGCACTGTTACCGCGAGACTTTCCGAACCGTCTTGAATTTTGCAATTGGATGCTGGAAATGATTAGAAGAAATTGTGACTTTCTGAAGACGATAGAATTCACAGACGAATGTAGTTTTTCTCGGGACAAGATTATTAATTTTCATAATTACCACATATGGGCTGATGAAAACCCTCACGCTATTGTCGAAACTAGCCATCAAGAACAGTTTTCTCTTAACGTGTGGCTCGAAGTTATTGGGGATGATTTAATTGGGCCTCATTTTCTACCTCCTCGATTAAAATGGTGAGGCATACGTTCAATTTTAAGAGAAGTGCATCCAGTACTGCTGGAGGAAGTTCCTTTGGGCGTCAGAAGGATATTTTTTTATGATGATGGGGCTCCCGCCCATTTTAGTCAAGTAGCACGTCAGCATTTAACTGAAACATATGCAAATCAGTGGATAGGTCGAGGAGGACCACATAAATGGCCCGCTCGATCCCCGGATCTCAATCCTCTCGATTTCTCTATTTGGGGCCATTCACAGCATTTGGTATATCGTACTCCTGTTCGCGATGTAGAGGACTTAAGAAACCGCATCATCGATGCGTGCAGGGTAATCAGAGAGACTCCAGGAATATTTGAGCGAATACGTGGCTCAATGCGCCGACGTCTAGACGCATGCGTAATGTTTGAAGGTAGACATATTGAACATTCACTATGATTTCTACATGTTGTGTGTTTTGTTATTAATAACTTAGTTTTGTTTATTACCCTTTAATCGTTTAATGCAGGTACTAACTACAAAATAACAATAAATCCAGTTCGCATTTATGACGATGTATCTCTGTAGTTGTTCGTAAAATAATGTTTTGTTTAGAATGAAACAGGCTATCGGAAATAAATTTTAAATGGTAAACAAATAATAAGACAAAAGTTACATTGGAAATAAATTTTAGGGTTGCGTTTTCACCCTTACAACCATGGGGTAAACCAAATGAATTACTGGCTAAGTGTCTTTTGGTAGTACAAAACGTCAGGTTAATTTCAATATTGTAACTTTTTCAGTGCTTGTGAAAAAAATTGTTATACAAATTTTATGTACCCCCTTTAAGGGGCTGTATCTTAACAAGGGATGCTCCAATGAAGTTTCTTTATATGAAAGATCCTATCTTTTTTTCGATGAGGAATCACCTCCTTAAATGTTTTACACTTATTCAGTTACACCCTGTATATATATATATATATATAAAAGTTAGATGTAAATAAGTATAATATGTGAGTATATAATGTAAAGTGTAAAAATATAGCTCAAATGTAGAAATAAATATTATAAAATAATATTACAATAAAATAAAGTTAGGGTAAAAAGAGGAAACAATGAATTACATTATAAAACATACGCTGTCTCAACGAAAGTGGATATATATATATATATATATATTATACATAGAATCATTTCGTGTGAAAAAAAAAATTGCATTACTTGCAGAAGGGGTAAAATACCAACCCCATTTAAAAAAAAAACGATTTCGGGGTTAAGACCTAAAACTGCCCCAACGAAAGTAATAATAGATCATTATTGACAATACAGAGAATAATTTCGTGTGGAAAAAAAAATTGCATTACTTGCAGAGGGGTAAAATACCAACCCCAATTAAAAAAAAACGATTTCGGGGTTAAGACCTAAAACTGCCCCAACGAAAGTAATACAGATCATTTTGACAATGCAGAGAATCAATTGGCGTTGAATAAAATTCTTGCATCACTTACAGAGGGGGTGAATTACCAACCCCAATTTAAAAAAAAATCGATTTCGGGGCTAAGACCTGAAACTGCCCCAACAAAAGTATCCACAGATCATTCTTGACGATGCAGAGAATCACTTGTGTGGAAAAAATTCTTGCATTATTTGCAAAGGGGGTGAAATACCAACCCCAATTTAAAAAAAATCGATTTCGGGGGTAAGACCTAAAACTGACCCAACAAAAGTATTCACAGATCATTCTTGACGATGCAGAGAATCATTTGGTGTGGAAAAAATTCTTGCATTATTTGCAGAGGGGGTGAAATACCAACCCCAATTTAAAAAAAATCGATTTTGGGGGTAAGACCTAAAACTGCCCCAACAAAAGTATACACAGATCATTCTTGACGATGCAGAGAATCATTTGGTGTGGAAAAAAATTCTTGCATTATTTGCAGAGGGGGTGAAATACCAACCCCAATTTAAAAAAAATCTATTTCGGGGGTAAGACCTGAAACTGCCCCAACAAAATTATTCACAGATCATTCTTGACAATGCAGAGAATCATTTGGTGTGGAAAAAACTTCTTGCATTACTTGCAGAGGGGGGAAATACCAACGTCAATTTAAAAAAAAACTATTTTGGGGGTAAGACCTGAAACTGCCCCAACAAAAGTATCCACAGATCATTCTTGACGATGCAGAGAATCATTTGGTGCGGAAAAAAATTCTTGCATTACTTGCAGAAGGGGTGAAATACCAACCCCAATTTAAAAAAAATCTATTTCGGGTGTAAGACCTAAAACTGCCCCAACAAAAGTAATCACAGATCATTCCACCCCCTGTGCAAGTGATGCAAGAATGTTTTTCTATCCCAGTTGATTCTCTGTATCGTCAAGAATGATCTGTGAATACTTTTGTTGGGGCAGTTTCAGGTCTTACTCCTGAAATTGTTTTTTTTAAATTGGGGTTGGTATTCTAATTTGTACACCAAATGATTCTCTGACTCTTCAAGATGATCTGTGATTACTTTTGTTGGGGCAGTTTCAGGTCTTATACTCGAAATCGATTTTTTTTTTAATTGTGGTTGGTATTTCATTCCTTCTGCAGGTAATGCAAGTTTTTTCTCTATCTCAGATGATTCTCTGCATTGTTAAGAATGATCTATGAATACTTTTGTTGGGGCAGTTTAAGGTCTTATTCCCGATTTTTTTTTAATTGGGGTTGGTATTTCACCCCCTCTGCAAGTAATGCAAGAATATTTTTCAACATCAAATGATTCTCTGAAGTGTCAAGAATGATCTGTGATTACTTTTGTTGGGGCAGTTTTAGGTAGGGGAGAGTGGGTAAAAATGATCCCCTTAAGGTTTGATGGCGTGTAACTGCTTCTGATTACGACAGAAAATTATGAAAATTTTACTGTGATTAGCACAATGTATTCACTTCAGCCAAGTCTTGTTTCGACAAATGAAATTGTAACTTGGCTGCAGATATGACAAAAAATCTGACATAATACAAAGGGATCATTTTGCCCTACTATGTGGGGTAAAATGATTACCTTGCGAGGGGTAATAGATCCCGGGAAACTAATCGATACGTAAAAAAATAATACTAATATTCAAGTTATATTAAAATAAAAGTAAAACCAGGTTTTTAAGGCCACAAAAAAACATATTTATGTAAAATTGGCAACGAAAAATGGCACAAATGAAAAACTACAAAATAACTTAAAGAGTAAACATCAATTTTTTTTAAATGAGATTTCTGGGCACACAAATCACATATAAAGTCATCAGGATCATCGTCTTCGACACCGGCACATTTATCATGAGCCCAGTTAAAGCATACTGAGCACCTGATCCAGCCCTCACCGGATAATGAATTTGAATAAGATTCACCACAAAATATGCACTCTTCGTCATTAACTTCCTCATCGTCTTCTGAGGAATCTTGATCAACTATAACTGTTCTCTTTAGCTTTTGTTTGCCTTTGGATTTCCTATTAGAACTTTTTGAACTTGGCTTAAATTTCCCTTTAATCTGGTTACCTTCCTGTCCTCTCTTCTTATCTAGTCTCATACGTTTTGCTTCTAATGCCTCCTCCTGTTTCTTCTTTTCTTCCTCTAACATATTCTTATATGGACTAGAGGTTAAAACCACCGTTGATCCTTTTTTTCTACCACCTTTTTTCTTACTCATGGTTTGTTTTTTAGGCAATGGGCGAATATCTTTGGGAAATATAAAAACGACTGATCTTTATGTAACTGTTCTGGAGCAGCACTGCTGGTTCCAGGCATAGATTCGATGTTCGTTTTATTGATTGCAGTACTATCAAGAAGTCCTTGACCTTCATTGCTTACAAACTGATTTTCCTTGTCTTCTTCTTGGTCCATCTGGTTTTCCTCTTCTCGTGAAGTATGATTTTCATTCCTCTTTACTTCATTGTTTCCTGTTAAGTCACCTTCTATTGATTGGTCTGTAATTGTAGCAGCAGAAAATTCAAAATCTTGGAAAAGGTTACTGTCAAATGGATGTATACCACATTTGCGAAATGCATTTTCTGCTGTGCATGCCTTTAGGTATACTTGACAGAACAAGTTGCTGATTTGAAAAACTGTGATAACACGACCAGGATGATTATTTAGCCAGTTCTCCAAAGCATTATCGAGGTATCGACTTAATGGAAACAGAACCCCGACGTCAAGTGGCTGTAATTTGTGTGACGTGTGAGGTGGGATACATAGAATAGACACATTATTTTCTCTTGCTTTCATAATAACATCCAAATTTTTGGTTTGGTATGATTTAGAAAATGATCGAACCAGGTCTGAATTACGTCTATTTTCATCCAACCCGACTCGTTGCAGGCAAAAATAGAACCAGGTGGTGCACCTTCCTTAAGCTCTTCCTTCATCCTTTTGCGTGAAAATATTAACAATGGAGGGACTAAATTTCCTCCAGCCGCCATACATACAACAGCAGTTGTGCAAACACCACGATCAGCAGAAGTTATCCTTGCAACCTGTTTACGACCTTTTAGTGCCATAATCTTTGAATTTTTTCCTGGAACTGTGCATAATGAGGTCTCACCTACATTAAAAATTCGATGAGGGGGAAATTTGTGTTTGGTTATTTCTTGTTTCAGGAGATTGTAGAATGTATCTACAACGGGTTTATTAAAACCACCTGCTCGGGCAATAGAAGTGGATTCTGGACTTCTTAAGGTCAGCTGAGGATGCCTAGAACAAAAATTTGCCAGCCAGTCTTTTCCAGCTGCTTGTTTATCCTGGGAAAATGGGTGCTTTATTTTATTTCTTTCGGCAAGTTGAAACGCTAAGCAGCGAACATCTCGTGCTGTTAGACCATACATTTTTGCCTCCATATCTAAAATGTATTTTACGAGTTCTTGTTCTTGCTCCTCCGTAAACACTGATTCAAGCCGTCCTAGACCTTTCATTTCAGATACGTTATTGGTCAGCCTTCTTTTAAGAGCCATAATGGGAACACCAAATTGTCTTGCTGCAGTTTTTTTAGGCATTCCTGCGTCATTTACTGCGGAAATTGCTGCCAACATATTTTTACAATCCCAGTTTTGCCTTTGTGTTTTTCTATAATATATCCTCGGCATATTTGTATCTGTAAAAAATAAAATAAATCCATAAACATTACATGTATTTAAGTAAGATTTCAGAAAAATTCAAGGGTACCTACCTATGTACCGTTTAATATTTTAATAAGTTTACACTCTCTTGGATATGCATCTCCGTATACTTTATACTTCAATTTAAAATTCTAATGGGGGGTAAAACGATCCCTCGGATCATTTTAACCCATTAGTATGGGATCATTTTACCTCAAAGTGACCTTCTATAGTTAAACATAAATTAAAATCACCCAAAATCATTAATGTTAACAACTAACAGTATCAGCACCTTCTATAGTGTCCAAGCGTTAAGGATATATGAACAACACTTACCTCTATACGTTCCCTGTTGGCAGAACAAACACCATAAAACCGGGGTATTTTAGATGAAACTGCTGCTAACCGGTAAAAACTCAACACACACCTTATCTTGACGGCAGCTCACGCCAGACTGAGAGAATAGTGCTATCCCAGTTCAAAGTGTAGATTTTCAAGGTTATACATCTAATATATAGAGTGTCGTGACATAGCACGTGCGGGTGATCATTTTACCCGCAGGGATCATTTTTACCGGGTGTCCCCTATTATCCCCGAAATGTTTTTTTTTTAAATTGGAGTTGGTATTCTACCCCTCTGCAGGTAATTTTTTTAAGTTAATTGGGGCGTTTTAGGTCGAAATCGTTTTTTTTTAAATGGGGTTGGTATTTTACCCCCTCTGCAAGTAATGCAGTTTTTTTTTCTTCACACGAAATGATTCTATGTATGAGGAAGAATAATATGTATCCACTTTCGTTGAGACGGTTTTCAGCTTGGCACATTATAATCCCACCATGCTGCTGAATTATCATTTTTTGGAATAAATGGTGTTGGGAACCATTCTGAAAGTAATTCATAAGTATTTTACGATTTTCCGTTTGATAAGGGAGAAAATGAGGATAATACTTTTTACATCTTCGCTGAACCCCAAATACATTTTGAGTCCGACGCCACTGATCGTTCGGCAATCTTCGGCAAATTGGCTGCTGTTTTCACACAGGTCGAATTTATTATATCTACCTGTCATACCGCAGCGTGAAATCAACATCACGGTGGTGGCTCACTATCGAAACGGTAGACTGTGGATTTCCAAGGAAAGAAAAGTACTTTGGTTCTGGAATTCAGAGTCGCGAGGAACAAATTAGTTGTAGACTGTAATATAAGGGGTAAAACGGATGACAAGGCGTCAGTATTGCAGACACCTCCAAGAGAATGGCTGCTAACATCTGCGAATAAATCGTTTCTCCGTTCTCTCGGTTTCAAATTGATTAGGAATCAGGTGAAATCTTTCGCTGTGAAGTCATCGCTCCTAATAATTAAAGGTAGACTTGAAATAAATGAAGGTCGAGGTATAACTCATTGTCCCCCATTATCAGCGCTTTCCTTCCCGACTCTTGCACTTATAGCGAGAGCGCGAGAGAAATCAAATCGATTAGAAATCCCGGAATCGTGAGCGCCGTTCGAGCTTTGCTATGTTACGAATCTCAACATTTGGACACGGCCGGAGGAAATTATCCAGATGTACCTTCTTTGAATGCCGTGGACAATTCTTATTCTTTCAGTTTTCTTATACGGCTCAAGCACACTCAACGTTTTCAAAGATTATCCGATGACCACATGCGGGCGACAAACTCTACGATTGGTCAGAGCCCGTAACGACAATGATTGCGTCATCATACGTGAGGCAGGTAATAACGCGGTTGAAACAACTACTGCCAGAGTTGTGATCGATAGCATTGAATTGAAACACATTTTCTCGAATGCCGAAATTAATAAACAATTTATTATGTTCTGACAGATATTGATACCGTTCAGAAAATGGGTACTGAACGAACTGCCGTCCATTACGCAAAACGCTCAGATGCTCAGAGAAATAAGGTCAGTAAAGACGAGCACTATCATGGAGAGACCGTGCTACGTCATCGTATGTTTCCAATCGAATATACGAGATGTCATGTCTGCCAATCCCACCACATTCAATCATGTCAAAATTCAAAATATCCGTTTGTTTCTAAACGGCGAATATTGGCCCAACGAACGTTTACACTTGAATTTCAATCAATCAATATACCGAGGCGCATTTCAATTATGTATATTAAGGCAAGCGCGGGATTCCCCGACAGAACTCGCATTTATTACATCATTCAAGATTTTTTTATGTAATACCACTCCCTCGCCGAAAACGATGAGCACAAAACACATATAAACTGTTCTGTGACGATGAGAAGCCTCACATGATCGTGCCATGCAGTCGTGTTTATTCTTCAGTCAACCACCATGCGTATAAACAATGGTATCGCACTCGTCGACATACAAGCGTTCCATCCGAGGGAAATTTTCATTATCATCGGCTGTCACCGGCATTTTTTGTTTTAATCAAATACGATTTTCTCAAGAAAAAAACGAGGAGTTGGGAGTCTCTCTGCAGAACATGGAGCACCGAAAAGATCCAGCCTTCCCTGGATACACTGCCCCCACCACAACAGCGGAAATTCATGTGTTCTCAACGTATTGTACAATGTTTATACGAATGGCTTTGTAATATTATTTTACCAAATTAGAATTATAATGAATACGCCATAAATGATTTCAGGAAACCTTCTGGTGTTTCATTTCCAAACTTCCATAAACGAACAAAATCACCTTTGAAAAAGCTAGAAAAAGGGTTTGAGTTCCCTATAAAAAAGTATTTGAAAAAAATCAAGTTTAAAAAGAAATAAGAAGAAGGATACCCATGGAAAAGTATTTGAAAAAATAGAAATGTGAACTCTAATAAAAATCAGAAAAAGGGTTTCTATAAAAAAAGTATTTGAAAAAATAGGGATGGAAACCCCCAAAAAATCAGAAAAAGGGTTCTCATGAAATAAGTATTTGAGAAGATAGTGATGGAAACCCTAAAAAATCAGAAAAAGGCTCCCCATCAACTTTGTGCTCATGTCACGTGATCGTAATATGCGTGTTAGATCGTAACAGTTATTGTCGGCTATTTATTTCAAATTATTTATTTCTTTATTGTATTTAAAAAGGGGATAATGAAGTATTCAGGAGCCGGTGAATATGGCAATTGAAAGCTGCCATTTTATGCTGCTGTGGATGGTTGAATATACATTCAACAGCAAATTCTAGCTGGATCTCGCTATGGGAAGTTGTCTTTCACCTATCCTAGCTGATATCTTCAAGAATAATTTGAAAAGTAAATACATTGTGAAGGATAATAACATGGAAATTCTTCACTGGTATGGATATGATGATGTCTGTTTGGTGTTCATAAATGGGAATCCAGACACTGATACTCATACAACAAAATCAATGAAATACCCCCTAACATCACAATGGAGTTCGAATCAGAGAATAAACTTAACTTTTTAGACATCACAATTAATACAAATAACAGCAATTTAGAGTTTGGTAACTATAGAAAGCCAACCCAGACAGATCATGTCATAGCTCCAACCATTCACATCATCATAAAATGGCAGCTTTTTTGAATACAATAAAGAAATAAATATAACAAATAGCCCACAATAACAATTACGTTCCGAACTTGATTAATCACCTCATACAAAAATCAAAAAATAAAACGCAGAATAAACGAGTGTTCCCAATCACCAATACTATAGATAAATATATTTCATTTCCCTTCTTGAATAACAACATATCCCAAAAAATATCCAAATGTAAAAAAGGCGAGGAGGACGACATTAACATTTCCTGCAAGACTAATAATGACCTGAGTGGATATTTGATCAACAGAAAATACAAACTGAACAAATGATTAAAAAGTAGTATTTATAAATTGATTGCAATGATAGTTATGCATCCTACATTGGTAGAACCTGTAGACTTCTGAATATCCGCATAAATGAACACATAAACGAACATTCCTCCTTTGGACATTACCTGAAACTAAATGAACACAACTTCAGCTCCAATATAGATTCACACATTCTACATGAAGTCATTTCAAAGAATCAACAGGGATTTGTTTTTTTTTTGGGGCTTACATATCGAGGAAGAACTAGCCAACAATAATCTTTGTTTAAATATACAAGAAAACTTGAACAGGTCTTTTATTGCCCTACATAGACGTTGCTTGCTTGTTTTTTTTTGGCCTGTCTACTTCGGACAATATGCCAGAATCGAGGATTATAGCCACAACTTCGATCCTCCTTCGGTGGGCAAACTGGATGTCTCACTCTAAGTGATAGAATGCCCGAAACTTTCACATTATTTGAATAACTTTGCGATGCACGTTGAACGGCTGTACAATAACTCACATTAACTTGACTTCCTGACATCTGCCTCCCACGATGGCCGGAAGTCGAATCTACATATACGTACGAAAAGTTAGGTCAGAAAGTGACAACTTAAACTGACCAGTCTGCTCGGTTCGAGTGCAACCACAGAAACAGAGCACAAAACAGATTGACTATTATTCTTCTGCATTTTTTCTGCTTGTTCCAATATATAAGATACACAACTAAGTTCTGCTTTTTTAAATGTCAACCCCTCATTTTTGTTACATTTGATGCAGGCGAACTGCGAGTCGATGTTCCACCCCTACTATAATTTTTTTTAAATGAACAATTACAAATGGAAGAAATTCTACTTTTTCAAATGCAACACCCTATATTGTTCTCGTAGGTGTTGCAAATTGAACATATCTCGGCTATGTTTATGGAATATGTATACCCTTGTATGTAATTTTAAGGCGGTCCATAGAGCATAGGTGTATTTGAGCGATAATACTACAAATGTAAATCGGGGCTGATTTGTATAGGTAACTAGTAACAAGGGAAACGAAGAGAGTGACAGTTTCTCGATATCTTCATTTATAAGTTTCTGTTTGTAACAGTAGATAATTTGGTCTGTCAGTTGCTTTGAATTACTGTTCAGGTAGTTTTGCCAAAAATGGCTGCAACCTTCGGAGTCGAAGTAGTTTTTTATTTGAAGTAGATAGTTGTACTTAACATTGACGTGTTGTAGTTGTTTGAGGCGCAAGTAGCAAATTTTAGTTAACTCTGTATTGTCTGTCGCTTTCATCTTGTTCAGCCACGCCAGAGCTGATTTGAACATGACATAACCTAATTTGACACGCTCAGTTCCTAATCTGATCATGTTATTGTTATAGCCTATAAATCATTATCTTCGTTTTCGTGGTATTCACCAAGAGTTTATTTGAGGTACAGTAATTTTGAAGAGTTCTCAGCTTGCGAGCAATGTCAATAGGGGAATCTCCTAAAAGAACTAAATCGTCCGCATATAGAAGTAATAGAATATCATTATACCCATCGATGTTGATGCCAGAACAGCCCTCAGATCGGAAGTAATCTTCAATGTCTGACAAAAATAAAGAAAACAGTAGCAGACTAAGTGGTTCGCCTTGTAGGACACCTTCTGAAATATCGTGCTTTTTTGTGAAGGAGCCATTTACACCTACAGACATATGTGCGATGTGGTACAGATTTATTATAATTCTGATTATCTTAGAGCTTATTCCAATGTTGTAGAGCTTAATCCATAATAGCTTATGGTTTATACAGTCGAACGCTCTCTTGAAGTCAACGAAAACAGCATGGCATTTTTAAGGGCTTTTTGCCGAAATAGGGTTTGTGGGGTCTACTTTGTAAAATTTACGAGTTTGTGTTGCAAAATAAAAACTTTTTAACAAAAAATTAAACCGACGAAAAAATCAACTGAAAAGCAAAAAATAAAATAAACTTAGTCTAAATGATAATTGAGCTCCTAAACTAATGTACGTAACTGATTTTGAGTCGGCGCCAAACAAACTAGCAATTGAATTAGGTGAAGCGTAAAATGATGGCAGCGAGATGCACGGCTGCGTTTTGATGACTTCTTTCATAGATAATGATCTTCGATAATTGTTTGTTTGGCGCCGACTCAAAATCAGTTACTTACATTGGCTTAGGAGCTCAATTATCATTTAGACTAAGAAGGTTTATTTAATTTTTTGCTTTTCAGTTGATTTTTTCGTCGGTTTAATTTTTTGTTAAAAAGTTTTTATTTTTTACTTTTCAGTTCCGTATTCCGTCGGTTTAATTTTTTGTTAAAAAGTTTTTATTTTTCGATTTTTTGTGGCTAAAATCTACCAATTACTACCTACTTGTTTTTTGATTACTTCTAAAATACTTACTTACCCACCTTACTTCAACAACTTACAAAAAAGGGTTATTCGAATAATATCAGGGGCGGGCTACAGAGATCACTGCCATGCTCTATTTATTCAGCATCAGATCATGCCTCTTCCTACCGCTCTCATATATTCCACTCTGCTTTAAATACATAAAAAAAGATCAGATTTTGCTCTTTCAGCGGACACGCATCAGCACCAAACAAGGCCCGGAAACCTCTTGAAAACACCAAGATATAGACTCTCTGTATCACAGAAAAATTCATTGAATATAAACTTATATAATAAATTACCTTTGAAAATGAGAAATATGAACTTTTACAATTTTAAGAGATCAGTGAAATCTTGTCTACTGAGGAATTGCTTTTACTCCGTAAAGGACTTTTTAAACTATAATTTTAACGTGGATGATCTAGGCTTTCAATGTGTTTGTCAATTCAACTTTTATACCCCTCTTTGTATTGTTTACAATGACTGAGTTCTGAGTTAACCTTATTTTATTCCTGTGTTGTAATGTGATGTATCACCGTAGGAAATTTAGTCCTACTCTTTCAACTTGTAATTTTTAACTTTGAAAATTTGTTTTCCTAAGGACCTGCTACAAATGTATTTATATATATGGACGTAGTCAATAAATCTCTCTCTCTCTCTCTCTCTCTCTCTCTATTACCAGTTAAATAATATGATTATCTACGTTTACTATTTGTTGTAATATAAATTATTTTCGTTGTTCTGGTTAGTCTACTTTGTAAAATTTGCGAGTTTTTGTTGCAAAATAAAAACTTTTTAACAAAAAATTAAACCGACGAAAAAATCAACTGAAAAGCAAAAAATAAAATAAACTTAGTCTAAATGATAATTGAGCTCCTAAACTAATGTAAGTAACTGATTTTGAGTCGGCGCCAAACAAACTAGCAATTGAATTAGGTGAAGCGTAAAATGATGGCAGCGAGATGAACGGCTGCGTTTTGATGACTTCTTTCATAGATAATGATCTTCGATAATTGTTTGTTTGGCGCCGACTCAAAATCAGTTACTTACATTAGTTTAGAGCTCAATTATCATTTAGACTAAGAAGGTTTATTTTATTTTTTGCTTTTCAGTTGATTTTTTCGTCGCTTTAATTTTTTGTTAAAAAGTTTTTATTTTTTACTTTTCAGTTCCGTATTCCGTCGGTTTAATTTTTTGTTAAAAAGTTTTTATTTTTCGATTTTTTGTGGCTAAAATCTACCAATTACTACCTACTTGTTTTTTGATTACTTCTAAAATACTTACTTACCCGCCTTACTCCAACAACTTACAAAAAAGGGTTATTCGAATAATATCAGGGGCGGGCTACAGAGATCACTGCCATGCTCTATTTATTCAGCATCAGATCATGCCTCTTCCTACCGCTCTCATATATTCCACTCTGCTTTAAATACATAAAAAAAGATCAGATTTTGCTCTTTCAGCGGACACGCATCAGCACCAAACAAGGTCAGGAAACCTCTTGAAAACACCAAGATATAGACTCTCTGTATCACAGAAAAATTCATTGAATATAAACTTATATAATAAATTACCTTTGGAAATAAGAAATATGAACTTTTACAATTTTAAGAGATCAGTGAAATCTTGTCTACTGAGGAATTGCTTTTACTCCGTAAAGGACTTTTTAAACTATAATTTTAACGTGGATGATCTAGGCTTTTAATGTGTTTGTCAATTCAACTTCTATACCCCTCTTTGTATTGTTTACAATGACTGAGTTCTGAGTTAACCTTATTTTATTCCTGTGTTGTAATGTGATGTATCACCGTAGGAAATTTAGTCCTACTCTTTTAACTTGTAATTTTTAACTTTAAAAATTTGTTTTCCTAAGTACCTGCTACAAATGTATTTATATATATGGACGTAGTTTATAAATCTCTCTCTCTCTCTCTCTCTCTCTCTATTACCAGTTAAATAATATGATTATCTACTTTTACTCTTTGTTGTAATATAAATTATTTTCGTTGTTCTGGTTAGTCTACTTTGTAAAATTTGCGAGTTTTTGTTGCAAAATAAAAACTTTTTAACAAAAAATTAAACCGACGAAAAAATCAACTGAAAAGCAAAAAATAAAATAAACTTAGTCTAAATGATAATTGAGCTCCTAAACTAATGTAAGTAACTGATTTTGAGTCGGCGCCAAACAAACTAGCAATTGAATTAGGTGAAGCGTAAAATGATGGCAGCGAGATGCACGGCTGCGTTTTGATGACTTCTTTCATAGATAATGATCTTCGATAATTGTTTGTTTGGCGCCGACTCAAAATCAGTTACTTACATTAGTTTAGGAGCTCAATTATCATTTAGACTAAGAAGGTTTATTTTATTTTTTGCATTTCAGTTGATTTTTTCGTCGGTTTAATTTTTTGTTAAAAAGTTTTTATTTTTTACTTTTCAGTTCCGTATTCCGTCGGTTTAATTTTTTGTTAAAAAGTTTTTATTTTTCGATTTTTTGTGGCTAAAATCTACCAATTACTACCTACTTGTTTTTTGATTACTTCTAAAATACTTACTTACCCACCTTACTTCAACAACTTACAAAAAAGGGTTATTCGAATAATATCAGGGGCGGGCTACAGAGATCACTGCCATGCTCTATTTATTCAGCATCAGATCATGCCTCTTCCTACCGCTCTCATATATTCCACTCTGCTTTAAATACATAAAAAAAGATCAGATTTTGCTCTTTCAGCGGACACGCATCAGCACCAAACAAGGTCAGGAAACCTCTTGAAAACACCAAGATATAGACTCTCTGTATCACAGAAAAATTCATTGAATATAAACTTATTTAATAAATTACCTTTGGAAATAAGAAATATGAACTTTTACAATTTTAAGAGATCAGTGAAATCTTGTCTACTGAGGAATTGCTTTTACTCCGTAAAGGACTTTTTAAACTATAATTTTAACGTGGATGATCTAGGCTTTCAATGTGTTTGTCAATTCAACTTTTATACCCCTCTTTGTATTGTTTACAATAACCGAGTTCTGAGTTAACCTTATTTTATTCCTGTGTTGTAATGTGATGTATCACCGTAGGAAATTTAGTCCTACTCTTTTAACTTGTAATTTTTAACTTTAAAAATTTGTTTTCCTAAGGATCTGCTACAAATGTATTTATATATATGGACGTAGTTAATAAATTTTTCTCCCTCTCTCTCTCTCTCTCTCTATTACCAGTTAAATAATATGGTTATCTACTTTTACTATTTGTTGTAATATAAATTATTTTCGTTGTTCTGGTTAGTTTATTTCATTATTTTGTATATCATTCCATCCTCTCATAAAATATACTGATTTTGACGGATGTGGAACAAGAATAATGTCAGTAGCGATCTGTCATTGTCAACTACGTATGTGTGTGCCAATGTTCACTAGTGAAAAATCAATTATCCCCTATTTTTCTACCCGTAAGGGTGGCTAATTCCTCTCGAAATCCAAATATAAGGTATACCCTATCTATCATCCAAATCGAAGAACCCAGTACAAAGTTATGCCTGATAGAATCGGTTAACGGACCAGAATTCAGAGGGTGAGTGATCAATATCCTTCATTTCGCTACACTTAGGGGTGGATTTCATCTTTTGAATTCAAATGGGACCAAATTCGAAGTACACCCTATCCACTGAAAAAAGAATTATCGGAATCGGACGCCTCAGTAAAAAGTTATGCGTGATCATACATGAAAAATAAAATATACGGGTCGAATAGAGAACCTCCTCCTTTTTGGTTTCGTCGGTTAATAAGAAATGTTGATGATTTTGTTCGAAAAAAAAGGAATCGAGTAGACCATTGTCTTGAAATTTGACACATGCATATCATTCTGAAAAGAATATGTTTCAACAAAATGAAATTGTAATAGGAACAGGAGTACATCACAAAGGAAACAATTCTAGTATCGAGATTGCTTTATTGGTTTTCAAGTTACAAGTCAAAACGATAAAAAAAAAAATGATTTTAAATGTTTATAACAAAGGACCTCGCACCGCATCAATGGGAAATTGGCTTTCGGTGAATTTGCTCGATTTTTTTATATATTGCAGAACTCGTGATGCTGATCAAATGTTTTCCTTGCACCACCGCATATAGGGTGCTAAAGATAACTTTTACAACATTTCAAATGGCCATTGTGAAGAGACTTTTTCGAATATATAAACCAAATCCAGTATGCATCGATTGTTCATACGGCCGATTTGAATACACTATAAAGAACAATGATTCCTGCACGTACAGACGATATACAAGGTGAGTCCAAAGATAGCAAGTTTTTCAGTGATTTCCAAAAAATTGAGCAATGGAATTTCATTCATTTTCAGATATTTTGTAGGATACCAATATCAATTGCGATTGATGATATTAGTATCTCCTGAATTGAACTGACATACCTATTATGTATTTCTCATGAAACTGCACCAGTCCTGCTTATTGATATATCCAAATGCCTGAAAAGTCGGTTACAAACTCGATCGTGCACGGTGAAAGTTCACTCTGCCGATACATAAAATATACAGGGTGGATAAAAAACTAGTGTCCTTTACTGATATTTCCTTGAAGTAGTTATAATTGATATTGATGTCATTGAAGCATTTCCACAAATATGTGATCGACACACATCTGTTGGAAGATTTAAAACAATTTCCTCTGGAATATTTTGAATGATAGGTATAAACCCATATATACTACGAGTAATAGAACGACTCGAGTGAAGATAAAAGAATCTCGAAAAATATCAAAAAATAAAACAAAATCATTGAATAACAATATTATAGGTAACTGAATATGCTCATATTTCATTACAAAAATGTTTCGTACCTATGCAGAGTGTATCCCATTCGCGTAACAACAATCAATTTCAATATTCCTTGGAGAATTTCTGGATTCTAGATATATGTTGCATATGGAATTTTAGAATAAAGCACAATCGACTTACCACCAATGACTAGCAAAACCAGGGGCGCGCCAAGCCATGCAGCCGCCTGTGGGCAAAATATAATTTTACACCCTTTACCACTTTTTTAGTAAAAATTGATACATGGGTGGGTACACATAAATAAAATTGAAATACGTGCTATTACCTATATTTAATTTAGATACTGATACATCAGATGAGGGGGTACACACAAAATTGAAATAATCGCTATTAATTATCTAATTTTGGAATGAAATATGTGTTAATTTATATAGTTTTGAATCATTATCATTTGATGTTTGCAAATAAAGGAAATGAGTATTTTCGAAAGCTCAAATAAAAAAAAAGTGTACTGATTTTAATCAGCATGATACCTGAATACATCCCCGATAACATTTAGAAGATCTTGACAAGTCTTAGACGTAAGGATTAACGAAGAATGTAAAAAAAGCAAAGCAATAACAAAACTGACAAAACAATAAAAATGTTACATAAGTAACAGAAAAAAAAGAACAAAATAACTTATTGGAAGCACTCTTTTGTTGTCTTTTTTTCGGCAAAATCTTTAATCAACTCGTCTAAGGGAATACAATCCATAAGGTCACTTTCTATGTACTAAAATCTTTTGAAGATGCGGATGCATCCATTACTTTTAAAAGAGCATCATAAACCTCACCAATGTGATATGTCAAATGTTTTATAGCATCTATTCTACTGGACCAGCGTGTATCAGATAGTGGTTTTAAAATTAAATCTGTAAGGCACGTTTTCAAAATTGACCATCTTTTGGTTGACGCGGAAAAAACACATATATCTCTCGAACAATGTCAAAGAATCCGGACACCTCAGAAGAAATTTTAGCAGCATCGTTAATAACTAAATTTAATGAGTGCGAACAAGGAACAAAAAATGCTCGCGGGTTTATATTTAAGATTCGTGTTTGTAATCCACTGTGTATTCCACGCATGTTTGCTCCATTATCATATCCTTGTCCTCGCAAATCATATTTACTTAATTTTAATTCTAATAATAAATCTGTCACATAGTTATACAAGCCAGCACCAGTAGAATCAACTATAGGGCAAAATAAAATTAAATGTTGACGTATTTCATTTTTTTTCGTCAACTCGTTTGATAAAACAAACCTCAAACCTACACTTAATTGTTCCGAATGACTCACATCCGCTGTACAGTCGAGGATTATAGAGTAATATTTATGTTTTCGTATTAGATCTAAAATAGTAGTTCTTACTTTTGAGCCGATTAAATTTATCAATTCATTTTGCATTTTATCGTCTATATAGTTTGTCATACCGCTACCGCTGCCGCTGCTTTGATTTTTATGTGTGCGTCGAACATGTTGCTCCATTACAGAATCAAATTTGGTGAACGTTTCTATTCATTTTAAGAAGTTTCCGTTATTATTTTCATATAATTTGTTAGATCTACCACGTAAAGCTAAAATTATTCTTTCAATGACACGATACCAGTATTTTTTTTCTACATGCAATGAACGTAATTGACTTTCATTCATAGTAACTCCCTAAGATAACATATTTGATAAGTTTAACCAAGATCCGATATTTTTTTATGGGAGTCTGTTTAGCACTACTGACAACTGTTTTCAATCAGAATACCCTTCCTTATTAGACAAGTTGGTCAAAGACTTACCAAAAAGTTTTCTACAGAAACAGTAAACCGCATCTCTTGTTGTTGAGTAAATCAGCCACTCCCTTTTAACTTTCACTCCATTGGTGAGGTTACGATAAAAACATCTGACAGAAAACTTTCGGCCTCGTGAGTTTACTGGATAGATCCAATTCGTAATTTGATGGGGTCCTTTTTCCGTTGCATCTGCGGATGTAATTATTTCGGGCCACTCTCCAGGGTCATCAGATATTACGGTGGAGTTAGAAAATAGTAATATCGCCTCTGCTTGAACGTTTTCAGTATGATATTCCTGGGTACTATTTATATTATTACAATCAGAAACAAATGAGAAACTTCAGGCTGAGGAACAACTAGAGCGAGCATCGTCGGTATTTTCAAGTTCAGGAAGAACACTTATTTCTGACGGTTTCAAATATCAGCAAATTTTTCCTTCTCTTCCATTTTCTGCCGTCTTCGTTGGCGGAACTGATGACCTGACAATCGTTTTCTTTTTTTGCCATTTTCCTTAAAATATGAAATGTCATATTGTTAGCAATCTTATTTACGTTTTTGGAAAAAAAATTAAACGTTAAATATCTCGAAAACAGATGAGTTTTGATATAGGATATGTTACATGTTGATCTATTTCAAAAAAAATTCTTTTACATCTGTCTTTACCAACAAATTGGATTACATTCTTTGAACACCCTGTACAACATTATTAGTATGTATTACAGGACCTTGAAAAAAATTTACCCAAAAATACTTTACAATTAGTAGTTGGTAGTTGCAAGGTAAAATTATTAGCCATATTAATAATTGCCTTTTATGGGAAAAACATTTTTAATGTCAAATATCTCGAAAACTACTGAGTTTTGATATAGAACATGTTTCAGGAATTTTAATTAGAATTAATCGTAGAATAGTAAAAATATACCGTATTTAGTTTTAGTGTACACTACTATAGTCCATCCAATATCAATTGCAGAAGCTGTTTCTATAGGGAGCAAATGAAAACTCACTTCGCTAACACGAGCGTTTATGCGAAGAAACGGAACGAAAAATAATCTGTACTACTCGTAAACATTTTCCGTCGGCAAAATGTACATCAAAAGAGCCGATAGTCAACGTGGACTCGAGTGAGGACTGTCAGTTGTACAACCGATTCGTCTGGACCAATCAAGTTGGACATAATGCTGGCAGCTGTGTCTCTACGATGAGAGGTCATAAATCACGCGTTATATTTGTGTTTTAATAGCTCTGAAAGATTAAAAACCAGTAGCGTCTATGGTCTTGGTGTGTGCCGATCGAAATACGTTTTAGGATATAATAATAACCTACATCAAACAATGAAAGAAATTATTTTTCTTTCTTAATGTATTTGTATAAATAAAAGCTTGTCTTTAATTTTTTTCATTTTTCATTATTTATGAAGTATTTTTAAAATCTTAAAATATCTAAATAAAATTAGTTATCTCCGCCACTGCTGCTCACACGATATCGCCGCAAGACTTTTTTATGCTTCTGCAATTGATATTGGGAAAACTATACCATTTTTTACACTGAAATATTCACTTCACTATCTAATCAACTAATCTGATTTGCAGAAAGAACTAGAATGACCAATTTTACAAAATCCAGACATATTTATATTAATTTTAATTTTTTGCGGCTTCCAACAGACGACTTTTGAGCCTTTCTCGAATAAAAAAGCAATAAAAACATTTCTCTATATTTACTCTTTTTGTTTTTGATACTTACCGTTACCGCTAAGCCAACTGTGATACTCGGTCTTTTTAAGCTAGCCGCTATCGCTAATAGCAAAAGAGTACCGAAAGAGAATCAAGCATTGAACATGAATTGGAGCCGACACGCGGCATCAGAAAGAAGAGGTCGGTTTATTAAGCCGAATTGCCGCCCTTAGATTCTGCCACCCGTGGCTTTTGCCTACATTCGTCACATAGTTGGCGCGCCCCTGGACCGAATGTTTTGCTTTTCCAGTGTTAATAGTAACTGTTAGTGGTCAAGCTGGCAGTTCGCTTAGTAGACCCCTACCTAAATAGTTTCATGTTTGCCTTGTCCAACTGTAGAAGCTGCTTATGTTTCTTTGATAAAACTCTCGAGACTTTTCGCTTGTCATTATTCTGGTACTTCATTCCAGTGAGATATCATTTAATCAAGTTTCTATCGTTGAAATTATTTCTTAAGACCCACAAAGGATATGGACTAGGGATGGGTATGTGTGTTTGTCCCCTTCTTTTGCAGACATTCAAACGTCTCTTCAGATCCCCAACTTTCATATGCACCCTTGGTGGAACATGAAGTTATCTCAATAAGAACCAGGGCATAATGTTGAGCATGACCTCCAAGCCTGTTCTGAGACATGTGAATTAATGTACTAGGGCAATGTCTTTAGGATGAGGGTGACCTAAGAGTTGTTTTTATTGTAACAGGGACATCTTAACCAAGGCTGAAGCAGATTGTATGAATAAAATCGCCAATATTATATTTTGCCGCCAAAATAAATCAACACCACTAATGGAAACAGTGATTCAATAACTCCTTGATGTAGTTAAATAGTAACATTGCTTGAGATATTTCCTCGGTCGTGCACTTATGCGCATGGCTATGTAATATACGTAGAAAATTATAAAATTAAAAGATCTACAACTCTGAGTGGTAGTTATAGCCCACAAATAAAAAAATATAGGAGTATGCGTAATGAAATCGTTATAGTATTTCTAATCCCAATTGGACCGACATAAAAAGTTTCGTGAAGGATATCTCTTTCCAATTGCCGCCATGACATAGGCGTCGGTATATTATTTTCCAGTGGTATTTTTTCAGTTACTCATTCTTACAATCATAGCAATTGATCACCCCATGTAAAAGTAGAGACATGTTATCTCAACTGAATTTTATTATTTGTTTCGAAACGTCTCCAGAAAGCCATATTGATAAATTATTCAATGGATACTTCCTAACCTCACCAACACACGGCACTGATTAAGAAATATTGTGAACTGTGTAAATCATGCGGATTCAGATAACAGATGTCCAATCCAGCTAGTCGAGCTTCTATTCCTCAAGTATATTTGATAGCGCCTTTACTAATAATCTGGGCAACTAGAGACACGCGCCAGAACTTTTCTATGATTGTACCAGGAACGCTTTGAAAGTAAAAACACTGGTAGTATATAAATTTCCCATTTGTCGGGCAGTGCATATGAACACTCTTCGTAGTTCTCTTATTTTTATTGCCGTTCCAATTGGCATTAGAATAACTATACATAACAAGTCCTTTTTTACATCACTTGAAACTACTTTCTTACGGGAAAAGTACGTCCAGCGGATAATAATAGTTTATACATATTCAGTTAATTATCGACAAATAGTCAGTGATTCAGTTGAAACTATATGTTGAATAGAGATAATACAACAAAAACGTTCATATGTTGGCGGGATACATAATTTAAGTAAACTCGAATTTGAAATGAATATATATCTTCATACATATATAATTCTACTATACGTGTGTTGTCACTGAACTCCTCCTAAACGGCTGGACCGATTTGAATGAATTTTTGTGTATGCGTTTGGGTGGCGCCCTGGATGGTTTAGATTTATCATCCCCCTTAATGTTAAGGGTGGTCCACTCCTTAGTTTTATTTTTTAGACAAAATTTTTTATTTTTGGTTTTGTATGATACAGCATTCAAACATACATACAACCCTAAATTTTCACCCTTCTACAATCAACCCCTATTTTTTTTGGCAAGATTTATATTTTTATGTTGTCATGACTTAGAATAAAAAAATTCATATTACTCTTAATTTTCACCCTTCTACGATCAACCCCTATTTTTTATTTTATTTTTATAACAGGAAAACGGGATGACAGGATAAAGGAATAACGGGATGAATAAAAAACGAAATAACAGGATAACGGGATAACGAAAAAACGGGATGACAGGATAAGGAGATAAGGGGAAAACGGGATAACGGGATAAAGAAAAAATGGGGTAACAGGAAAACGGAATAACGGGATGACAGGAAGGGGATAACGGGGTAAAGACAAAAAGGGGTAACAGGAAAATGGGATAACGGGAACATTTTCGGCAAAAACATTTTAGGGAACATAGAAATTTGGACAGGACAACGTCTGTCGGGTCCGCTAGTATATATATATATATATATATATTCTTTATTTTCTCGGAATAAGGGCCTTAGTCAGTCTATATATTTTTTATTTCATTCGACGTTTCAACATTGTTTATGTCATCTTCAGGTAAAAATATAATTTAACTATTATTCTTTCATTTCATGTTTCATGATTGTTGAATGTCTCTTTTTTTCTCCGTTGCAATTTTTCTGTTTGTGTTTGTGTAATCCTTCAGTAACCTTGTTGTTTTTTCCTATTCTATTTTCCATCCTTTTGTAATATCCATCCATTTTTGGCAGTTCCTAGTTCCCAGCCGGTAATATTTTTCTTAATTTCATGACCACATATGTTTATATTCTTTATTTTCTCGGAATAAGGGCCTCAGTCAGTCTATATATATATTTATATTATAGTCAGTCTATATATTTATTATATATGTTTCATGATTGAATGAACATTGTTGAATGAAGACATTCAACAACGTTCATTCAATCATGAAACATGAAATGAAAGAATAGTAGTTAAATTATAATTTTACCTGAAGATGACATAAACAATGTCGAAACGTCGAATGAAATAAAAAATATATAGACTGACAAAGCCCTTATTCCGAGAAAATAAAGAATATAAACATATGTGGTCAAGAAATATATATATATATATATATATATATATATATATATATATATATATATATATATATAAAAATAAACAAAAATGTGGTTTTCCTCAATACCTAATCATTGTTTTGCATGTGATAACCATTCCATGGCTATTTTATCGAATAAACAATCCGAAAATGTGGGGGCAACTTACCGTACTGCACCTAAAAAAATAGGCATTGAAATATTTTGTTAATAATGCTGTCAGAAGTATTTCTCATTACCTCGCATAAGTTTGATAGTAAGTGTTCATAGTGTATTTGCTTGTGGCGATCCTATATATCCAAGTTGAAGTTGAGAATTGTGATACAATTCAAATGTATTACCTTATTGTCCATGATGATATAGACATCCCTGGGGCCATAAATATCTCTATATATAGTTTTCAATCGTCGTAAGGAAATTTTCTGTTGTTTCTTGGAATTAGGGTGTACATTTTTTGGCAAAACTGATGCCACAAACAAATCAAACTATCATATTGTGATTTTATTAATCACCCGCCTAGTAGAAAACAATATGCTGATATTTCACATGTTGATTTTCTTGTAGATAGGTAATAAATACCATCAATAATTTGATCACTCAAAAAAACTCACTAAGTAGTATGAAACCGGCATGACTAGAGATCGATAAACGAAATACCGCTACTTCCCAAGTAGGACAGAGTCATAAAATTAACATGATGACTTCTTATACCATCTTAAAGACCACGTATCTGTAATGTTTTAGAACCAAACAGTTAATGTGCGTTTTATAACCTTTAGGCGTTGCTATGACGTCGTGTAGTAGATATAACGAGAGTACAATAAAGAATTCTCGAGATGAAGTTGTACTGTGGTTTGTATGTAAATAAATTGTATGTGTCGTTAAGTAGAACTTAAGAGCAGTTGCTGTGAGGTTATTATGACAATGAACATATGTATTAGTTGAGGTTAACCGCAGAGCAGACAGAGACTAAACACAAGACCAGATGAAAACGCGTTTACTCACAGAGCATGTTAATATTGTTAATAACAGGAAACAGATCGGTTACCATTTACGTGCAAGTTCCATTCGTGACTCGTTTTCGCAACGAATCAGTTACGTCATATATCTCAACCACGAAACGTATCTTCGACTTCCCCATGGTATTGAAATGTTCTGAAACCAGAACATCCGAAAGATATAAATAAGACACGTTGCTATAAATAAATCACCAATATGTTTTAAAGATTTCTCAAAGATTGTTTGTTACGAAATGAAGCTTTGATGATTTTTCGGGCTGTATTAGTGACAATAATGCTTAATAACATCGCAATATTACGTCTCCATAACTTATAAATTATGTTTTCTCAGAAACGTCGTCACGGGTACAATAATTAAACGTTAATAAACTTCCCGGGTATGTTTCTTGCTCAGTGGTATAATAATCCAATTAATCGAGTGAATGACTGACAGATCTTGGAATTACTTTTGATTATAAATGCACTTTTATTTTTCATTTGGATCAGGCTATTTCATCAGTAAATCGAATGTTAGGTTTTATAATCAGGAGTACAATAGAATATAGACACAATTATAACACTATTTAACGCTTATGTGAGGTCTAAACTAGAATATGAGGTGTTGATATGGTATCCAATTTACAATTGTCACATACAACATATTGAGGCTGTTCAAAAAAAAAACTTTAAATATTTTGTCTTTCAAGGTCACATGAATATATCCTCAGTCTATTCTTTTGTTACAACCCCATTTCTCTACAAATTGCTACATAATAAGATCTTGTGTGCCCTCCTTTTACAAAAGATAAACTTCCACACCCCACACCAGATATGAAAAGACATTTTACTGCGATCATAGTAGAACAAATTACAGTCTCAAAGCACCCGTGTCAGTTATTTGTTATAATTTCAATTCAATTTGTGATATGTGCGATATTAATAATAGTTCTCTAACTTATATTTTGAAATATATTCTCAATACATTTGACTTTTTTGTAAGGTTTTCTATTGTTTGTTATTACACATTTTTTTTTCCTATTGTTTTAGCTATACATTTTAGTAATTTTAGTTTGTATTTTTATCTAAACCTTTGTATAGTTATTCTAATCCCAATTGGAACGGCAATAAAAATAAGAGCACTGGGAGGAGTGTTCATATGCACTGCCCGGCAAATGGGAAATTTATATACTACCAGTGTTTTTACTTTCAAAGCGTTCCTGGTACAATCATAAAAAAGTTCTGGCGCTTGTCTCGTTGCTCAGATTATTAGTAAAGGCGCTATCAAATATATTGAGGAATAGAAGCTCGGTTAGCTGGATTGGACATCTGTTATCTGAATCCGCATGATTTACGCAGTTCACAATATTTCTTAATCAGTGCCGTGTGTTGGTGAGGTTAGGAATTATCCATTGAAAATAATTTTATCAATATGGCTTTCTGGAGACCTTTCGAAACAAATAATTAAATTCAGTTGAGATAACATGTGTCTACTTTCACATGGGGTGATCAATTGCTATGATTGTAAGAATAAGTAACTAAAAAAACACCCCTGGAAAATAATATACCGACGCCTATGTCAAGGCGGCAATTGGAAAGAGAAATCCTTCACGAAACTTTTGATGTCGGTCCAATTGGAATTAGAAATACTATACATTTCCTGTAATTGGGTGTAAACCTGTTGGAAATAAAGTGCTATCTATCTATCTATGTCTTTTGTTACTGACAATTATACATACGTGATGGATCCAATCATGAATAGAGATTGAGAATAAAATCATCAAATTTAGTTCAAAAAAAAAAAAAAAAAAAATTAATTTTTTTTTTTTTAATTTTTTTTTTTTCTATCTATTGAAGAAAAAAGTTTAAAATATGATAATGAATGTAAAATTTCATGAGAAACAATTTTGATATATCGAGAAAAAAACAAAAAACTATTGCTCATGCGCAACTTTTGAATTACGATACATGCCATAAATATTTAATGTTAGGTTATTTATTAGACCAGAAAACCATTAATCAATTTCTCCGATTTTATTGATAATCGATTCATTTTGAACTAACAATTGGAAGATAGTAAATTTTATTCCACTTTTCAGTTTGTTTCACTTCCAGCCAATGTACAATTTCGTGGTTATGTTACCATAGTGGGAATTTACAACAAATGGAATAAGCATGTCATCCTCAATTAATTTTTCACTGCATTCATTTATAAGCACCTGTTTTTGAAAATCAATCTTCAATTGTTTTGGCTATATGCTATTCTTATTATCAATAGTTGATAAATATAAGAAATGTTTAATGAAATTTTTGAGCCACTCTCACTGGCTAAATCTGCTTCCTTCTATACATCTTGTTATCGCTTTTTAATCCCTAGAGTGAATGGGTTCTCTGTTAGTTACCACTCTCTACGCGTTGTGTTGGTATTTATTTGAAGTCCGGGTAGTCCAAATCGTCCTGTCACCTGTAAGACACCATCTAATCCCTTCTGAAGAGTAATTGGCCTTGCTAGGAACCAAATATAAGACGATGTTGAATAAAAAAGGAGACAGGTCACGTTATTTTTTGGCACCATTTTTGTAGTGATATTTTTCCATACACATTTTTGAAGACTTGTTATAGAAGTTATATCATCTGCTAATTGTTTTATGAGAGAATGAAACCCTTATAAGATACTCCATATTATATTAAATTTTCAAAAATACATTGCATCACATTATTTAAACAGCATTAGCAAAACCTACTCTTTTTTCTCCCATATCGAATACTGTGTAGTATTTACCAATGAAAACATCTCCCAAAATCCATAGAGGTCCAGCTGGTTCTGGGATATCGAGTCCCATGAAACCAGAAATGCAAACCGATGCTGATCCTTCCTGAAACTAAAATATAAAAATATGTTAATCTGATGCTATGGTCATGTCCGTGAGTTGCATTTTTTGAATTTATGTTAATAAAATATTTATTTTCAAGAGATTTTCGAATAAGGTGAAAAGGTGGTAGAGAAATAAAACAATATAATAGATTTTTGTACTTCACAAATTTATAACAAAAACGTTTATATACAAAATTAAAGAAATAATCTACTTTTTGGGTGGTGATGGTAAGTTTCGCGCTTACAGCATTTTTACAGTTTTCTACAATAAATGTTTATAAAAGTAGAACATTTCTTGACGCTCAAGATCGATTCGCATCTCTTCTACGGCGATTTGTTGGTTGGCGTATTCATAGAAAATAACCTCGTTGAACCATCACTACCAATTAAACAAGAAATTGCATTCTTATGAACTCAGTGAACTCTCCCAGATTGATTACACAAACTATTCACTATAAAAATCTGCAAAACATTAACAATGAACGTGAACATATTCCTCCGAAACGTGGACACGTACAGAACTAGAAAATGCCAAAACCATTGGTTAAAGTAAAGAGGAAGTTTTCCCAACTGTTTCTAGTCACAAATAGGAACATGATTGAAACTGAGGGCCTTAGGGAAAAAACGCATATTTGAGATCCGTTTAATATTTCCTAGCACAGTGGAAAGGAGTAACTTAGTAACCTATTACAAATGGTGGACAAACCAACAACCATTATAGAGTCAGGAAAACTTATTCCAGTATAACAATTTGAGTTCCAAAACATAGTACAATGGAAGACATCATTAGTGATATTGAATGTGGTTTGAAATATCAAAATGAAAACAACAAAAGTAATGTTAGAAACGCATGTAAAATTCAAAGACACACAACCCTACAAATCACCTACAAGACATAAGAGCAGTACGAATAATGTGATAAAAGATTAGAGAGAAAGATTGCTTTTATCTAAAAGCAGATAAAGGAAACAAGGTGGTCATTCTAGATAAATCAGAGTATTTTGAAAAATGAACAAATATATTACACAAGGTCCTTATGAACAACTCAAAAGAACACCGTTACCAAAGACGATACGCAACTATAAATAACTGTAGATAACTGCAAAATACTATTGAACGATCGTTTGAAATTCAAGTTGCTAATATCAAACCCAACAATCTCCAACTTATAACCTGTCAAAATGGCTATCGGACGAATTCAATAGTTTATCTAGCCAGCCAAATAGTTTCTCTATCAATAATTCTTATGAGTTCATCGATAGAATCAAAAACTTACTCTGGAGGAAGGTGAGATTTTGGTTTTTGGTAATTCTGTTTCCAAGGGTACCTATTCCTGAAACCTTGCAGTACTTAAAATAACTTTTGGAGTCGAACAAGTTTGAAACAGAAAGAATCGAGGAATTTTTGAAATTGATATCCTTATGGATGGATCAAAACTATTTCATATTCCAAGATAAATTCTACTAACAGAAGGAAGGTACCGCCATGGGCAATTATCTATCACCATTCATGACAAACCCTTTATGAGTAAATCTGAAACTTCAAGGTCAATATTTTCAAAACATTTGGCTCAGGAATATGGATGATGTGTTTTGTATTTTTGTGTTCGAACGAATTATCTTCACTCAGAAATAAAGAGCGATTGGAAATAGACATCTACAGAAAGCTTACCCACAAGAACATATTCATTCCAGCCGATTCAAAACACCACATTCAACACAAAATGGCTAGTTTCAATTTTCTAATAAACAGAGCCGTAAACTTCTCATTGAATGCTGATCATTTTCAAAATGAAATAAAAAAGATCAAGGAAATAGCAATAATCAATGGATATACACCAAACATTATTGATAATCTCTTGAGAAAGAAGCGTTTCATATGTTTAGTGAATGAAAACACGACTATATTCCGGGATGTAAATCTCCAAACAGTTTATAGCAATAGAACTAACTTGCAAACGTTATTGGGAAACCCGAAGGACAAAACTGCCATGTTAGATAAGTCGGGAATTTATGAAATTAGTTGTCAAAATTGTGACAAAGTCTAATACGGCCAGACAAAACGTCCAATTTCCAAAAGATTCCACGAACATTTGGCCCGTGCTACCTACCGAAAGGAGAATAACTCAAGTGTAGCCGACCTTATAATTGAAACTGGTCACAAAATTAATATTCATGATTTGAAAATGATCAAATCGGTCAAGGCACTAGAAAATTAGAATGCCTGGGGAGTATATATTTATCCACAAAAACCATAAAAAAATACTTTGATCATCATAGAACCATCAAGATCCCATTAGCGACTTGAGGAACAGTAATTAGTATAAAAAAACCCAAGTGTAGTTCCTACTGATGATGATAACTCAGTTATCGAAATCCGCATATAGGTGAGAAGTGAGTAAGTGTGGTGAAGGGGTTACTTGTACAATTTTTGATAGTACAATAGAACAAATATATAAAATCACCAATATCATCTATCAAGCATTTGAAAACAAAGACCAAACAGCTTCTCTTGATGTCAACCAATCTTTTGGCTTGACACGAAGGACTCCTGTTCAAACTAAAACAAGTTACAATCCTTTCCGATATTTCCAGTACTGGAATTTTATTTCGAAAGGTACTTCGGGATGAGATATCGACAAAAGACAACAAACTGACTTTGTGAAGCAGGGGTACGCTAGAAAAAGGTTTGGGATCACACCAAAATACAAGTACAAAAAAGGACAGAATAATTGAAATTGAGGAATTGAAACTAGTTTGCGCATTTTAACAAAATGGTGAGGATACATACTTACCTAAAATTATTGAATGGACAATAAGTAAATTGCATCAAAACCAAGGCTTAACGTGGAGAAATATGATTACAAAAAAAAACATAAAACCTACAATTCATACATTTTTGGTTGGAAGAATTTACAAGTTAGTCATGAAAAACAGACTTCTGATCTACAAAGTGACATTTAAAAGGGGCCAATTTAAAAAAAAAAAAAACTTTTATGGTTACTGGGGAGAATTTTAAATCCTGTTATAGACCAATCAATAGAGCAGAAAATGGCTGATTCTATGACAAAAATAGTACCGACTGTGCCATCAAACGAAAGACGATCCCTAGTTAAATCCTGTTATATTTCCTACTCTCAACTATCATTGCTTAATTTGTTATAAACATGTAAGTACAAAAAATATTGTTTTTTTTCGCTTGTAACTTGACAACTAATGTAGTATTCTTCATGCTTTCAATGGACGAATTGTAGAGAATCAAAATGTGAAAAAAATTAGACCCGGCACGACTTAATCGGAGAAACGTAGAAAAACCGGATAAACTGAAAAAATTGTTTTTTTTTAAATTCATAACATCGCTATTTTGAAAAAGTTGTAGCGTAGGCTCTACGCGACATAGTAGTGATTGATATTTACTTCATGTGTAGAAAACTCAGGCGCTGTTGAATAATTAGTTTTTGCATAATTGCAATTAAATTTTAATGCACATTATTGGAGCAAGCCTGGATGAATGGTGGTCCGATTTCAAGTTTTCAAAAACAAAACGCCTATTCTCGTTTTACGTTAAAATGCTGCGAAAGAGGTGAGAAATACTTGCAAACATGACCGAATACGGGCGAGCACGTAAAACGGACTGAGTAGTGGGGTAGGGCAGTAGACGCGGGAAGCGTATACAAGCGCCATGCGCGCAAGTTATGAATCTAGAGCTCTCGCTCTCAGTATTGAAACGACCACTTTGGCCTTCCCCTACCTAACAACCAATTCTTCTCGGGGATGCCCGAGCTATTGCTAGTAATATAAATTTCATAGGCGTACCAAATTATTTGGTATAGGCGATACAAGAGAAGTAGAGAACTTACACTCCTATAACTTCTGAACGGAAAAAATATTTTTCGACAAATCTGCCAGAGGGATATAGATATATTTGAATAAATAACTGCACTACCTATTTATTGATCAAACAAACCTAACCTTTCAAACGCTGCATGCCAAGACACTGGTGAAGATTCGCCGTAGAGCTCATCCAGTATTGAAACGACCTTTTGGTAGGTAGAGAGGGGGAAAACACGAGTGGATAGGATTTGCTGTGCTACGGCGAATCTTCACCAGTGTCTTGGCAAGCAGCGTTTGAAAGGTTAGGTTTGTTTAATTAATAAATAGGTAGTGCAGTTATTTATTGAACTTTGTAATAGTTTACTCGTTACCTTGCCAAAATGCCCAGTGTGAAGTACTATTCAGTAGCGGAAAACGAAATAGGAGTGTTAGGAAAGTTAAAGGAGTGTAAGTTCTCTACGTCTCGTGAATCGCCTATACCAAATAATTTGGTACGCCTATGGAATTTCTGTTAATAGCCATAGTTAGACAATGGTTCGAGTATTTTCGATAAAAATTGGTTGTTAGGTGGGGGAAGGCCAAAGTGGTCGTTTCTATACTGGATGAGCTCTAGCACTGCAAATCGTGTCCAATCGTGTTTTCCCTCTCTCTACCTACCAAATGGTCGTTTCGATACTGGACGAGCTATACCCTACCGCTCTATCCCCACTACATAGCGGCTATCACGCGCTCGCCTGTTTCCCGTCATGTTTGCTAGTATTTATCACCTATTTCGCAGCAATTTAACGCAAAATTTGTAGTACTATACTTCTACTTGCAATGTGTTCCAGAAAAATTGGAAGCGGAACACCTATGACGCATCCAGGCTTGCTCCAATAAAATGCATTAAAAAACTAAAATTGCAATTTGCCAAAAACTACAGCGCATAAATTTTGTACACATAAAGTACAACTTGAAAAATGATGGGGTTATGAATTAAAAAAAAAAAACGCTGATTTTTCCGGTTTTTCTCCGTTACTATAATGGATCGAATCGTGCTAGGGCTTATTTTTTGCATTTAATTCTCTACAATTCGTCCATTGAGAGCATAAGATTGCTTCTTAGTTTTCATGTTACAAGCGAAAAACGAAAAAAGTACACATTTTTTCGCTCTCAAATGTTTGTAACAAATTAGCAATGATAGTTGCGAGTACATAACAGGATATAACTACGGATCGTCTTTCGTATGGTGACACAGTCGGTTTTCTGGTACTATTTTTATCACGAAAAAATCTCTAATGATTGGCCTAATAAATAAGTTGGATGTACATTCAAATAATTTGTCAGGTGAGACAGTTCGGGAAGGTTTTATCGCTGGACAACCCCATACTTACTCACTCCAATAAGAACTTGTATGCATGTGATATATTTGCTTTTTGCAACATAAAAATCCTTAATTAAATTGAAATAATGCGAAAAAGAAAAAAAAATTCCCAAGTTTTTGAGATATTCTTGTTTCTACAATAATGAACATATGTCTTCAATGGTGTTACTCATAATTTGAATAAACCACAATAATTTTTATTTTTATACTTTCATAATAATTTTATTCTCAAAAACATCTAGTTGAAACAAGAATATATTAAAAGCGTCTCAACTTGGCATATGATCATATTTTGATGTGTTTTCGATGATGAAAAGAGGAAGTAGTCTTTCTATCTGAAATAACAAATACAGTTTTGCTGAGGTCCACTTATCATCCAATCTATTCGAAAATCGCCGTTAAAAAAAGCGATTACTCCGAGAACTGTGGACAAATAAAAAAATCTCGAAAACCGTAGGGGTTAGATATACAATATAGGAATGCACAACCTTCATTTCACCCTATTGCAAATTACAGTTATTTCTCTCGAAATAACAAAAAAACATGGTAAAGTCTACATGATATTAAAATTTGAATTACATCGGACTTTTTAATAAGACCAAACGAAGTATTAAGCAGGGAGAGCTAAAGCTGGACGGTTTATACTTCCTTTGGCGTTATTGCCAGTCCAATAAAAGTATCATATTACTTATCAGTTGTGTCCTTTGTTATTCTCCATAAAAAATATTCACATGATCTGAAAAACAGAGGGGGCGGAGGTAAGTAAATGAGCGCTTGTCTGTTCTTGAAATACTAAGTAATCAAAACATTGCAGATTTCGAATGAACTGGAAAGTAGGTACCTAAGTATGTCATTAGAAATAAAAAAGTTGACAGCATAACTGGAAGTGATGGTCCAATTGAAATATTTGGTACGAATTAAATTATTTAAAAACTCTCTTTTTTTCAACGTTTTTTTCGACATTAGGCACCTGGCGTAAAATCAGGGCCATATAGAATTCACTAAAGATAGACTCGAGAATTCCCTTTTTTTATTTTATACTAACCTTCAAAATATAATCTTTGCCTGTCAAAGTGAATTTTTTCCATTCACGACAAAGTCAATATCAGGTAGAGATGAAATCTTGTTGCAGTCTACGAAGTATTCACCATTAAAACTTCTCTTGCTCCAATAGTCTGCAAAAAGACACTAATCAAGGAAAAATCTAACACAAATAGCATTTATATTCAACTAGTGTAAGTACTGGTTTATTTATTTATATTCATAAAAAACCTATGGCGTAGCCACTCGTAAAGATGGACATCACAATATATTGCACACAATGGATGACGTTTTGACTTTGTTCTCATTATCAATCAACCTGCCATAAAAAAACTTGTTCGTTTATCACAGATTTGGCTGTTTTAATCAGAGCATTAAATTGTATTCAAATAAAACAAACGAATGAATCTAATATATTGCAGAACATAAAGGCAAACAAATATTATGCATTCATTAGAAAACAACAGTTAAATTCTGTGTTTGTATATATTTTAGAGAAAGGCTTTTCAGAAAGTATTGGGGCTCAAAAAGCTCTATCAAACGATATACAGTTTGTAAATAGTGGTCTAAAAATAGATGATATTCGTTTTTCACAAGCCGCCATTTTGAAAAGCTGATTTGACCAATTATCGTACCTTACCAAGATATCAGTCTTGTTTCTTTGGAATGCTCAGACTGCTCAAAAAATTATGCAGATTACGTAATGTGACGTGACTGATTTGATTTATATGATCCAGTAGGCAAAACAACCTAATTTCCCATGGTTTTGGGAAGTTTTATTTTAATTATTGAAACTTCGAAGGATATGAATAATATTTGACATTGTTCCTCAGAAGAAGCATGGTTACCAATATCGTATATGGAAAAATCATGTACATTTCTCTGCCCTGTAGTAATTTTGTTTTTTATAAACAAAGAAGTAAGAAAAGTAAGGTTTGGTGTAATATTTATTTTTTATATTCAATTTGTGGATCATTTTATCACCCGTTTTAACCAAATGAAAATCTGAGTTGGCATATATTACAACATATATTATTTAATATTATTATCTATCCCTCTTTCCATTTTATTATGGCCGCCTTCGGATCATTTTGGTATGATTTTTCTGCTCCCTGAAAATTGGAAGAGCAGTTAAGCCTGAGGCAACTTGCTCCTGTCAAAACGAACACTCTCTGGTCCATTGTTTGGAACAAACGAACAACCAAATATTGCTCAAATCATATTCCAGCAAAGTGAGCATGACAAACGAGCAGGTATATAGAAACGACTTAGGTTTCCGATTTCATTTCATTCGATATATTTATATATATATATATATATATATATATATATATATATATATTATATATATATATATATATATAATGAAAGGTCATCTTGACTGACTAGTTGACGTAAATATCCAAGAACCAATCTTTTTGATTGCATCCTCAAGACTGGATATATAGGCAGATAAGACCTCGGTTGAAGATCATTTTCTACTAATTACGCAAAGAATCAGTTTTTCAAATTTTTTTAGATATTGAGTTGATTGTTGATCTAGATATTGAGTTGATCTAGAAAAAATGATCTGAAAGATATCTACAGGAAATGTGGAGAAGTATATGTATTTTTCTTCAATATAATGAATATCAAATTATCTTGAAGACAAAATCTAAAAAGCAAATGAAATATTTATTCAAAATGAAAATAGTGAATGTGGTCAGCAACACCATAAAAAATAACATAAACTCCCAGGAACATAGGGAATCTCTTGTGTGTTGAACATGAGAGTCACCAAAGAAGGCTTGCATTCGAATTTGGATATTTACAATCTTCCTATTATAATTATTTCTTCTACGTAATATACCTAGTAGATATTGTAGTTATAATTATTTTGTAAATAGGAATCTTTCTATCCGTTTTGTTTTTCAAATTAAAAAAATTGATCAACTAACAATATATTCTCATGATTCTTCAAATGAATAACAGCGGTTGCCATTTGGAAAAAATACAGATATTGATTTTATTGCGTTTTGATATAGTCCTTAATACACAAAAACTGAAATTAAAATAATTAAGTGTCAGAAATCGGAAAATGGACTACATTTCTTTCTTTTTGCCTCTTGAAAAATTCTACTCCCAGTTTCCATTCCAGTCAAGTTGACATATATCCGGAAATATAGTACACCAACATTCATAACTTTTTCGAAATGTCAAACTGATGTGTATTCATCCCCGGAATGATATCTAGGATTTTGCAATCGAAAAAACAAAAAAATCTATTTTTTCAGAACAGTATAGGCATGCTTTCACTGGAAGAAAATTTTGAAACTGTTAGTTTCTAAGTCAAGTTTACAGTTTATACTCCGTCTTAGAGACCATTTTGACAGAGACGTCGCTAGGGCCTTCTGACTTATTCTGCTCATATTTTCCAACCGAAGGAATCAATGAAAATTAACTGAATTCTAACACCGCACATACTTTCTCGCCAAAACACCGATTTTTTCATTGAGTCGAAACTGAAGGGGCAAATCGCAGACTTGAAGGAAACAGTTGACACAGTCCGAGAAGAAACAAAGAAATAGGTTTCTGCAGTACGAGAAGAAGCAAAGAAATAAGTTACTATGCTACGAGAAGAAGCAAAGAAAGTAAGTGGTGGTGGTACATGAGAAAACAATGCAGCATCTGGAAGAACTAGAAAGGAAAGTCGCTTCACTGAAGATCCAAGACCACCGTGACAGGGTTGCCACATCGATCAATTCCGTGAAACCACCGACTTTCTATGGTCCCTTTATCATTAACGGTTTGAAGCTGCTGCAGAGACCTATGGATGCAATGACAAAGAAAAGACCACTGCACTCATACTGGCTTTGAGAGGACCAGCTTTAGGATGTTGAAGTCCAGTACCGGAAGTATGGAGACCTGATTGCTGCTCTAGAATTAAGGTACAGGATCAACATCTGTACCTGTACCTAGCACAATTGAAAACTCGAGTGCAAAAGTTATGAAAGCCTACAGGAATTTGAAGCGTACGAGCAGAGGCTGGTCCAGCTTGCCTGCCCAGATGCCCCGAGGACCGAGGATTTCAAGGCGGTGCAGGTATTCATTGACGCATTGAGAGATATTGAAATATGAAGGACCCTTAGAACAAAATGCCATGAAGTAGTAGCCGATATCAGAAAAACAAAACTGTTACCTTAGGACGAATGAACTACCGGACACATGAGACAAGACCAAGTAACCGATCCAAACATTGGGGACTTTCTGCATTGGAAAGAGGATGGAACTGGCAGACCTACCTGGAGGAATATTTCGGACAGAGATCCCATCTTCAGGGAACTGTGACACAGTGGGATTCCCTGGTTGTAGGAAATATACCACTTAAACGGATATGGGAGTCAGCTGATGGAAGGTCAATTTCCTAATTGGTTTTGCCAAAGAAGAGAATAAGTGAAGTCTTGAAGGAAAATCAGGGGGACATCTGGGAGTCAATGAGACCTTGGACAATATCAGGCAGAGGTTCTACTGGGCACAATGTTGGGAAGATGTAGAAAGCTGGTGCGGAAGATGTCCAGAGTGAGTAGCAACTAAAGGTTCCAAGACAAGGTCCAGGTGTGAAATGAAGGAATACAACGTACGTGCTTCATTTCGGACCGATCTCTATCGATGTAGCTGGACAATCTTCTGTAACTGATGATGGCAACAAATACATCCTTGTTGCCATGGACTATTCCTGCAAATGGGTGGAATCCTTTGCCATTCTAGATTAAGAGGCACCCACAATAGCAAAATCATTGGTGGACAATATGTGGTCATACTTGCGGACACCGTAAGAAAATATAATGCAACTATTTTGAATTTTTTGCATTCGCGTTGCATCAGTTCGTTGGAAGGTAGGTCCATAAATGCTGTCGCAGTAAGCCAATCTAGAGAAAATGAGGGATTCATATCTCTCTATAATAAGTCTCTACTCGCATAACGTTGTCTAAATACATTAATGTTTCACATAAATGATATGTTCGGTGAACATCAAGTCGCTGGCAAGCCAAAGACTCAAATGTTTAGCTTCACTCACGAAGGGAATGACGTCATTGTTGATTCGGATGGAAAGATAGTCAGAGACTTGTTTTCTCTTAATTTGAATTATAGGTGAAAAAATAAATAATATAAAAACGTGCATAGGTACACACAAATGCTATTAGAAGAGGTTAGTTTACACATAATTAGTTACAAATGATTTGCTTAGTGTTCGTTTGAGTTTGACCAATAGAATATTTTTGCCACTGGATCATAAAAATCAAATCAATCTCATCACAATTACGAAAAATCTCCATGATTTTTTGAGCAGGTTGAGCATTTCAAATGAACAGGACTCTATTGAAACAATATCCAACTCATATTGAATGAAACTTTGATTCAACACAATATTTATTTGAATCAAACAACGGAAATGGATTAATTCGAACAGAAGAATATTATATTAATTCAATTATATGCGTCTGTACTCAAATGTCTAGTGTAGGCTCTCATGCTCGGTTGCCATATTTGTCAATTCAGTGGATTAACAGAATTATTACTCATTTGAATAAATATTTTGAGTGAAGAGATCAGCTTATTTTGTTGAACTGACATTTTATTGAATTCATCAATTCGACATAAATACTTGTTTGAATGAATATTTTTTTGAAGCAATTATAAAATTTTGTAAATCTAATTATTTGATTCAACAAAATAATTACATGGTTAAAAGTGTGGTTAAAACAGCATTTCTGTCAAAACGAGTCGACTAAGATATATGGTTCATGCAAATTAGTTTCAGTTGATTGAAACTTTAAATTTGATCCAAAACCAAGAAATTATTTTACTCATTTTGAGATTATATTTTGTCGTGCATATACGACACTTTTATTTGTTTGATGATGTAGCAATATATCTGAAACCAAAACACTGGAGTTTCTTGCATAAAACCAAAGGATCAAGTGTGTCGAACGCTTCATTATAATCGAGTAATATAAGCCAGGTGAAGTTGCCTTCATCCAGAGATTTGAGTATATCATCTGTTATTAGACTCAACACTGTGGTAGTGCTAAGCGAAGTTCGTCATCTGTTCTTTAAGAATTCGAACCTTTCGTTAGGGCTGGCAGAATGCTGACCGGTCTTAAGACAGAAAATTGCTCATGATTATTACATTTTGACAGAGGGAGCACTATAAAGTGCTTCCACCGTGAAGGGAAGGTGGAGGATGTAATGGCATAATTAAAAATGAAGGTTATATGATGCAATAAGTGGGGTAATACTACCCTGCTTAGCAAAAAAGGCATATCTGCTTACCTGAAAAAACTATATGTATACCTATCTTCTGTGTTCAGTAAAAATTATAAGTCAAACCAAACCCCATATAAAACATATTTTAAAACATCATATTTGCACCCTTTTAATCTATCTGCAGTTGAGGCGTTTTAGCTAAGGAGTGTAGAGTACCAGTTGCAGCATTCTGAGCGAGATGCCATCAGAATCAAAAGCGTTGCTCTTAATTTTATTTGAGTGATTCATGACGGTCTCTGGATCTACATTATTGAATATAAAATCAGGTTCATGTTTTGGAATGGCACAGTTTCTAACACGTCAAGTTGACTCTCATATCTATCTAAAATCGGCACGTTAGTTTAGTGAAGTGTTCATTCATCAAGTTGCTGTTTTATCCCGAAGAACTCCTAGGGATCTAAAAGAGTTCCAAGTAGCATTGGAATTTTTCTGTAGCAAAGCAGCTTTTTCTCGGAGTATGGCACATCATAAATAGTTTCGTAGGTCTTTGTATTAAATCCAGAATCCGGATGTTCTCAGTCTCTTATACCGTAATTGGGCTTTGTGTTTCATTGTTATAAGTATTGATTAATATAGATTTAAGCAACTTACTCGAATGGTCGATATGTCCATCAAAGTGGCAGATCTCCGTCAATTTTACGTTTATAGCATTAGTTTTGGGGGTATTATTTATATACATTAATTGTGATTCAATGAAATTTCATTTATTATAGTTCTCGGATCATAACAGTGCCTATAATAATATTTTTGAATTAATCATCCGTAAAAGATGAGCTTTGTGAAGACAGGCGAAAATTTATGTATACGAAAATGGCAAAAATATTCAGACTAAACTTATTGGCAATGTTCAGTAATCGACAAAAAACAGTTGTACTCAGCACATTTCTACGAATATACCTACTAAAAAATATCCTGGAATTGTGAGTTGTTGCACTATAGAAAACTCGCCTCGCTTGTTCAAAAAAATATTTAAATCATTTTTCTGGTATTTGCTAACGGGGTCATGGATTTGTCATCCGTAAAAGATGAGCTTTGTGAAGACAGGCGAAAATTTATGTATACGAAAATGGCAAAAATATTCAGACTAAACTTATTGGCAATGTTCAGTAATCGACAAAAAACAGTTGTACTCAGCACATTTCTACGAATATACCTACTAAAAAATATCCTGGAATTGTGAGTTGTTGCACTATAGAAAACTCGCCTCGCTTGTTTCAAAAAATATTCAAAACATTTTTCTGGTATTTGCTAACGGGGTCATGGATTTGTCAACTGTCTCACCGTTAGGTGCTCCCCCATACCTCCCTAATGACGGCCATGGTTTACAGTGTACCCAGTAACCTATTATTTTATTATTAACACTTACTTGCTGGATTTTTTTAATTTCCTCTGCTGGACCAGTGATCAAACTAGTACCAGTATCGACGATAGCTTGGCAGCCCCCTTCACATAAAGAGTTTGAACCAACCTCTACAGAGTCCACTTTGATTTGCCAGTATGCCTCACGGGTGACAGGCACGTAAGTGAAATCTCCCGTGTAATATTGTGAATCAGTACCACCGAGAAGAAGTTCACCACCTGTTGTGGCATCTGGGTTCCTGAAAAAAAAATCGAAAGTCCCTGCTATAAAATCATGTTTCTATATTTAGTAAGTAATATATTGAGTGAGTTCCAAGTTTTTTACTGAGTAGAGTAGTGTACCCAAAGGGTTTTTGCAAGTGTTGAGGAAATCGACAAATGAAAATTGTTCATAAGGTACCAGAACTCCCAGTTAGCAATGGCAAATATATCTCAGCTCTAGCCCTGATTTTCCAGTAACACAAATATCATGAATTGTTTTACCTACTAAGCCTTTAATTTCACCCATTTTGATAGTCCGTAGAATTTTGGAAAAGTAGTTTTTGATTCATCCAATGGCAACCCATTATGTTTTTGAATCTGTTTTTCAACAAAATTATTTTCGTATATTTTATTTCACACTAAAACTTTAAATAGTTAACCATTACGAGGATTCTCCAGTATATTTTTCATATAGTGACGACCGAAAGTTAGGCTACATTATAGCGACGCCGAATGAATTTGCAATGTCGCAAATAAATAACAGGAGCAACATGGAACGGGTTTCGTTGCCACTCGAAACATTTTTTCACGATATATGTATGAAATTTATTGGGTATATTTTCTTTACTACGTATGATAATTTCCAAAAATGAATGTTTTCAAATACATATTTTTGATTAACTCTTTTCAGTTTGTTTCATCTAATGGTAATCCTATATTATTGTTAATCGAAGGCTGTGATAAAATCTGTCTCCTACAGCCTCTTTCATATAATAGTTCGTTATTCTCCATATTACTGGAATTTATAGGTGAACGAAGCTCTTTTTTTATTTCATAGTGATTCAAACAAAGTATCGTTGGAGGTTCTTTCTGAAGAAAAAAAATGGTAAACATTTTAAACAAACTATACATTGTTCGATGGTTATGAAAAAAATATTGACGAACTACTTTCGAATATTTTAGGTAAGAGCCCAGAGCCGCCAGACGTACGATATAGTATCAAATGTAAGATTTTTTCTGTAGGTGTATACTATAGTAGGTAAGAACATATGGGAATTAGCTAACCTGAATCAGGAGGGCTTTCACAGGTAACAGGTACTAAGGGTGCATACAAATGTAGCTGGACTATGTTTAAATATCCATCCTGATTTTTTAATATGTTTAAAAAAACATTATTTCAAACTGGTATTGACTATTGCCAGACGCTTTTCATGGGTTATAGCTTTTACCAGACGCCTTAAAGCTCAATAAATAATCTTATGTTGTATAGTATCAAGCCTGAATTTCAGGCAACTATTCAACAAAATAATCTAAACTGTGGAACCTAACCAAGGGGTCTAACAGCCACCCAGGCAAAGAAAACAATGCACAGTGATCTGGCTTGGTCAAAAAAAGCTAATTAACTGTAAATTACAAATAAGTACAGATTTATGACATTTTTGAAACACAAGATGGCGGACAAGTTGCATTTTTTTAACAGTATTTTTGTAAAAAAATTTCTCCACGACCATTAGTGAATGTAATAATTCCGAAATCATTTTTAATAAGAGAATGTAAAAATTCTTACTCTCGAGTAAGAGTATTTATTCTGAAATGCTTGCTCCTTATGTGTTTTGCATGTATTTTCATTCTATAACAAGGTACAGACTGAATATTCCGTAATCGAACTAAACGACATAAATTGCCACTGTCAGTGTCAGATGTAAATGGCGGCGTCATAATAATCATTTTCAGACAAGTTTTTTTTTTCCTTCTTTATTTAACGTCGGCCTATTTCTGCTACCAAGGCTGTGTCGCCGGTGGGCACACTCCTCCCAACCGGAAATTTTGCCGAATCCTCTGTTGTTTCAGAGGTAGGGTTCTTTAACGAGCTCAACATCCATTAACTCGGGACCGACATCTTAACGTCACGTCCTCTCCGAAGGACGGCATAACTATGGTCTTATCTCGTGCTCATTGATAAGACGCCTGCAGCTACGAATATGCTACTACGCTACAGTAGTTAGGACATTTAACGTGGAACTTCCTTGTCGGTGGTCATCCATTCAAGTACTAACCACGCCCGAAGATGCTTGGCTTCAGATATCGATAAGACTCTCGTCAACCTGACCAGCCATCGGGGCCCATCAGACAAGTTTTAATTTAAATAAAATAATGAGTGAAAAATCGAGTGAATAAGATATGGAATTTCATAAATTAAGTTATGCAAATAATATAAGCGAAAACCTGCTGCCGCAAAAATCGAGACATGAATACGAAAAGTATTATGCACTGTTAATATTACGGAAAATATTTCCAATGCACCAGTTTTCAATTTAAGTAATTGCACCAACACTATAAATATAAATATTAATACAATGTAATACAAAATGTCTCAAGAAATAACTTGTTTTGTTGAGATTTAATTTAATTGTTTTTGATTCATACGTTCTGGTCGAGGAGAAAATATAGTTTATTCGGTCAGAATAAAAATTATAAAAAATAAATACAGGCTTTTATTATACAAATGCACTAAAAAGGAAAAAATAATTTCTTTCATTGTTATTCTGTTAGTAACAGATTCAAAATCTTGCCGGGTAAGATTACCTATTTTGTATCCGCGGATAACCTAGATCAAACAATTAAAGGAATAATTTTTTTTTCCTTTTAGTGCATTTGTATAATAATAAAAGCTTGTCTTTAAATATTTTTTTTATATTTTTTAGTTTTAACTTTTCAGTAGGGGTTTTCGGGGCCGGAGATTATGATTTTTTTGTCAAAGTTAAAAAATTCAACATGGCGGCTCCAAAATGGCGGACGAGTTTTGTGATTATGGTCCGATTCTATTCAAAATTGGTATGTGGGGGTTTTTGCGGTCGAAGATTATTTTTTACAAGCTTTTATTTTTAGTTTCACCTGTCTGACAGACAGACAAACACCGGGACAGGTGTCTGTCTGTAATCAAATCTCGCAAGTTAAATTTGACCCACTTCTAATCGTCCGATTTTTTCTTTATAGTGCATTTGTATAAAAGCTTGTCTTTAAAAATGTTTTCTTTTAATTTTTATCCATTCTAACCTTGTTACAGAATATACTATTCAATATCTTGAAACAATTCATGAGTGATGCGCTATGAACAAAAGTAATGCTCAAAAATTTGGAATTTCATTTTTATGACGAATAGCGGTGTATGATTTTTGAGATGAAGAATGCCATATTTGTTTCATTCTGAAATTTTTTTTTTTTTTTTTATATGTTCTAGTTCCCACGAAAAGGGATATCCTGTAATGTTCAGAGAACATCGTGGGAACCAAGGGAAAGAAGGTAGGAGTTGGTGTTCTTCTTAAATTTCTGGAGGTTGTATGCCTCGGGGAACACCTCCCTAGGCAATGAGTTCCAAAGCCTCGCAGTTCGTTGGATGAATGAGTCTTTGGAAAGTGATGTTCTGCAGGTCTCCAAAGTGACCACGAAGGGGTGTGAAGACTGAACTTGACGGGTTAATCTCGAAGAGACTGCCAAAGGAGGAACGATTGTTGATATTTCAGAAGAGCATCGCCCATGGAAATATCTATAAAATAGAGACAAATCGCCAACTTTTCTACGGTGTTCCAGACAAGTGAGCGAGTTTGTAAGCGAGGCATCACCGACGAGACGAATTGCCCTTTTTTGGACAGAATCCAATAGCTTCAGGATATGTTTAGGTGCCGCACTCCAAATATGGGAACAGTATTCCAGGACAGGTCGGATCTGTGCCTTATAGATCATAAGCAGCTGACTGGAGGTGAAATAGCTCTTGGCACGAAACAAAAACCAAGTTTTGGGATGCACTTTGGCAATGGACCTCACGTGATTTTCCCAGGAAATGTTATTGCTGATAGTAATACCAAGCATCGATATGGATGACTTCAGTGGTATGGTTACTCCTGACAAAGTTATGTTAGGCACAGTGAGATCGGCTTTTCTAGAGAAAAGACATGCTTGTGTTTTGTTTGCATTGAATTCTACCAAGTTATTGGATCCCCATTCGAGAATTGTTGCTAAGTCCATATTTATATTGTTAACATTTCTTCCTCGTTCATTTCTGGTTTCACGGGCTGATATAGGGGCCCTGGAAGAGAATGCGGTATGGAGGGTACTATCATCGGCAAAGCTGTGTACGGGACATGAAGTTGCTTTCAACACGTCGTTGATGTGAAGTAAAAATAGTGTTGGTGCTAGAATGGATCCTTGCGGAACACCAGCATTTATGAGTAGAGTGTCAGATGAAACTCCATCGACCACTACATGGAGAGACCTGTTTGAGAGAAAACTAGCAAGCAGAGAACACAGCTGAGGGGGCAAGCCATAAGATGGAAGCTTGGCGAGGAGTCCCTGGTGCCAAACTCGATCGAACGCCTTGGAGATATCTAATGCCACAGCTAAAGTTTCTCCATACTTTTCAATAGATAGCTGCCATATATGTGAGACGTATGCGAGCAGGTCACCAGTTGATCTCTGATGGCGGAAGCCATATTGCCTATCATTGATAATTCCTGAGTCTTCCAGATATTTCATGAGCTCGATGTTGATGGCTTTTTCCATGACCTTCGAAATAATAGATAGCAGTGCGATAGGTCTGTAGTTGCTAGGTAGGGTCTTTTTGCCTTTTTTAGGGACTGGCTGTACTCTTGCAATTTTCCAATTGGACGGAAATACTCCCAAATTGTAAGAGTGGTTGAACAACTTGCAAAGAACAGGTGTTAGTTCGGGGGCACATTTCTTGAGAACAATCGGCGGGATTCCGTCAGATCCACAGGCTTTGTTGGTGTTGAGACCCAGCAAAATCTTTCTGATAGTACGTTGGCGAAAGGTGATCTCGGGCATGTGACTGTCAATAGGTGTAATGTTCGGGGGTTGTTTTCCCGAAGAATCCAGAGTGGAATGCAAGTTATTGTAATTTTTAAAACCAATTTATTATTTAACCCGACGGATGAAATCAGCAAAATAAATTTGTCCATTGAAAATTTGTCCATTCAAAATTTTTATTTAATTTTTAATCTTCATAAATGAGTTAAAAAACATATATGAATGTATTGCTGGTCGCAGACAAATTTTACGCAAGATGAGTTCGGTTGCAAATGACTCTTGAATGGAATACAGTGTAGCACGTATATAATACATATTATATATATATATATATATATATATATATTATATGAATATATATATATATATATATATATAAGTATGTATATATAAGTATGTATATGTGTGTGTGTATATGTATGTGTGTTGGTTTCACTGTGTTTGTGACCTCTTATGTGTGAATGAGGGTGTACTACGACCTCTCCACCCATCGTGACCTCATACATCTGTTGCTACAATATTTTATTGCATTTTCGTGCTCTACACGTCAATAGGTGATGGCAAAAAAAATATATTTTTTTGTGTATGGTGTCTTTATGCAGGTTCGGTCACATTGCATCTTTGTAATTAGTTGTGACATCAGTCATTTGGCGCCCTCTCTTACACACAATCGACTTTTTGCAACTATTTCCGCCAACGCGGGGTGACTGTATCAAGTGGTACGAAAGGTTGTTATTCCATTCACGCGGTACATTATTCTCTGAAGTTTTGTTTTTTGGTAACGCTGATTTCGGTGTTTGATGTTGTTATTGTGAGTGAAGTGCCTTGCTGTTATCAGGTAAGTAAAGTAAAGGCTTTCCTTTTTTGACATTTGACGCGAATATCATATATTCGAAATATTTTTCTGAAATAACCCATCATTTTAATTTAAAGTTTAGTTTGACTCTTTACATAGTGGAGGTTAGGTAGACGGTGCACCGTGCTTCTCGGGGAATCACATATAACTGTTCTGGGATCAATTGAGTTTCTTTATTCGAAACTTATTGAAATCGTGTCACTCTGGTATTTTTGAGAGAATGAGCTCTAGCTATATGTATATATATTTAATATTTAAAAAAATAACCTGTTTTCACTGACCGCCAGATTTATCATTGCCAAACCGAACCGCTAGAGCTATAAATATAAAAGTGGTTAATAGAAAAAAGAAATATTACATGAGGTGCATATTTCAGTAGTGAGTACATAATGGGGGATATCTTCTCGAAATTCGAATCCCAAGAGGTATAAACTTTCCATTCCATAGAGCATAAACAATGTGAAACTGAAAAATGGCCCTGTGTGTTTGTTTATGTGTGTATATAAGTTTACACTTCTATATTTCTACTTCTCCTTTATAACTCACATTTTATTTAATTTTTTTCCTCTTTTTAATTATTCTGAGATTAGGTCAAGTTTGGTTGAGTGGAAGACCATCATCTTGCGCCCAGCAAGAGATGAACTTCGCCTTTTCAGTATATTATTTCAACTCTTCGGAAATAAGATTATTATTATTGTATCTGCAATGGTCTTCAGGTAAATACTGACAAGCTTAGGTGCTACTTATTTATTTATATTTCTGCCGGTGCAATGGTGCGTGTAATTCCGCCATGTGCAGAAAAGATTTTCTTTAAAAGATTAAATTTTAAATAAAAAAATTCTATGTATATATATATGTGAATTTCATCAGATTATTGATAGTGACAAGATATCTATAATCTGTGCGGTGAAGCTTAAACCTAACATCGTGGAATTTTATAATCACGAGATTTCGTGCACTTTAACAGGTCACCAACAAATCTGTCGGATAGGCCTACCCACGATATCAATAGTCGTACTTCTTATGCGATTAACGCAAACATCGATATCGAGAATGAGAGAAATCTGTTACTAATCCAAAAAGACACACCATCCGTCTACAGCTTGTTTTATGGTTTCCCAATCATCAGGACGGCTTGTGGTCTCTCTCAAATTCACATCAGATTTCTCGTTGGTTCATAGCCTTAGGCCAATACAAACATGTGAATTGCATCAGATTATTGATAGTGACATCTATAATCTGTGCGGTGAAGCTTAAACCTAACATCGTGGAATTTTATAAGCTTCACCGCACAGATTATAGATGTCACTATCAATAATCTGATCGGTGAAGCTTAAACCTAACTTCTAGAATTTTATATATATATATGAAACAGGCTGTAGACGGATGGTCTGTCTTTTTGGATTCGTAACAGATTTCTCTCATTCTCGATATATATATATATATATATATATATAATATATATATATATATATACGCTGTAGTAGAATGACAGATGAGTGCAATAAACATTTAATTGCACCAGTTCAATAATGAACCAGTTTTTTCACTAAATATAGTTCAATAAAGTTTTGTTTTTTGCATGAACGTAGAAAAACATATTTACAGTAAGCTATGAAAATTATACAACTACATATATTATGTTTGTTTAGTGACATTTCTTTAATGGAATAAAAATGGTTTACAGTGAGGAAGAAAAAGTTCAAATATTTATACAAAAATAGAAAACAAATAAATTTAAATAACATGATAACTCATAAAAGATGTTCAATGTGTCCCCCATTATTGTCAATGCATAATTGATAACGTCTTCTTATATTATTCATAAGTGAATTGGAAAATGCTTCATTATTGATATTCAGATTCTCTATTTCAAGTCGAATCGTGTCTTTAATGACTTGAATATTATTATTATTATTATTAATAATGTCTTATAGAAATCCCCAGAAAAATAAATCCGTTGGGGTCAAGTCCGGACTATTAGGTGGCATTTTAATACTTCCATTATTTCCTATCCATTTTGGGAATATATTATTCAAATGTTCATGAACGGGTAGGACACTATGCTGGGTTGTCCCATCTTGCATCCAAATCATACTGGCAAGCTCGGTTTCCGAAAAATTCTGCAAAAATGAATATTTTCTACTTCTGGGATGAGTATTTCTTGATAGGTAACTCCTGTTAATATATAATCATACAATATAGGGCCAACAATTTTATTTCAAAAAATTCCGAATCAAAAGGTTTCAATTTTTCTTCCTGTTTTCTTTATTTGTTTTACCAATCTTTTTCTGTTTTTCTTTTTTCCCACGACCTTCGATTTTTCCTATTGAAAACTCCTGCCATAGAAAAGGATGACTCATCAGTTAAATAATCTGGATCTTATTTCAAATTTTGAATCATCTGTTTGAAAAATTCCAGCCATTTCCTCTCATGAGTCTCTGTTAAAACTTGTACGGGTAAAATTTCATAGGTTTGTAGTTGTTCTTTTTCAAAGTACGTTGGATTTTGAAAACACTTTTACCTAATTGATCAGCTACATTTTTTAAACTACATTCAGAATTTTCAAAAAAATAATACAAAGTCTCAAAAAAGTCTATTCGCGAATTAATATGGATAGGCTTACCTTCGAAATGAAGCAGTATATGTAGCTGTTCTTCCTGGTTTTCTTGAACTACACGCTTTTTTCTACTGAAACTGAAGGTATGATTCACCTTTTGGAACTTAAATATTTTTGAATGTATTTTCTGACGGTGTTGGACGATTTGGATACAACACTCTGTATGCACTTTTTGCTGCACATTTATTTTTGTTGTTTTGTATATAACAAGTATATATTTGAACTTTTCCTTCCTCACTCTAAACCGTTTTGATTATCCCATAAAAGAAATGTCACTAAACAAACATATAGTTAAAGTGAAAACCGTTTAATTCGATTTTTCGATTTTTCTAAACATATAGTTGTCATTTTCATAGCTTACTTTAAAAATGTTAACTTTCATAGGATATGTATTTACAGTAACAACTAGTTTAAGTTATTCGACGTATAATTAAAAAACGTTATAAGATAGGGGTAACATATGGTATATTTTTGAAATAAGGAAGAAAAGATCATTCCAAAAATTAAATAATAATATACAGGGTATCCCATTAAAAAAAATATCCCCTGAAATCTGCACGCTACTGTATTTTTGATAGCATTTCATCAAAATTCAGTCATAACCACACAACTTTTAAATTTAGCTTTTGTTTCTATGGGCAATAATAACGATGACAGGGGGTGGGTTATTTATAGTGAATATTTATGTCATTATTTAGTGTTAGCCACATTTTTATTAAAGGTGATGAGTTATATGTTTCATCACTATACTCAATTTTCTTGAATGTTAATCGTTTTATTTTTATTCCGAATGTTCTGCTCTCAGTCACACTCAGTCAGATAATGCTCTCACACTCGCACTTACGGCGAATCGTTTTCTTTGTTTGGGGGATGTTGGACCCTTCGGATAGATTAGGCAATTAAGATAATGTTGTTGAATAGTTGCCTGAAAAACATATGAAATTCAGATTTGATACTATAACGTAAGTGATACGATTATTTTAGAGCTTTAAAGCACCCGGAGGAAGTTATGACCCGTGAAAAGCGTATGGCAATTGTCAACACCAATTCGAAATTATGTTAATATCAATAAAAAATAATATTTTTTCAAACATTTCGAAAAATCAGGTTTAATATTTCAACGTAAGCGAGCTACATTTGTACGTACTTTTGTTACCTGTTTCCTGTAAAAGCCCCCTGAGTCAGGTTAATACACTTATCTGATGAATCAGTCATACATGCAAGGATATTTTCCCATCGATTTCAAAAAGGCTTTAGTGATACCTCTCTATAAAAAAAGTGATAAAAATGAGACTGATAATTATAGACAAATTTCGCTGATTTGTTCCTTGTCCAAGCTATTTGAGAAAGTAGTAGCTAACAGGATAGTTGATTATATGGAAGCAAACAAACTCTTATGTAATAATCAACATGGATTCAGAAAAAGCCATTCTATCGTAACAGCAACTTACCATTTTCTCAATTTCATTTATGCAGAAATTGACGCTAATAACCTTGTTATGAGTCTGTTTTTCGATCTATCGAAGGCTTTTGACACGGTATCTTCGGATTTCGTAACCCATAAGACAGCTGCACTTGGTTTTCCAGAGAACATTCCAACTTGGTTGAAATCATATATGGAAAACCGTTGTATGACTGTCAAATATAATACAGTAGCGTCGAGTGAACAAAATGTTGAAATGGGTGTACCACAAGGTTCGGTTTTGGGTCCATTATTATTTGTGCTACAAATAGCACAAATTAATGACTTACCCGAACACATAAAAGACTGCCACTTAACTATGTTTGCTGATGACACTACGATCACAGTTACAAGTTCTAATATCGACAATTTACTTGTTAAGGTTACCAAAATCATTGATACTTTTGCATCTTGGTGTGACCGAAACAGGCTCATTCTGAACCCTAAGAAGTCAGTATCTATGAAATTTTTTAATAGGAAAGATAATATACCAGAAGAAATAGTCTTCAGTGAGGAAATAGTTATGTCACAAGAAGTAAAGTTTTTGGGAACTCTATTAGACGAACGTCTGAATTTTGATCAGCACATCAATAGTGTTTGCAATAAACCCAATTCAGCATTCTTTGCAATTAAACAAATGAAATCCTGTGTAACAAAAGAAAGTTTATTAAGCATTTATTTTTCCATGGCATTTTCACATATATCACTCAACATAATGGCATGGGGGCGCGGTACAGACTTAAATAGAGTTTTTGTTGGCCAAAAGAGTATTTTGAGACTCATCTTCGACATGAATTATCGAGATAGTTGCAAACCGGTTTTTATTAGACAAAAACTGTTAACTGTTCCATGTATTTATATTTTTAAATGTGTTAAATTTGCACGAAATAACCTCCAGTCGAAAAGGGAAACATTCTCAATTGGATAGTGACTAAAGTTTAACTTTCAGTCGCAGATGATTCCACATCTGATTTTATGAACATCCTGTTCATATTTTCAACAAATCAACCTCGAGTCCTTCGAAACGATTGCTTCAACACATACATATAGTACAAGATTCGGAGGACAGCTGCGGATGCCAAAACATAAAACTTCTAAATACCTAAAACCTCTACAACAAATTGCCGAATAAGATAATAAATTCTCAAAGTGACAATATTTTTTGTAATAGAGTTAAATATTTATTGATTGACAAGTGCTACTATACTTTGCAAGAGTATTTGAATGATACTTTTTAATTATTTATTCCATTTTATGTACTTCCTTTATAATTCTATATGTAAAGCTGTGATTTTTTTAAATGTTTTTTTATGTTGTTTTATATATTTGTATACCTTTTATCTGACCTACCATATGTACCCTGATGTACCAAAGTGGTTAATAAATTATTATTATTATTATTATTATTACCTACAGATATTTTATCTTAGGTTTGATACTATATCGTAGTTCTGGCGGCTCTGGGCTGTTGGACTATTTGGAGTAATATGAAAATATGACTACTATTTCAGATGATAAACCTATTTTTGTGGAAAAGTCATTTCAACGATTTCTCAATATTCGATATTATTTCCCATTGGAATTAAATCCTTGAGATATCTGTTTTAGCTTCTTACCTGTTCAAATAGAAAGAGAAAACTGGATCGGATACCACTTTTTGATCTACAAGATTATTGAAAACTGGTTTAACATTGTTCACAGATATTCTTTCGAATGCCATTCCTAGAATCCCATCGAATTTACCAGCAATGAATGCTGCGCCTGGTTCCTGGGTAGCTTCAGCAAATAATTGGTCTGTTGCTGAGAGCCCAGCAATCTGAAAATATATCTCTTATTGATATGAGACATTTCGAAAGTTTAATACATATGGACCTTGAAATCATCGAGCCTACACACGCCACGATTTCGAGTCACGACGTCGGCTTTCCGATATCGGTCCCGATAAATTGGTACGTCTGTAGGCCCCTTGAAGAGCACCTCACGCTTTTTTTACAGAAAAGAAACTTATTTGGTCAATGGGTTTATTCTTATTATTTTCCACTTTTTAGTCGTTATTGTCATATATGCGTGTTTTTTTAGTTTTTTCAAACTATAATATTATTTTCAATTTTTTGCTGAGAACCAGTGCATTCGCCATATCTTTGAATTGTAAATTATACTGATAACGGCCTCAGTGCATTCACAATATTTTACTAGTAGCCACTGAAGAGTTCCACTATTCACCTCCTGGCTCCATCATCAGATCAGCTCCAATATACCAAATTATAGAATTGTCATCCAAACTACATACACATACCAAGTTTCATTTAGATACGACAATTAGAAGTAGGTTAAAATTGACTTCTAAATTTGATTACATTGTTTGTTAGTTACAAGTGAAGCTAATAAAAGCGTGTTGAAAACGAAAATAATCCTTCAGATTTGCAAATAACAAACAATGTGTCCATGCCTGAAAGATTATTTCGATTTTCAAATTATATTTTATACATTTGAGGTCTAAGTAAAGTTTAACCATTTTCAATTGCAGAAGTTGTTTGTTTCTATAGGGAGCAAATCAAAAACTCACATCGCTAACACGAGCGTATATGCGAAGAATAAGAACGAAATATGTACTACTCGTAAACATTCTCCGTCGGCGGAAGGACGATCAAAAGAGCCGATAGTCAACGTGGGTTTGAGTGACAGCTGTTTAATTCTTCAGCAGCCAATTAAAACGGACCGCAAGCCAATGATAATGCTTGTAGGTGAGACTAATAAATCACCAGTTATATACGTTTTTCTGAAGGTCTGAATACATCAAAGCCAGTAGCGTCTCTGGTCTGGGATCGAAATAGGTTTTAAAATATATAGTTTTGTTTTGTTGGAAAATATGGCTTTTTTCGACCATGGGAAAATGAAATTATGAAATTCCGATTGCCTATTAATACATACTTACTCGTTTATGGCATACTTATAAAATATTTAAATATCTAAATAAAATTAGTTATCTCCGCCTCTGCTGCGCAAAGGATGCCGCCTCAAGACTGGGAAACTTGTTTTTTATGCTTCTGCAATTGATAATGGATGAACTATTGTCTAAAGGGCCTTAAAGGGGGTTGGTAGCTCAGAGGGATTTTGTGATAACCAGATTATGAACTCGGAATCCAAAAACAAACATACAATATTTATTACAATCATAAATATATACAAAAAAATATACTTACACCTAAGGACTATATATATACAACGCTGCCAGAACGGCAGCTAAAATATAGAAATTACATTTCTACACTTCGCTGGCTTCCAGCCCTTTCTTCTCAGGGGGCACGTCACTGACCAATGACTTGTGTCACACACCAAGACCTGACCACCACTCACGCCCCTTTGTTTTCCCCTTACCTCGAAAACTAATTGTTTTCATCTATCGACTGGATCGGGGTTAGCAATTCAGCAATTCTCTTTGTTATATTTTTTATTCTTTGGGAATTCTAGGTCGCTTGAAATGTGCACGAATGTTTTGCATTGTCGGCCTATTTTTTGTTGTTGAATATTGAATGGCCTGATTTATTAATTTTGAATTAAACTGTTTTGGTAATCTTGTAAAAATAAAAATGAATCTTTTTTCTAACTTATGATTGTTTTGTGACACTATACTAAAATGAACAAGGGTATAGTTCATCCATTATCAATTGCAGAAGCATAAAAAAAAAGTTTCCCGGTCTTGCGGCGGAATCCTTTGATTAGCAGAGGCGGAAATAACTAATTTTATTTAGATATTTAAATATTTTAAAAATACGTTGAAATAAAAAATATGCCATAAACGAGGAAGTATGTATTAATAGGCAATCGGATCATCATAATTTCATTTTCCCATGGTCGAAAAAAAATCCATATTTTCCATCAAAACACAACACAACTATATAATATTTTAAAACCTATTTCGATCCCAGACCAGAGACACTACTGGCTTTCAATTACTCAGACCTCCTGAAACTGGTGATTTATTAGTCTCAACTCAAACAGCTGTCACTCAAACCCACGTTGACTATCGGCTCTTTTGATCTTCCTTTGATCTTCGGTTCGCCGACGGAGAATGTTTACGAGTAGTACACTTTATTTTTCGTTCCGTTTCTTCGCATATACGCTCGTGTTAGCGAAGTGAGTTTTTGATTTGCTCCCTATAGAAACAGCTTCTGCAATTGAAAATGGTTAAACTTATACCGTTGTTATTGAACCTAATGATGCCATCGAGACGAAAAATTCAGGTTTTCGTTCAATACTTGTTTCAAATTCTGAAGTTACAAATTTTTGCAAGCAATGCTTTATCTGATCTGTAGCAATCTGCTCCTGTCAAACGAACCCTCTTTGATCAATTGCTCGGAACAAACGAACAACCAAGTATTGCTCAAATCAGATTAGAGCAACGTGAGCATGACAAACGAACAGGCATAAAATGTCATTATTCGAATTTAGGTGGAAGAACGTTATTTTTTTCCCGAGATTTAAAGATTCTTCAGTTATACACATTTTCCATCAATTTGTCTATTACAGATGAAAGGGTTCTTATATAATTCCAAATCTCAAATTCCATTTAAGCATTAGGACTTGAACGAGAACTGAACAAATAATGGATATGCAAAATAGAAGTAATCACGTTCATGGATTTCCATTCTGCTATAAGACATTGCACATGAAATAGGAAACACCTAGTTTATGATTCCGAGTGCAGGCAGTCATATTATTTTTGCGGCGGTCAATAACCTAGATATATGAACTCTGCTCTAACAATACATCGAATTTGGTAGCGGCTAGTACACGTCTAGCTCCGACAATTCGTGTATTTACTTAAAGCTTAGTTTGAGGTCCGCCATATTTCCATAAAACATTTGATTTTTGTCATCTTCAATAATATTTGAAAATTTCATCTATCAACTAGTTAACAACTAAAATACAAACGTTGAAAGCAACATAACTAAACTGTAAAAATGTTCAACTCACTTCGACACTGTCAGAAGACATGAAACCACTAAGACTTCCCGATCCATATGCTATATCAAATTTAGTATCGTTGGCTTTATAAGTTGAAGATTTCTTAGAATCATATTTGTTGTGGAATTCTGGAAAAAAAATATAAAAAAATAACAGAAAAAGGTCATGTTGAATTAAAACATAATGTGGTGTAGTATTTAGTCTTAAGAGAAGCTTATTGAAATTGAGAAAGATCACTTATTTCTAAATACTTTTGCGTTTTGGGGACTTTTAATAAGTGACGCCCTCAATAAAATAATATTTCATTGACAATTCAACTCATGTATAAAAAAAAGCATATGCCACAGTGCAATTGTCAGTTTGACAGCGGCAAAAGTTAGCTGCAACTTTTACAGCGACAAATGCACTAGTGGTTTTTTCACTTATTCATTTGTTTATCAATTATCGCGGTGTTGGTTACCAAAATAAATAAAGTTTGCATTGATATGTTTCTAAATTTCTTATTCATTAAATTGTCCTGCTGAATTACACTCGATGTTTGTATTGATATCGGGTAAATTTGTGTTGTTCAAATTCTAAACTGTTTCCTTTGGCAATTTGACTCGAAAAACTGTCAACCTAAAAATGCTCCACCCTCGGTGTCGCGTTTTTAATAGTTGACAGTTTCTCTCGTCTAATTGCTAGGCTAGGCTAACAGTTTCTTATTAAACAACCCAAATTTACCCGATAAAATACAAACCTCTCGTGCAATTATAAGTGAATAAATTCTGAATACAAAAATAACTTTTTTTCCAAATTTTGAATACTCAGTAGAAATCTTCCACAAAATGACAACAGTTTAGCGAAAATAGTTGAGTAAAGTTTTTTGTTCAAAAAAAGAAATGTAACGAATAATTCACAACTCTACTTACTCTAACTTCAAAGAACTCAATTAAAAACCTGATTAAACACTTGTACTTATTTAACCATTTGGATATATCAATGTAAGTATAATTCAATATGATTTCATAGTGTTTTGAATATGAGTTCGAAAAATGAGTACCTATAAATAAAAAAATGGTCAACTTACGGCAAGCAACATTCAAGAGGCCACATTTTTTAGAAGGGACCCATAGGTTTGAAGATCCGGTATCGAAAATAACATTGAACTTTTGTCCTGGAGTTCCTATGGTTATTTCTCCGTAATATTGAGCCTGCAAAAATTCAGTATTTGTTGAATATACTATTAAAACCTGATTGTTCAGAACAATTGTAGTCGTTGAATTTTCGAATTATTGAAGCAAAATCTTTCAATAATTTTCAATGTAGGTATTTTTAAATAATCGAATAATCTGTTTTTTTGTATGGTTAAATCGAATTTAAAAAAAGGGAGAAATTAAAAATTGACCAGTGTTTGGCATCCGAACCAGAATTCATCTATAAAAACGATTATATTTTTCTGTTCGAGCGGGAATGCAAGTTCGAAAAATATTTCTCCATTTAGATACCCTCACAAATGTAAATACAATGTCAATTTCAGAAGATAAGGACATGTCAAATTTTCAATTACTCATGCCCTTGTGAAAAATATTGTTACATATACCCTACGCAACTGCCTTATCGTCATCAATCGACATTGGCTCGTTGACGTAACAACAAAGTTCTAATAGGAGTCGAAAAAAGGGTAGGGGAGACTGTTGTACCTTGATCATAGTGTACATTGGATCACCCTTCAGTTTCTTGACAAATGCTGTTATCTACGTAACAGAACTGTACCAAGACAATATTTACTGAGTAGACTGCAAGCAAGCGGAAGAGTGGTTGTCCATGTGCTATTATTTTCGAGTAAAATATAAATATTTATTTTTAGTTCAAAAAGTAAAAACTTTTGGTTCTACTGTTTATTTTTTTTACAAGTTGACGATTGTGTTTTGTTTTCACATTCTACCTGAATCACTGCCCATTGGTGAGTAATTTGTTATGCCATATTTCAGTTTTAAATATAACCTAGAATATTGAGGAAGATAAGTTTGTAAAAACTCACCATCATGTACCTTGGATCGGCTAGAACTGATGGACAGTTGTGGTTCCAAGTGAACTTTTCTAGCTTCAACTATTATTGTTAAAAGTTTACTAATATTGAGAGTAAAATCAAATTTACATACCTAATTTTTTTGCCTATTAATTTTAAGTTATAAATTTCATATTGTAACTTTTTGCACATATGTATACAAATAAAAATTGGTTATACTTTAATACAATCTTTTTCCTGTAATGAAACAATATATTATAATTTCTGTATGAAAATGTTGTTTTTAATACATATTATCTACCTTTTAGGTACAAGACGTTGATGATCCAAGGAGACTATAGGGCGTGATCCATGGTACATTATGGTCTTGTACCATTGATCACATATCAATAAAATATAAATATTTTTTTTCAATAACTGTTCAATATTTAAATTCTCAAAAAATACATAGTGTGTAGGAATAATGGTGATATCAGAAGGGACACTTTCCATTATTATATTTCAAAAAATTGCTTTTGAAAAAATATAAAAGTAAATTGTGATCGAAGGTACAACAGGTTCCCCTATAGATGTTCTAACGAAAATTAGTTCACAGAAGATCCGACAGATAATGCCTCGAAAGATCTAGAAGTGAAACATAGTTCGAGAAATCACCATCGTGAACGTTCTGGTAGCTTCTATCACTTACCTAACGACTATATAAACTACAGTGGGTCGCTAGTAGAGTGAGTTAAAGTCACTCATTTAGTAAGTCAAAGAGCAGTAAATGAAGTTGTGAAGTTAAATTGACTTATTGAATTGTCATACTTAAATATTGTTTTGTGAAACTGTAAATAAATGCATATGTAAGAAGATCAATGTACCTAAAACCTTGAACTTCAATAAATACTAATTTCTGTGGACACAGATTTAGAGTTTTTTCCCAACCCAACTTTCTGGAACTCCACTATGAGAAGATGGAATATTTAAAAAAAAAATGTTTTTATTACATTCACGATAATGCCAGTGCAACTGTAAGGTTGTTAAAAAACATGATTTGCTTTCTCAACTGAATTTATATAGAAAAGGGAGCAAGTTGGTAATCTTTCATCTCGACAAAATCACCAGTGCCGGTAAATGGTATCAACTTGCTTCAATTGTTATTACAGTGTGATATAATGCATTGTTATTAAACTCATCGGTAAGCGAGAAACCTGCTTCCACTGTATTTGTACCCTAAGATGTCTCAAAAACCTGGTGATTTTACCTATATATATATATATATATATATATATATATATATATATATTATATATATTTGTCGTTTGCTACCAAGTGTTGTTCATCCTTGCACTTCTTCACCGTACTGATGAGGGCCGAAAGCCCGAAACACGTTTCTTTGAGGGCTATGTCCATTACATTTTTTCCATTTTGTTTTTAACAGTCCCCTCAAAATTCTTTCCTTTCTTATATATATATATATATATATATATATATATATATAAAAACTTGGCGACATATGCTTGCTCGATTGAGGTATTTTACTAGAGTTTGAAATGGCACCCAACGTCATTTGCAGTTGTAATTCAATAAACTAACCACATGCGTTTTTATCTATTCATCAAATCGCAATAGAATTCAAAAAATCGAATGAAACTTCCGCTGATGAATTTATTATTTTCGCAAGCACTGTTTTGACAAAAAAATTGTGGGAATTGCCAGAACTTTCGGGTTTATTGGAACATGAGTTGCGATATGGTCGAGTTACAGCGTCAAATTTGCATCAAGCTGCTCATTGTAAATGCTCATTGAAAATCTGGGGAGAACGTAGTTTTCCATATCATCCTTCAAAGTGAAATTATCCTCGCAGCAAAACAATTGTTTTTGTTGGTACGAGCAACACAAAACCACCTTTTTTTTCCTTTTTTCTTCGATGGGCACGCAAAAAAATAATTTTTGCGGTGTTTTTCTTGTTGAATTCTCACAACCAGGCACATAACACCAACGGTAACTAATTTTTGGATTAGGCATTTTGAAAATTACAGTATGAATACTGATAACGACGCGAACAATAAACACTTCACAATATTAGCGGCAGCAACGCGTGCTGGCTGCCTACACAGTATTGTGACGTCACGCTCTCTCTCCAAGGTCATGGAGGCGTTTTGAAACTCGGCGTATTCAAAACGCTGTAGTTCTCAAAAATTGTTTGAGAAACGTATAAAAAAAAATTAATAAAAGTCGCCTAGATTCCAAATATGCAATAAAAAAAAATTAATGTCCCAACCTAATTGTAACTTATCACCTTATTCTCTCTGAGAAAGCTTATAGTAAAGTGTGTTTAAAATGGACGAGTTTGAAATGTTGAGCCAAAAAGGCAAACCGATGTAAATTACCGGCGCTAGCGGTTATAAATTTACTTTTCATAGTACTAGTTTAGTAAATAGTAAACGGTGGAAGTGTACAAGGAGAAATACAAATCACGAACCAATTCAGTTAAAAAGTGGCAGTTGACAATTTATCGGAAAAAACCTATAAAAGTGATAAGACATGTGATAAAATCGAACGCTCTAAGTGAATCAGTTACGACTAAAAATGTTTTAAGAACGAGGAAAAATGTATATCACGCATAATTACCAAAAGATATCACAACCTAGTTAAAAACTCGATATTGTTACTGACAGACAAGATACGTTTTTAGTCAGAAATGATTCTATTAACAATATAGTAATTTTTTTCAGTAAAACAAATTTGTATTTGATGAATTCGGAGGAATTATATGCTGATGGATCTTTTCAGTACTGTCCTAAACTGATTTTGCAAATTTTTACCATCCATGGTTTTAAAAACCACCACTATATTCCCTTAGTTTTTTGTTTGTTGCCAAATAAACTTCAAAAAACGTATTTCACAACCATAGGGGGGTACAAAATGTTTAAATTCATGGAATAGCCATCACATCTCTACTCAAATCTAAAACGACGTGGCCGCTATTGTCGCTAGGCATGTTCTCATTAGTCTAGTCGAAAAGTGAGTTTCCTGCGAAAAATCGTTCAAAGTCTATTGAAATATGTCATTGCATTAGGTTGTTGAAAGTTTATTATGATTACAAAAATTATAATGTCAATCAAAGTTTGTTTATAACTAATTGTTAAGTAAATAAACAATTATATTATTAATAAAAAAAATCTTATTAGGTAGAAAATAACCAATTATTAATTTTAAAGAAAAAATATACAATTGAAAAAAACATATTTTTTTTCAATCATTACATTATTAGCAACCTTATGCAAAAAAACTGCGTATTTTTTTTAACGTAAAATGCCTTTGTTAACTTTTTGTTAACTTTAGAAATTTATAATTACCAAAATAATCAATTTTTAAACAATTTTATCTCGTGATATTATTGAGTACATATGTAAAATGTGCTCCAGGAAGCAAAACAATTATTGAGTCATTCTGAGAACAACTATTCGGGTTTAAATAAAATCGACGGTTACAAAAAAATTACATGATTAACAATAGCCTCACATTATCAAAATTCAATGAAAACATTACTTTCCAACGAAATTACATTCTTTTAAGTGTTCAGCTGATACTCTAATTTTTTTGAAATTTTTAATTATTTTTCTTTTTAAATCTTGTGATAAAAAAGTGTCTTCATATTTTGAATACATTGCATCCGCTGAACGAAGTTTTTCTTCGTTGAAGGGATTGAAAACTTGGCGGCGATCAACGATGCAACAGGAGCGGTTGGTTGGATTAGGTCTGCTTCATGTTCATAGAGATGTGCAAATAGATGTTTTGAATGTTATTGAAATGTTTGCAAATAAGAAACACAGGATACTGGATTTCATTTTGTGATTTTAATTTTTATCTTAACGAAAGAAATCTTTGTTTTTGTATTTACTTATACTTATGTCAATTACGATTACGATTCACTGTAGATTTTGAAATTGCTATTCATAAAGCAACATGGGAAGCATTTCCAGAAACCAATATCATAGGACGTCGATTTCACTTACCACAGTCCTAGTACAGAAAAATCCAGAAGTTGGGTCTTTCGGGTGAGTATCAGAAGCATAATGGCGAGGAAACTGAAGGTAAATTTTTGCATTGTTTTTTTTACCGTTTTTAAAACCAGATGTAGGTGACTGTTTTGCAATTGTTTTTTTTTTAATTTAAACCGAAACATGATGTAGGTACTGGATAATCTGTCATTTTATAGTCCTCATTCGAATGTTAATCAGTTTTCAAGAGTTATTCTGGAATTTCAATTAGATACATTTATAAACATTAACAGAATCAAAATACAACATGAAACATATGATGTAAAAAAATATTGAAACCAAAAATTGCAAGACTTGTCCCAAAACAAAATATCTTGAATAGATTTTGTTAAAAGCATTTCATATTATTATAATCCAGCTTAAGTTTTTTAGTATATTTTTTTGGATTTGTATGAATATGGCTTGGGTTATTTTTAAGGTTCCTATATTTGTGTACATTCCTGTGTTTCTGTAAAATTTCCGTATGTATTCTTATAGTTTGTAAAAAATACTTAATAAAAATAAATTTACGTACTTTTGAATTTGTCTTTTTTATTGTATTACTTCTGAAATATTAGTGGAGCTGACAACACTGTTTGTTATTTTTTAACATCCTGGCATAATATAATTTTTGCTTGCGGAGCGATCTCGGACTCTAATTTTCCAGTTCAGGTATAATTCTAATTGGCCACCTCTACCACGCTCTGAATACCTTGGCCGAAATAATCTCCATTGAATTTTGAGCAACTTTGATATTTCCGCGTCTGCCCGCATGTATGCGTTGATTTTTTGTAGTGCCATAACTCCGGAACCCTTTTACATAGGTATCGGCTTAAAACTTTTTTCATTTTATTCTACCGAAATAAAAAGTAACAAAAAAGTTAAGCCCGTCATTTCTAATATTTTTTCAATTGGTTATGGCATTGTTTTCAATAATGAAAAGGTTTCTAATGTAATGAATGAATTATTTTTCATTTTCCTGAACTGGGCACCCCAAAATATATATTAACATTTTGGAGAAGGGGATTATTCTTGGATCACTAATAGATTTTCCAGAAACAATAGAAGTGTATTATCTCTCAACACTCGTTAAGTATTAGGATAAAGTTCAGAAAAAATACTGTTTCTCAACTACTGATGTTGAAACTGATATCAAGTGCATTATCCGAATGATAGTGTTATCTCATAAATCAAAACTCAGACCCTGGAGAGTTTTGGAACCAACCGATATGAACCTTGAGATCCTCTTGATGACTGCTTGATAACGTCATTACACATAAATCTATAATAGCATATATGCGAAAGGCTTCATAACATGAATATAAAAAGTAAAAGTAATAGGCCCCAATTTTCCGCTTCAATTTCAAAATATTCAACATAAAAAAATAACTACCAACATACAGGTTGTCCGTTAAATGTGTGGCTTATCAAAGTAAAGTATTTTTAAGTTTTTTTTAAATGAAACACCCTATATATTTTCATTTGGTCCTTTGGAAGAGTGTCTCTCAAAAATATAAGGTGGTATGGGTTTATACCAGGTGGTTCGGAAGTTATGGTGGGATTAATATCACAAAATGGGTTCATTCAACAGCAAATATCTCAAAATAAATCATTTAGAATAAAAAAATGTTTCCACCAAATGGTGTATTTTCATTTACTATTAATAATTTTAATGAATGGCGCTTTTCCCAAAAAGGGACAACCAAAACTCGGGATCACTTTTGTCTCAGATTTTTCAAATGCGTCCCCACTCTGAGCGAAAAACTTCTATCTTGGTACATTCCATATCGAACTGCATGCATTCTATTGGCTAAAAGCAGCTTATGTAACATCTACCCGGAATGTAGATCATATTATAAATTATATCAAATCACCCTTTGAACATTTGAATTTTATAGGAATTGTCAATAAACTTGACATTTAATTATCGAGGAGGTGAATTTATAATAACAGTTTTTCGCTTCAAAATGAAATTACCAAGCGAAGAAATAATAAACATGACATTTTGGGTGACTGTGACAAAAACTGTTTATTAGCCAGTAGAATATATGCAGTTCGATATCCAGATTCAAGGTCTATACGACCAGAGAGTTTTCAGAGGGTTAAAGAAAGATTTGAGGAAACAGGCAGTGTCAAGCACAAGAAAAGGCAAGTAGTAAATACAATTTCGACAAATGAAGAAAATGAATTAGCGGTGATGCTTTCAACAGTTGAGAATCCTCATGTTAGTACAAGGGAAATTGCAAGAAAGCTGGATATAAGTCATACTTCCGTGAACAGAATATTGAGAAAAAATAAACTTCATCCATACCGAATTGAATAACAATCAAGAACTCTTTGAAATAGATTATGATAGCAGAGTTCGCTATTACGAAAATATATTGAATTTCATCCTCGAGGAACCAAATTTTCTGAAATACATTTTGTTTAGTGACGAGTCCACATTTAAAAGTAATGGGATGGTGAATAGGCACAATTGCCACTACTACTCGACAGATGATCCCTATTGGGTCAGAGAAGTTGATAACCGAAATAGATGGTCGATAAATGTTTGGGGCATAATTGGGAAACAGGTCTTAGGACCATATTTTTTGGATGGGCCACTGAATGGAGAAATTTACAGAGATGTTCTCCAAATTTGTTGGGGGATGTACCGATTGATACCAGACACAGGTTATATTACCAACATGATGGCGCGCCTCCCCACAATCAAAAAGATTTTCCACAGATGGCGCAGAAATAAATGGATAAGAAGAAACGGATCCATTCAGTGCCCAACAAGGTCCCCAGACCTCACGCTCCTAGATTTCTATCTATGAGGAGAGGTCTTCCTCGAGAAATCAACGGCACCAGAAGAATTAGAAATTTTTGCTCTATTACGAAATCAACTTTAATTGAAGTTCGAAGAGCAATTGTAGATAGACTTAATTTGTGCATAGCTCAAAATGGGAGATTGTTTGTACATCCGTTGTGGATTTCCGCTTTTTTAAATTCTTTGAGTTTATTTTGTTACCTCTCTTGTCCAGCATTCAATAAAAAAAATGGTTATTGCTGTTATGATGACTAATTCATACTTTGGAGTATTAAATACATTTCCTATGGAAATCAAATAGGCAAACCCAACATTTTCTGCAAGCTATAGGGTGAACTATTCTGGTATCGCCTCATTTACAGGGTGTTCCATTTGAAAAAACGGAGAAAAACGTGATCCCGAGTTTTGGTTGCCACTGTATAGGAAAAGCACCATTCTGTAAAATTATGAATAGCAAATAAAAATACACCATTTTCGAGGATATTTGGAAAAAATTTACTATCCCAAATAATTTATTTTGATATAATTGGTGTTGAATGAACCCATTTTATGACATAAATCACACCATAACTTCCAAACCACCTGGTATAAACCCATACAACCAAATATTTTTGAGAAACACTTCCATTACATTATTAGTGAATCAAGTGAAAATATAAAGGGTGTTTCATTAAAAAAAATAATTAGATAAGTCACATTTATCTATATATATATATATATATGGAATTTATCTATATATATATATATATATAATACTTTTATTGTTCTCTACAACTTTTATTTGAGACATTTTTTTCCTATCTCTAATAGGGAAGCAGCTATCGTCCACCCACGCATTTTTTATACACCCTATATATATATATATATATATATATATATATATATGGTGTAATCCCATGAATGACGTGTGTACAATTATATTTATTAACGAATTATAGTGCTTAAACATCTGAAAATTTTTTTTTAAACATGTTTGTTCTTTGTAAAATTCTACAAAATTTTGGGTAGCGCCATCCGCCTGATTTCAGGTAACCTACTTTGGTAATTGCCGAATGCAATGAATATTTAACTTGATATTTTAATAATGTAGAATGTTGAACTGATTGTGTGGTAAATGTATACATTGCAGGCTGCCTGAGATAGGTACTCAATTTCAAAGTGAAGAAAACAACAAACCTTGTTATATCCAAACTGGTGTTGAAGTCAGAACTAGTTGACTTCATACTCTGCTTTGAGGCACTTATCATAATTATCACAGTCACTTGTAAGCAACAAACGACACAAACAGTATTTAAAAGCTAACCATTCGCAATTGAATATTGTTTTGAAAAATAATATCATGACCATTGTAGTGATTCAGACATTCAGAACACCTGAACTGAACATTCTTGCCAAGCAAGATTGTCGCATGCACGGTTTACAACACGGTCTACGAACGAAAGTTTGTTAGATTCTGCCTGTGTTTTCTGATTGGCTAGTGAATGAAAGATTCTAATTATCAACCAATCAGAAAACAGTACGCGATGTACAGGAGAATTAATTCGAACATTATTTTCTTTATTTTTTGCTGGCTCTTAAAACTAAACACCGAGCTGTTCCGTGCGTATTTTGAAGAGTAGAAGACAAGATGAATCACTCGTCGCATTTATGAATGGAGTAGTAAATTTCAATTTTGCTTGGATTCTGGAGTCGCCAATCACTTTGCGGGCTTTTTCGTACTAGATATATTAATATAATATAAATTATTTTTTGATAAAATGTTTCTAAAGATAAAGCCAATAATATTCAAATTAATTATCATGCACATCGCGTACTGTTTTCTGATTAGTTGTTAATTAAAATCTTGATCTTAACATCTTTCATTCACCAGAGAACACTAATAGAATCTAACAAATTTTCGTTCGTAGACACCTTTGCAAACCGTGCATGCGAGAATCTTGCTTGGACAGTGTTCAGTTCAAGTGTTCTGAATGTCTGAATCACTACAATAGTCGTGATATTATTTTTCAAAACAATATTCAATTGCGAATGTTTCCCTTCTCAATGCTGTTTGTGTTGTTTGTTTCTTACAAGTGATAATTATGATAAGTGCCTCAAAGCAGAGTATGAAGTCAACTAGTTCCAATTTGTTCACCAGTTTGGATATAACAAGGTTTGTTTCTTTCCTCCCTTTGAAATTGAATATCTATCTCAGGCAGCCTGCAATGTATACATTTACCACACAATCAGAACAACATTCTACATGTTTCAAATGCCGAGTTGAATGTTTATTGCATTGGCAATTGCCGAAGTTTTCCTCTGAGCAGGTCACCTGAAATTAGGCACATCCCAAAATGTTTTCGAATTTTACAAAGAACAAAACACATTTTCAATTTTATTTTTCAGATTTTTAACCAATGTAATTCGTTATAAAATGGTATTATACACTAGTCATTCACGGGTGTGATTACACCCTGTATATATATATATATATATATATTTTCTTCAATTTCTTGGAATAAAGGTCTGATTCAGTCTATTCATATAATTTCTCTTAACTACGTTTCGACATGGTATTTGTCATCTTCAGGTTAAAAAATTATATTATTTGAATTGTGCGTTCGCATCGTACGGACGTTTTTGTGGATGTCTGACTTCGACGAAGTTAACAGGAATGGTCTGCTTATCTTTCATGCATTTTTACCCTCTTCATAAGTAGGTGCACCAGATTGTTTATATTGAGTTCTAGTATATGGGCCGGACTGTATTTTTTGGCAGCATGTAAAGATCAGTTTTCATTATTACTAAACCAAAGTTAAAAAAGTTTGTTATAAATCTGGCTTAAGTTTTTTATATCATTCCTATTGTTAATGCTATTGGGGTCTTTTTTATATGTATCATTTCAAGGAATGTTCTTACTCTTGGATTCCTTTCTTTGGTCAAAATTTCAACGTTGTTAGTGTCAAACTTATGTTGATTTTCTTTTTCGTGTTTGGATAAGGCTGTAATGTCGGTTTTTGAGTATTTGTGGGCTTGTACTCGTTTCTGCAAATATTGTTTTATTAATTTTATTCGATAGTTTGTCTATGTATGGTAAAGGTATGTATGTTGTTGTTTTTTTTACTTCATTATTATTTTTATTGTAGATCGCATGTATTCGTTTTTTTATTGTTTTTTCCGCAAAGTGGCTGGGGTAATTATTTTCTTTCAATATATTCTTGATTATTTCTATATTATTTTTCCTCAATTTTGGGTGAGCAAGCTTTATAGCTTTGTCAGTTAAATTTTGAATAAAATTTTTTTTGTAACTAAGGGGTGCGTTTGACAAATAGTTTGTGTAACGATTTGATGCATTTGGTTTAATAAACCAGTTTGTGAAATTTTTTCCAGTATTGTCGTGTATTCTTGTTGTGTCGAGAAAGTTTATTTGTTTTTCTATTTCTTTTTCTATTGTAAATTTCAATCTAGGATGATATTTATTAAATTTTTCTAGAATTTCATCAACTTTGTCAGAAGGAACACAGGTTAAACAATCGTCTACATATCGTTTGAAGAATATTGGTTTGAAAGTTAGTGATTTGATGATCTTTTCTTCAACATACTCTATAACCAGATTTGCTACTGTTGCAGCAATTGGAGATCCCATTGCAATTCCGAATATTTGTGAGTAGTATTTATTTTCATATTGAAAGTATGTTGAGGTTAAACATAGTTCAATTCCTTTCAAAAATTCTTCTAAGGTTAGTGTTGTGTGACTTTGTATTTCATGCCATTTTTCCTTATGATATCATCCTAATTTTGTATCATATTTTATAAAAGAATCTATAAATATTGTTAATTGTTGTGGCAGATTGAATATTGCTGACAATAGGGCGAAGGGGAATTCCAGTTTTGTGTAATTTGGGCAACCCGTATATTGTTGGAGGTTGGGCGTTGTGTATATTGAGTTTGTTTTTTGTTACCTGATCTATAAGTGTTGACGAGAACCAATTATTTACTAATTTATTAACTTTCGCTTGAAGTTTTTCTGTGGGGTTGAATCTCTCTTTTTTATATGTGGTTTTGTCCATTAGCAAATTTTCTAGTTTTTCTTTGTATTCAGATTTTTGCATAATTACTGTTTTGTTAGTTTTATCAGCCCTGAGTATAAATCACCCAAAATTCAGGAAAAATAATATAGAAATAATCAAGAATATATTGAAAGAAAATAATTACCCCAGCCACTTTGCGGAAAAAACAATAAAAAAACGAATACATGCGATCTACAATAAAAATAATAATGAAGTAAAAAAACAACAACATACATACCTTTACCATACATAGACAAACTATCGAATAAAATTAATAAAACAATGGAAAAACACAACATAACTATCTCACACCGACTGCAAAATACGAACAAAACCATTTATTCAAAATTAAAACCAGAAATACCAAAAAACAAACAGACTCATACGTATATAGAATACCGTGTAAAGACTGTCAAAGTACCTATATAGGTCAAACAAAACAATATTTGCAGAAACGAGTACAAGCCCACAAATACTCAAAAACCGACATTACAGCCTTATCCAAACACGAAAAAGAAAATCAACATAAGTTTGACACTAACAACGTTGAAATTTTGACCAAAGAAAGGAATCCAAGAGTAAGAATATTCCTTGAAATGATACATATAAAAAAAGACCCCAATAGCATTAACAATAGAAATTATATAAAAAACTTAAGCCAGATTTATAACAAACTTTTTTAACTTTGGTTTAGTAATAATAATGAAAACTGATCTTTACATGCTGCCAAAAAATACAGTCCGGCCCATATACTAGAACTCAATATAAACAATCTGGTGCACCTACTTATGAAGAGGGTAAAAATGCATGAAAGATAAGCAGACCATTCCTGTTAACTTCGTCGAAGTCAGACATCCACAAAAACGTCCGTACGATGCGAACGCACAATTCAAATAATATAATTTTTTAACCTGAATATGACAAATACCATGTCGAAACGTAGTTAAGAGAAATTATATGAATAGACTGAATCAAACCTTTATTCCAAGAAATTGAAGGAAATATATATGTGGTCGAGAAACTAAAGGAAAAAAAAAATATATATATATATATATGACCTTCTTGAGTTTCATTTTTGCAGCTCAAGTCACTGTTACTGCTCTCATTGACTTTCGAGTCGTCCAGAAATTATAACTGACTGCGATGTTTCTGTATAAGTTACATATTATAAATAATCGAGGTCTGTGTCTGCCACAGTAGTTTAAATAAATAGGTTCAACTCACATCCATATAATTGGTCAATGCCTCTGCACCAGGTGTGGCACTGTATTTTTTAAGTAGACTTTCCTTCGCCTCATGATAACCAACTTCTCTAAGTGTCGACCTTGCCGGTTTGACTTTTGTTAGTGGAACCCTAGAGAAAATTACAAAAGATTAATATGCCTTCAAGTATCCAGTTTACCGAAGTTATCTGCCATCTCGGCAAAGTAAAAATATTCTATCTACACCCGATAAAATTCTTATAAATCTGTCAATTCATTGTACCGCTGGGATTCCTATATTTGATATCAGCTTAACCCATGTCAATAAATTTTGCAATCAATCAACAAATATTAATGATATATACATATATCTTTAGCTATCGATATGTTACATAACATTTGTAGCAAATCAAGTTGAGTACTCAAACATAGCACTTGGTTTAAATTTAAAATTCGCCAGACAATTATCAAATATTCATAATAATAGCAGAGACAATATTTTAAAACGAGATCAATCATACAAATTAAGTTGAATCAATTATTATCCAGTAATTATAAAATGTGAACAAAAGACAAACTTAATTTTTTTAATTAATAGTCGTTTTTTGTATACGCTCCACAAAATGCCTACTTTGGATACTGAAAAGAGTCCGAAAAATGCCACTTTAGCGGACTTGTACTTAGAGTTGTCATGGCAACACTTTAGCGGACTGAAATTTGTTCATTCAGAAAACTTATAATCAAATCCTAAAAACGTTTCAGGAGACGCACTAAACTAAAGATTATTTGTAGTGACAGCACACGTTCTCTTCGAAATATTCTTTTGGAATGCTCATTTCATGAAATATGAACACTAATATTTGACAAACATGTCATTGATAAATAATCTCTTCCTATGATTTTTGCATAAATTCCTTGCACTACCGTATGGATGGTGATTGAAAATGTAAGTATGCACGGCGAGGAAATATGTATGGCAATTCTGTTCTGTTTATTTGGAAAGATAATACAAAAAAAAATGGTATGCAACACGTACGCAAATGGATTTAGCGGACATCATCTTCATTCCGCGTACTTGTTACATTATAGTAGTTTATGTAACAAGTACGCAAAATGAGGCTTTAACGGACGATTCGGAATATGAAGATGGTCCAGCTTTCCAAATAAACAGAACGGAAATGCAACACATATTTTCTCGCCATATGTGGATATTTTTTCTGGCGATACTAATCGCGAAATATTGTTATATTATAATAAAATATAATAATATAAATAATTTCACAATTATACATCCAAAAAAAAGGGTAATGGGTTTTTTTGAGGTTCTTCCATCCCATGGTTGTATTTTAAATGTCATATAGAGACAAAAAAACTGAAAATATACCAGGTGTCCCATTTAAAAATCGAAAGTTTATGTCACTTCCGGTAAATCAGGTATTTGCATGAAGTTGCGTTACTTGTCAAAAAATGCGGTTTCATGCATTAAACAGATCCTCCAAATTTCATTCCATTATCTCTGAAAACAAAAAAGTTATAGGAGCGAGCTACCTTCCGTGGACACCCGTTATACAAGTTAATAGTCAAAGTATAAGATATAAGTATTTTAATAGTAATGAAAAATTAGCTAGGTGGTAATTAGTACCTGGATTTTACTCACAAAAAATCAAAAAATAACTTTTTAACAAACAATTAAACAGACGAAAACAGAAACTGAAAAATTGAATAAACCTTTTTAGTCTTAATAACTAAGCTCCTAAACTAATGTAAAAGTAACTAATTTTGAGTCGGCGCCAAACAAACAATCAACGAAAATCATTCAATTACTTTAAAGAAAGAATCAAAACTAAATAACATAAAAATGCAACGTGAAATCTCCAGCGATAAACAATAACATTCCAAAAATGCGTTTCCGGCATGACCACTCACAGCTACGTTGCCCTCTCGTGTATGCCCGTTCGGGTAGCTGCCTCGCTGATATTAACTTTGGGAACGCTTGTCAATTTCCGGCGAAGGGACGCGCCGCTGCCATCATTTTACGATTTACGTAATTGTTTGTTTGGCGCTGACTCAAAATTAGTTACTTACATTAGTTTAGGAGCTTAGTTATTAAGACTAAAAAGGATTATTTTACTTTTCGCTTTTCAGTTTCTTTTTTCGTCGATTTGATTTATTGTAATAATGTTTTTATTCATACATTTTTTCTTTTGATTGAATTTCGGAAATTTTACGGCAAGAGGTTTTTTATGGAAATGTTTATTTTTAACGAATTTTGTTCAGAGACGTACAGTCTGAATCTGCGTGGTGAACGTTAGAATTTCTAAGGTAGTAAAGTAGGCAAATATATATGTAGAGAATTGTTCAAATTCTGTATTTGCTGACGGTAAGCTTGTTAGTTTTCACATTCAGTCTGTAATTGAAGACTATACCAAGAAGATTGACCAAATCACCCGATGAAGTTGTTATTGGTAGAATAATATTTTTTTTGAGTTTTGCCTTGGTTAAGTTTGAGGTGATTGGTGATGTCCTTTACTTTCAGCTGTATGGCACCATTGTTAGGAGAAATTGGTTTTCAGAAAGTTTCTAGTAGAGTCGTTTCGTCAGTGAAACAAATGAATTCAGAAAGAGACATAAAATGAAAAATGTCATTAATATATATGGGGAACTCCATGATTTATATTCTTCTATTCTTTTGACCCGAAATTGTAGATACAGAATGTTCTGATGATTTTTATTTTATGAAAGATCCATTAAAAGATATTTAGGAATATTTACTGTATTGGGACAATTATGGGTGCATAACGGGCCCGATAGAGAGGCATAACTAATGGTTCCGTCCGCCCACATACTCATTCTATCTATTTCACAGGAGGGATAAACTCAAAATTTAAATAAGAAGGGAAACTTGTGTCTGTAATGTATTAATAAAACATTTCGTTAAAATTATTACTCTACGATCCGTTGCTCACAGAAAAACTGCCATTGATTTTTAGTCTTCGACTATATTGTTAGACCATTTGGATTTTTCTGACTTGAACAGCTTTTGAACTCAATTGAATGCATTCATTTCTGGAGTTCCATTAAAATGTTATTATTACGCTCATTATCACCATTGAAAAAAGTATAATTTCGGAGTTGAAAGTCGGATAAATCAAAAAATGAACTCTGTTGCTCAAAAACGGTTTCGTAGTGTAAACTCTCAGCAATGGAAATATTCCAAACAGTGAGCGACCCAAGCTTCGTTTTCGGCCAAAAAAACATGATTCGGCCATATTTTCGTTTTCGGCCATACACCAGCCGAAGCTTCGGTCAAGCCGAAAATCAGAAGTTTGTGAATTGTCGTGCGTCATTCGGCCTACTTCGTAAAGCTCGGCAATATCAGGTGACGTTCGGCTAACTTCGGAGTGAATCGAGTTCGCTCGTGGTTTCACTCACCTGACTTAAACGGACGCGACTTTGTTTCTAAGTTGTGAAGCGAAGTTATGTTGTATTTTTTCTTCACGCGCATAATAAATTAATGGGTGAGTAATTACTTTCATTTGTTCTTGACTTTTGTTTTTATTTCCGACAAGACAAGCATATAAAGATTATAATGACATTAGATATGTAGATATTGAACTTTTTTCACTCAAATTGACAAAGGTTAGTAAAATCTGTAGGTCGATCAATTCATGTAAAAAGAAAAGTTAGTTCTTTTCCTACACTTGTTTGTAGGTGATTAGTTTTGTGTTTTGTTTTGTGTATATTGTGTAAGTAAGTATTATTTTCGAGGAAGATTCCAAATGCACATATACAATATAATCAATCAATACAACAAGAAATACACGAATTTTTTTATCATCTAATGGAATGATCGTGTTTTACTTCTTTTAAAGCCTATATTTGCTCCTTCTCTCCCTAGGTGTAAAAAAAACAAACAAGATTTCAGTGTACAGGGAAAATATTAATATTTTTTGTCTGTATCATTTTTTGTTTTCGGCTTCGTTTTCGGTTGGAATCTATTTCCAAATGATGAGCCTCGCACTAGTAAATTCAGAGCTTGGACAGAGATGGTTTCGTGCAGTGTTGCCAATAGCGGTATCGCGCATCAAGTACCGAAGTCTTGGAGTTTTAGGAGGAAAAGCTAAAATTCCGTTCATTAACGAAATACAGTACTCAGTTCCAGTATATAGGTATTTTGAAACGTAGATTACGAATCCGGTGTCATTTTACTATAACTTTAACGTGAATTCCTTAAAATGTTTCAATGTGAGAGAAAATCATTCTAATTTTTGTTCTGGATATATAATGTTATGTCCCGAGAATATACATATTTAGACATAACGAATTTATTGTGTGAAGAACTGCCCACCTCAAAATTATTTTAACGAATAATCCAAGAAGTCGAAAATGCATTCGGAAATAGCTTTCAGATGATGATAAAGAGGAAACTCATTAAATACTAAATATGTCAAGAAATAAAAACATAACTAATAAAGAAGGTTCTTTATGAACTGAATGTTAACACGCATGATCCCCTCTTGCGTGGAATGGGAAACTGATTAAGGAATACATGCAATTCTCAAATTTACCGTCATTAAAAATCAAAAAAACGTGGACGACTCTCGCTAAGAATAAAAAAACGCGCATTTTAATTTAAAAAAACAGTCATTAATTACCTCGCGGACACAAAATTCACTCTAAACACCCCAGCTGAGAAAAAATAATGATTACCATTTGGGTTTAACCCTATCTGAACCGCTGATAAAAATATGGGAACACTAATAAATTATGGTTTTTCACTCATCCCCAGACTATAACATTATAAATTAGAGACATAAAGCCTGTCATCATTATCCGCTACGTGGGAGACATGAAATAATAACTAACGCGTAAAATGTCATCCACTAGAAGGATATGAAAGGCCAGAAATTTATTAATTCTATCTGATTCACATTCACTTAACAAGACTCAACTAAGTAAAGTCTTTGTACACAGCTCAGTATGTAGTTAGATTAAAACTCAGTCTCAACTGTCAAACATAAATAATTGAAATGTATCTAGAATCAGTGCGCGTATTTAATTACTAAATAAACACATACATTGAAAATTAATAATCATAAGTTAGAAACAGTTTGATAAAAATATTTTGTGTGAAATCCAGAATCTGAAACAGGAAAAAATGCTAAGCTGTATTTTTGTGGTGTGTGTTAATTTGGCCTATCAGATCTTCTTCAACTATTATTCAATTGTATAGATTATTCAATTTTCTACGAAATCTCTATCCAAAGTAAAAACGTTTTTTATGAAATTTAATTCCCATATTTGGGTATAGCAATTCATTATTTTTTTCAAAACATAAGTTGAATTAGCGTTGATTTTTGAACTATTCTATAGAATCTCCAGTTATTTGTATTATGAATGAAAACTAGACTTCTATCACTGCGGAATATATTCCGAAAGATTTTGTTTTATTGTAATGCGAAACTATACCTAGAAGTTTTATTATTGAATCAAATTAATTTTATATCCAGTGTGTGTGAAGAATTACCAAATGTTATGAATAATTCATCCAGTTTCGTTGAATGATAGGTGTTCATTCAACCAATATTAATTTTTTTAAAAAAATTTTTATAATTGATTTGGAATATACTTGTTCCTTCACATGTTTCCTAATTTTTTTAGATTGTTAAATTAATGATGTATTTGATATTATATACAGTGTGGTTGGAAAAAGCTGAATTTATTTTGTAACTGGTTTAGACAGATTATTTTATATGTAAAAATTGTTGTTCATCTTAAAGTCATTTTGAAATTGTTAGATTCTTGAAAGTTCAATTCCTTTATACAGAGGCTTTAGAAAATTGTTGCAACTCACCATCAGTTGTAACGCATTTATTAATCAGTATATTACTTTTTTGGAACATGTACTTAGTACTATGGAAGTACTTAAGTTATATTGATCAGAATGTCATAACATACAGTGAAATATTTTTCTTTTTTATTAATATAGTTTGTTTGTTTTTATAAATGCTTCAATTATGTGCATAGTATCCCTAACTAGATTAGCGAGGTACATAATTTGAACCATTTTAGCTCCCTAAAAATTTGTAAATTCTATATATTGGAAGGACGATGTTTATCTGCCGCTCGATAAAAATCGCCAGTGAGTTTTTATAAATTATTCACATCCAGTATAGCCCTCCATAAACTTGGTAACAACATCTCAACTAAGTATGCAGGGCCGGTTCATGATAATAATGATACCTGTTTCCCACATATTATCACGCGATACTTACAAATCCGACAATAAAGCGAAAGTAGGCTCGCTCATTCCACTCACTCCAAGGAGTAGTACTTATGGATATTACATTAGCAGAATATAGTCAATAATATGCAATAACTCGTTTTCCATGCTTTGAATTAAAGTAACAAAAAGCCTTATTTATCTTTAAAATTTCTAATAGTTTTTTATCGAGTTTTATATGTTCTAACTCTGAAAAAACTATGTACGACGTTAAAGCATGTCCACCGTTTCCGTTGCTTTTATTTTTTCATGTACTCGAATTCCTACTATCAATATGAGTGGCCATTATGGATAGGCTTTTCAACGATTGTATAGAATATATCAAAAACCAATATTACCTGATAACATCTGCGTTGATGATAGCAATCAAACAGAATAGACCTAGTAGGCGCAACATTTTTGAATTTACAGAACGGCTGCCTCTGTACTAAAACGATTGTACTCTTATTCTCCTTTTATATGTAGGAGATTCAAAGTTATTAATTAATCATAATGATTTCATGATCGATAGAAACGAAAAATAATCTTAAGTGGCTCCATTCAAATAATTGATAAATTACTGCCGTTATCCATTTTTAAGTAGGTTTCATAGAAATACTACCTATTGAGGATGTCACCACTTCACGAAAACAAAATTAGGTATATATATATATATACTTCTCACTTTGATTCTTGAACCATGTAGTTTTAGTAATTGTAGTGGGTTTTCTTGGGATTTTGGTTCGTTAGGATAAGTAACTATTTTTGTTTAAAACATTTTAATGGACAGCTTTTAATAATAATGACGTTTCGCCTGGAGGCCCCCAGGCTTCTTCAGATTAGAGCTATAAGAAAATTTATATGGTACAGCCATGTACAAATATGAGTGACAATGTGGTTTTTTCTTACCTGCCAAAACAATTTCATAGGGGTAAAAAGTTCAAAGGTTGTTGGGTCTTTTTCCATTCTATTCTAGATTTCTTACGTTTCATTATGGTATTTTTAGGATATACTATCTCCAAACAGATGAGAAATCAAATGGGGCACAGAAAATTTCTCCTTCACTTTATTACGAGGACGTGATATCTGTTTGTCTGGATTGACATTTGACGGTATATACGGAACGCATGAACTTGTGTTTCTGTTTTTTGATGTGTTCGTTGTTGTTCTTATTTTTCATACCTGGTCTGTTCGTTTTTGTTAGTGTGGGCTGTATGGGTACTTTCAGTTTTGTTTGTGTAGCATATGATTGACATGTTATTTGGTTTTTGAAATAACGAAAGTTTTTTTGAGCAGAGGTAAACAAAACGGGGAGTGGGGGTCGTTTAATTTTCAAAGGATATTAAAATATGTTTTGCTTAACTGTTTGATGTCTTTTTTATCGTTTAAAGCAAGGTTATTTTTTTTTATATAAATCATTTCTAGGAACTCTCTTTTTTTCGTGTTTCCTTCTTTTTGAGAGCGGTTGCACAGTTTTTTTGTGTACTTGTGTGCCTTAATTCTGTTTTCAATGTATTGCGAGGTTTGGCCTATATAGACACGTTCACAGTTTGGATGGTTGCAAGGAATTTCGTATACAACGTGGGTATTTTTTCCTTTTGGATTTTTTGCTTTTAATTTTGAAAAAATCGTTTTTTTTAATGTATGATGACCTTTATGGCCTATGTTTAGGTTGTAGGGTTTTACTATTTTTGATATCTTTTCCGAGAGGCCCTGTATGTATTTTTTGCCCTGTATGTATGGAAGTCCATTGTTTGAAAATGCCATTAATTAAACTTTTAGGGTAGCAGTTTTCCATTAATGCCACTTTGGCTTTTTTTATCGCTCTTGGTCTATACTCGGGATCAGATAGTGTAATGGCCCTGTCAGCAAGTCCTATAATTACTGATTTTTTTTGGGACAGGGGATGTTCTGAATTGAAATGCAAATACCTACCAGACCATGTGTCTTTTGTGTACCATTCTGTTTGTATTTTTTCCATGTTTCTATGTAAGGTTAGGTCTAAGAAATTGATTTTTTTATCTTGTTCTGTTTCTATTGTAAATTGTAACTTACTATGGTAGGAGTTGAACGTAGTTTGTGTGTATTCTGATTTGTTGTCAGGAATGATTAGTATACAATCATCCACGTATCGTTTGTATAGGGGAATGTCGAAATTTAATTTTGGTATAATGGTTTCTTCAAGGTCTTCTAGCACTAATTGGGCTATTACGCTTGAAATGGATGCGCCCATGGCACAGCCTTCTATTTGCTTATAATATTTATCATTGTATTGGAAATAGGTTGAGGATGATTAGTATACAATCATTTTCTTCTCTTTTGTTTGGTGGATTTTCGGGTTTTTCTAGCGCTATTAAGAATTCATTGAGTGGGATGTTGGTATGTTGTTTTATGTTTTCCCAGTTTTTTTCTACAATATCCTTGGCTAAATTTAAGGGTATGTTTGTGTACAGGGATACAACATCTAGGGAGATGAGGGTGTGATTTTTTGGAACGTTAATATTTTTTAGTTGGTTTTTGAAATCTGCTGAATCTTTGATGTAATAGGGGTTTTTTCCAATACAATTTCCTAAAATTTCTGCGAGGAATTTTGATAGTTTTTCAAAAGGTGACTGGATGCAAGAGACTATAGGCCTTAAGGGCATGTTTTTTTTATGGAGTTTCGGTAGCCCATATATTTTTGGTGGTAAAGAATTTTGTATTTTCAGAGTGTTGGCTAATGTGTTTGTTATTATGCCGCTTTCTTCCCAGCGTTTTATTAGATTATTGTTTGTTGTTTGGTATATGTTGGTGGGGTTATTTTTTAATTCTTTGTATGTATTATTTTCATCTAATAAGGAGTTCATCTTGCTGTTTTATTCATCTGTGTGTATCAGTAACGTCTTGTCTGGTTTTGTCTGGCTTTAAGTACTTTTATGTTGTTGTTTCTAATGAAATGTTGGGCTTTTTAATTTTTCGTTCTAGTGATTTTGTTCTGGAGTTGGTCTGGTATTGCTGTTTTTGAATTTTGTCATAGCATTGCATAGGTTTGATCTTAATTCTGTTTTCTCCTGTTCGTGTAAGTGGGTTGTTTTTGTTTCTATGGTTGCTATTATATCGTGGAACGGGGTTTTTTCTTTTGGTGTTTTTACTGCGAAATTAGGGCCCATGGCTAGAATTTCTTTAATGTCTTCTGGTATTTCGATATTTGTTTTGTTTTCCACCCATTCTTTTTTGAATGTTGGTTGTTTTCCTTGTTTGTCTTTGCTCAAAAGGGCTACAAATTTTTTTGTTTGCTTCTGTTTGATTTTTTCGAACAAAAGTTCATTGTTTCTTGATTCCGTTTCAATGAATTTTTTATAGGTTTCTGTAGGTAGTATGTTTTTTAGTTCATTTTGTTTTTTGTCAATACTGTTTTTTAATTTGTTTATAGTTTTTTGGTTATCAGTTATCAAGATATTAAGCACTTGTTTCTTGAAATTTTTTAAGATTACCTGTTTGAAATTGTTTTGGAGGTTGACATCTATAGGCATAATATGATTCATGTTGAACTTGAGGAATGTTGGCTGAATGCATTGGTCTCTGCAACGTAGAAGGAAAATTCTTCTGTTCTTTTGGTTAATGTATTTCTTAGAGGTTTTTGACAGGAGTTTCATCAGCTTCACGGTGGCTTGGCCATGGTTTAGTTTGATTGACCTGTAATAGGTCGGCATTGTTTCACCTTAATGCGGTATATTCTTCTCACTTTGATTCTTGAACCATGTAGTTTTAGTAATTGTAGTGGGTTTTCTTGGGATTTTGGTTCGTTAGGATAAGTAACTATTTTTGTTTAAAACATTTTAATGGACAGCTTTTAATAATAATGACGTTTCGCCTGGAGGCCCCCAGGCTTCTTCAGATTAGAGCTATAAGAAAATTTATATGGTACAGCCATGTACAAATATGAGTGACAATGTGGTTTTTTCTTACCTGCCAAAACAATTTGGGGAATTAAAGGTTTTGGGTTTTTCCTTTTTTTTTTTTTTGGTTTTTGGATATACTATCTCCAAACAGATGAGAAATCAAATGGGGCACAGAAAATTTCTCCTTCACTTTATTACGAGGACGTGATATCTGTTTGTCTGGATTGACATTTGACGGTATCTGTTTGGAGATAGTATATCCTAAAAATACCATAATGAAACGTAAGAAATCTAGAATAGAATGGAAAAAGACCCAACAACCTTTGAACTTTTTACCCCTATGAAATTGTTTTGGCAGGTAAGAAAAAACCACATTGTCACTCATATTTGTACATGGCTGTACCATATAAATTTTCTTATAGCTCTAATCTGAAGAAGCCTGGGGGCCTCCAGGCGAAACGTCATTATTATTAAAAGCTGTCCATTAAAATGTTTTAAACAAAAATAGTTACTTATCCTAACGAACCAAAATCCCAAGAAAACCCACTACAATTACTAAAACTACATGGTTCAAGAATCAAAGTGAGAAGAATATACCGCATTAAGGTGAAACAATGCCGACCTATTACAGGTCAATCAAACTAAACCATGGCCAAGCCACCGTGAAGCTGATGAAACTCTGTCAAAAACCTCTAAGAAATACATTAACCAAAAGAACAGAAGAATTTTCCTTCTACGTTGCAGAGACCAATGCATTCAGCCAACATTCCTCAAGTTCAACATGAATCATATTATGCCTATAGATGTCAACCTATAAAAAATTCATTGAAACGGAATCAAGAAACAATGAACTTTTGTTCGAAAAAATCAAACAGAAGCAAACAAAAAAATTTGTAGCCCTTTTGAGCAAAGACAAACAAGGAAAACAACCAACATTCAAAAAAGAATGGGTGGAAAACAAAACAAATATCGAAATACCAGAAGACATTAAAGAAATTCTAGCCATGGGCCCTAATTTCGCAGTAAAAACACCAAAAGAAAAAACCCCGTTCCACGATATAATAGCAACCATAGAAACAAAAACAACCCACTTACACGAACAGGAGAAAACAGAATTAAGATCAAACCTATGCAATGCTATGACAAAATTCAAAAACAGCAATACCAGACCAACTCCAGAACAAAAATCACTAGAACGAAAAATTAAAAAAGCCCAACATTTCATTAGAAACAACAACATAAAAGTACTTAAACCAGACAAAACCAACAAGACGTTACTGATACACACAGATGAATACAACAGCAAGATGAACTCCCTATTAGATGACAAAACAAAGAATTAAAAATAACCCCACCAACATATACCAAACAAAAACAATAATCTAATAAAACGCTGGGAAGAAAGCGGCATAATAACAAAACATTAGCCAACACTCTGAAAATACAAAATTCTTTACCACCAAAAATATATGGGCTACCGAACTCCATAAAAAAACATGCCCTTAAGGCCTATAGTCTCTTGCATCCAGTCACCTTTTTAAAACTATCAAAATTCCTCGCAGAAATTTTAGGAAATTGTATTGGAAAAAACCCCTATTACATCAAAGATTCAGCAGATTTCAAAAACCAACTAAAAAATATTAACGTTCCAAAAAATCACACCCTCATCTCCCTAGATGTTGTATCCCTGTACACAAACATACCCTTAAATTTAGCCAAGGATATTGTAGAAAAAAACTGGGAAAACATAAAACAACATACCAACATCCCACTCAATGAATTCTTAATAGCGCTAGAGTACACATTAACCTCAACCTATTTCCAATACAATGATAAATATTATAAGCAAATAGAAGGCTGTGCCATGGGCGCATCCATTTCAAGCGTAATAGCCCAATTAGTGCTAGAAGACCTTGAAGAAACCATTATACCAAAATTAAATTTCGACATTCCCCTATACAAACGATACGTGGATGATTGTATACTAATCATTCCTGACAACAAATCAGAATACACACAAACTACGTTCAACTCCTACCATAGTAAGTTACAATTTACAATAGAAACAGAACAAGATAAAAAAATCAATTTCTTAGACCTAACCTTACATAGAAACATGGAAAAAATACAAACAGAATGGTACACAAAAGACACATGGTCTGGTAGGTATTTGCATTTCAATTCAGAACATCCCCTGTCCCAAAAAAAATCAGTAATTATAGGACTTGCTGACAGGGCCATTACACTATCTGATCCCGAGTATAGACCAAGAGCGATAAAAAAAGCCAAAGTGGCATTAATGGAAAACTGCTACCCTAAAAGTTTAATTAATGGCATTTTCAAACAGAGAATTGACTCTTTCTACAACACAACAAAAAAAACAACCAAAAATGACACCACAAAAAGACACATTGGACTTCCATACATACAGGGCCTCTCGGAAAAGATATCAAAAATAGTAAAACCCTACAACCTAAACATAGGCCATAAAGGTCATCATACATTAAAAAAACGATTTTTTCAAAATTAAAAGCAAAAAATCCAAAAGGAAAAATACCCACGTTGTATACGAAATTCCTTGCAACCATCCAAACTGTGAACGTGTCTATATAGGCCAAACCTCGCAATACATTGAAAACAGAATTAAGGCACACAAGTACACAAAAAACTGTGCAACCGCTCTCAACAAACACAAAAAAGAAACTAACCACGAATTTAATTATGACAACACAAAAATTTTAGCCACAGAAGGAAACACGAAAAAAAGAGAGTTCCTAGAAATGATTTATATAAAAAAAAATAACCTTGCTTTAAACGATAAAAAAGACATCAAACAGTTAAGCAAAACATATTTTAATATCCTTTGAAAATTAAACGACCCCCACTCCCCGTTTTGTTTACCTCTGCTCAAAAAAACTTTCGTTATTTCAAAAACCAAATAACATGTCAATCATATGCTACACAAACAAAACTGAAAGTACCCATACAGCCCACACTAACAATAACGAACAGACCAGGTATGAAAAATAAGAACAACAACGAACACATCAAAAACAGAAACACAAGTTCATGCGTTCCGTATATACCGTCAAATGTCAATCCAGACAAACAGATATCACGTCCTCGTAATAAAGTGAAGGAGAAATTTTCTGTGCCCCATTTGATTTCTCATCTGTTTGGAGATAGTATATCCTAAAAATACCATAATGAAACGTAAGAAATCTAGAATAGAATGGAAAAAGACCCAACAACCTTTGAACTTTTTACCCCTATGAAATTGTTTTGGCAGGTAAGAAAAAACCACATTGTCACTCATATTTGTACATGGCTGTACCATATAAATTTTCTTATAGCTCTAATCTGAAGAAGCCTGGGGGCCTCCAGGCGAAACGTCATTATTATTAAAAGCTGTCCATTAAAATGTTTTAAACAAAAATAGTTACTTATCCTAACGAACCAAAATCCCAAGAAAACCCACTACAATTACTAAAACTACATGGTTCAAGAATCAAAGTGAGAAGAATATACCGCATTAAGGTGAAACAATGCCGACCTATTACAGGTCAATCAAACTAAACCATGGCCAAGCCACCGTGAAGCTGATGAAACTCCTGTCAAAAACCTCTAAGAAATACATTAACCAAAAGAACAGAAGAATTTTCCTTCTACGTTGCAGAGACCAATGCATTCAGCCAACATTCCTCAAGTTCAACATGAATCATATTATGCCTATAGATGTCAACCTCCAAAACAATTTCAAACAGGTAATCTTAAAAAATTTCAAGAAACAAGTGCTTAATATCTTGATAACTGATAACCAAAAAACTATAAACAAATTAAAAAACAGTATTGACAAAAAACAAAATGATAAAAAACATACTACCTACAGAAACCTATAAAAAATTCATTGAAACGGAATCAAGAAACAATGAACTTTTGTTCGAAAAAATCAAACAGAAGCAAACAAAAAAATTTGTAGCCCTTTTGAGCAAAGACAAACAAGGAAAACAACCAACATTCAAAAAAGAATGGGTGGAAAACAAAACAAATATCGAAATACCAGAAGACATTAAAGAAATTCTAGCCATGGGCCCTAATTTCGCAGTAAAAACACCAAAAGAAAAAACCCCGTTCCACGATATAATAGCAACCATAGAAACAAAAACAACCCACTTACACGAACAGGAGAAAACAGAATTAAGATCAAACCTATGCAATGCTATGACAAAATTCAAAAACAGCAATACCAGACCAACTCCAGAACAAAAATCACTAGAACGAAAAATTAAAAAAGCCCAACATTTCATTAGAAACAACAACATAAAAGTACTTAAACCAGACAAAACCAACAAACGTTAGAAAAACAATATGAAATAAAACGCTGGGAAGAAAGCGGCATAATAACAAAAACATTAGCCAACACTCTGAAAATACAAAATTCTTTACCACCAAAAATATATGGGCTACCGAAACTCCATAAAAAAAACATGCCCTTAAGGCCTATAGTCTCTTGCATCCAGTCACCTTTTGAAAAACTATCAAAATTCCTCGCAGAAATTTTAGGAAATTGTATTGGAAAAAACCCCTATTACATCAAAGATTCAGCAGATTTCAAAAACCAACTAAAAAATATTAACGTTCCAAAAAATCACACCCTCATCTCCCTAGATGTTGTATCCCTGTACACAAACATACCCTTAAATTTAGCCAAGGATATTGTAGAAAAAAACTGGGAAAACATAAAACAACATACCAACATCCCACTCAATGAATTCTTAATAGCGCTAGAGTACACATTAACCTCAACCTATTTCCAATACAATGATAAATATTATAAGCAAATAGAAGGTATTGTAGAAAAAAACTGGGAAAACATAATACAACATACCAACATCCCACTCAATGAAGGCTGTGCCATGGCATCCATTTCAAGCGTAATAGCCCAATTAGTGCTAGAAGACCTTGAAGAAACCATTATACCAAAATTAAATTTCGACATTCCCCTATACAAACGATACGTGGATGATTGTATACTAATCATTCCTGACAACAAATCAGAATACACACAAACTACGTTCAACTCCTACCATAGTAAGTTACAATTTACAATAGAAACAGAACAAGATAAAAAAATCAATTTCTTAGACCTAACCTTACATAGAAACATGGAAAAAATACAAACAGAATGGTACACAAAAAACACATGGTCTGGTAGGTATTTGCATTTCAATTCAGAACATCCCTGTCCCAAAAAAAATCAGTAATTATAGGACTTGCTGACAGGGCCATTACACTATCTGATCCCGAGTATAGACCAAGAGCGATAAAAAAGCCAAAGTGGCATTAATGGAAAACTGCTACCCTAAAAGTTTAATTAATGGCATTTTCAAACAGAGAATTGACTCTTTCTACAACACAACAAAAAAAACAACCAAAAATGACACCACAAAAAGACACATTGGACTTCCATACATACAGGGCCTCTCGGAAAAGATATCAAAAATAGTAAAACCCTACAACCTAAACATAGGCCATAAAGGTCATCATACATTAAAAAAAACGATTTTTTCAAAATTAAAAGCAAAAAATCCAAAAGGAAAAAATACCCACGTTGTATACGAAATTCCTTGCAACCATCCAAACTGTGAACGTGTCTATATAGGCCAAACCTCGCAATACATTGAAAACAGAATTAAGGCACACAAGTACACAAAAAACTGTGCAACCGCTCTCAACAAACACAAAAAAGAAACTAACCACGAATTTAATTATGACAACACAAAAATTTTAGCCACAGAAGGAAACACGAAAAAAAGAGAGTTCCTAGAAATGATTTATATAAAAAAAAATAACCTTGCTTTAAACGATAAAAAAGACATCAAACAGTTAAGCAAAACATATTTTAATATCCTTTGAAAATTAAACGACACCCCACTCCCGTTTGTTTACCTCTGCTCAAAAAACTTTCGTTATTTCAAAAACCAAATAACATGTCAATCATATGCTACACAAACAAAACTGAAAGTACCCATACAGCCCACACTAACAATAACGAACAGACCAGGTATGAAAAATAAGAACAACAACGAACACATCAAAAAACAGAAACACAAGTTCATGCGTTCCGTATATACCGTCAAATGTCAATCCAGACAAACAGATATCACGTCCTCGTAATAAAGTGAAGGAGAAATTTTCTGTGCCCCATTTGATTTCTCATCTGTTTGGAGATAGTATATCCTAAAAATACCATAATGAAACGTAAGAAATCTAGAATAGAATGGAAAAAGACCCAACAACCTTTGAACTTTTTACCCCTATGAAATTGTTTTGGCAGGTAAGAAAAAACCACATTGTCACTCATATTTGTACATGGCTGTACCATATAAATTTTCTTATAGCTCTAATCTGAAGAAGCCTGGGGCCTCCAGTCGAAACGTCATTATTATTAAAAGCTGTCCATTAAAATGTTTTAAACAAAAATAGTTACTTATCCTAACGAACCAAAACCCAAGAAAACCCACTACAATATATATATATATATATATATATATATATATATATATATATATATATATATATATATATATATATATATATAAAACGAGGTATTTCGACCGTACTATATCCTAGTCCTAGTCTGAACGAGCTGCTGAACTATCCATGAACATGTTCACTTTATATAGTTGACTAACTCTATGTTTTGTGAGTAGTACCTATATTATTGTTCGTCACATTATGTCATATGTCCTTTGTTTGTGCTCTTTTAGATTTCTCCTGATGAAGTTAATGAAAATTAACGAAATAATGAGAATTATGAAAAACGAATGAGTTTTTATTAGTCACAGACCCAGGAGAGATTTAGATTCACATATATCTACCGATCGTGAAAATTTTACTCCAATAATTGCGGAAGATACGGGGGCGTTTCCATGAGAAGTAACACAAATTCGGATTTTTCAGAACTGAAAATTTTTCAGCGAAAATATGGATTGGTAATAAAGTTGGTGTCCTGATCACGAATCCGTAAAAAATTGGAGCTTATCTTGCGCCCTAATATGATTTTTCTAAGAAATCGGTATTTCCATCGCCCCTGGCGCGCAGTGTATGTCACTCAGGTCAACCAGATTCTTGCTTCTTCGCCACTCTGTGGTGAGGTCTTATGTGTAGTGGAAGAATATCCTTGTCCGCTCTGATCGTGAGATTTTGGATTGTATTATCTCTAGTTCTTTAGCTACTAGACAAGAATGCCTCGGTTTATCTGTCCAGATTATCCCTCTTTATATTTTTATTAACATTTATTAGTCTGTCCAGTTCTGTTTTGAAATTGGACCAATTGGTGTTTCTGGTTTGTAGTCATACAATTTTGGGTGTTATTTTGGATTTTTTTTTGTTCAACTCGAATAGAACTGGACAGTAATCTGAATTCAGTACAAGTATGGTTACTAATTCGGACAACTCCGTTACATTGTTGTTCAGTATCAAATTTATCGTTGTCGATGTTGTACCGTTTGCGTGATATGTACCTATGTTCTCTAGGAAATTCAACTATTACGTTGGCATTCGCTGAGTATACTTGGAGTGTGGTCCCTTTCCGGTTTGTTGGACTTGGTAATTCCACTCTCGTCCTCTCGCATTGAAACTCCCTATTGAAATAATGTTTTTGACCAACCTTCAATAAGTTATCGTAGTCTAATTCAGTGAATGTATTTCTCGGCTTGTTGCATATTGAAAACAGGCCAGTTCTATCTGATAGCCTGAAGGTACGTCCATAGTGCACCGCTTCCTGCTTCCCGCTTTACCGCGGTATGCTAGCGGCGGAAAAAAGTATGAATACTTATTGGGGCGGTCATAATGCACCTGCTTTAACACGCGCAAACCGTTTTCACCGGAATACATTATTGTTTCTTGATTCATTTTATGGGAAATATTATCTGTTGTCAACGAAATAACGAATAGATCCTTCCCTGATATCAACTGCCAACTGAATAGATGCATTCGCGAGCGTTGCTTTATAGAATCGCGCAGGCTCATTTCGCCATTTGCAACTGCCGCGGTGCACTAATGTAAGTACCATAATACCGGTATGCTCTGTAACCATATATTTATTAACTACGAATATTGATAACTGGTCATAAAGAGCAATGAAAGTGAAGTCGGGTTATATCATATTGGCAGCGCGTAGTTATGGCAAACGAACATCAACCAATACATGTCACGCCTCCATTTTCGCGCATGCGCATCAATTCAACGTTGCCGATTAGAAAGAGCCGAGCGAATGGTCATGCTTCATTTGTTTTGGCTTCACATTTGGTGTCTTTATGATCAATATTGGTACTTAATACATATATGTCTGTAACTCATCAATCCAGTCATGAGACGTGAATCGTTCACGCCCCGTTATATTGCTCTATATTGCTCCGAATGCGTTCTCGCTCTATCTTGTACGCACTCCGCGAAATCCCACGTCTCATGACTGGCTTGATGTACTATACACTAAAATATTTTGCATTTATTTTTTCAAATGGAATGTATGGCTACTCTCTCTGCTCTCCGATATCCGGCTTGGTCAACTCTGATTATTGTAAAGCTCAACTTAAAGCCAAGGTCCTACATCAACCTGTGTTCAGACAGAAACACCAAGTTAAAATCGTATCTGCAAGTTGATCAGTAGGGGTATCATATTCCCAACTCTTTTTGCATTCCACATGCACGCCTTTATTTCACATTAAACGTCATAATTCTTACTAAATTTTTCTTGAAAGTTTAAATATACCATGAGTTTATCTGGTTTTTTTATTTTTCTATAGCTATATTTAGAACTGATCTGAACAATTCAACTAAATTTGTGTGCGTTTTTATTCTATTGTGAACCCTATTTCTATATCAACCATACCGATATTATCCTCTTCTGGCTCCATTTGTGTACTAACTTTGCGCTGGGTAGGCAGGTATTCAGTAATTGTGTTGTCTCTGGGAGTTGGGTGGGCTTCCTCTATATGTGGGCTCTTCTATTTGGTTACCCTGGCCTCTCTCTTGCGGGTCATTTTCACGGCCGTCCTGACTGTTTGTTTGTTCTCTGGGAAGTGGTTTGTCCCATGCAGATTCAGTCGGTACCGGAGCTGGAACATATTTGATTTTGTCCCTATTCTTCGTTTTCTGTTCCTCTTTTTTCTTTTTTTCATTATTCATTACTTTCAAATATACTGGGCATTCAAGTGAACTCGCCTTGTTTGAAATCTTTTGAGTAAAGGCATTGATTGGACCAATGATCTTCCCTTTTATTCATCTTAATTCCCAGTTTATTCTTGTATAATTGAGTACTTTGACACTTTTTTTCAAGTGTTGTTCCTTTTTTATAACCAGGAACATTGGCATGAATTCGTTGTTAATGTTCATTCTTGCGAATTTACTAATTCTACTTCTTTTGCTTTGAGTTCATTCCTCAACTGGGGTTCCTTTCAATCCCTTGACAATAAATCCATGTCCAATATATATGTGTGGAATGAAATGTTGGTTGATTCACATAGATTTTTCATCTTATTATAGTCATCTATATTTGGTAAAATAGAGCCAAACAAGTCAACCCAGCACCCAAAAGCCACCCACAAAGCATTCGCATAAACCACGTCTAGTTTCAAGGACCACCAATGACGATGAAGAAACCAATCCACCCCATATATGGATCCTTCTGAGAAGGGGGCAGTTGTGAGAACAGTTAAGTCACCATTTTTCCATGGGAAGCCTCTAGTCGACAATTTCCAGGAACTCCATCATTTTGACAACTTAGATCTGATCTCTTATATTTGTATTCAGTCCTGATTTGATTTTTGAATTTCTCACATCTAAAGATTTTGTGATTTATTTCAATAAATGAATTATAAAATGTGCGGAATGATCGTTATAAAATGAAATATAAAATAAGATACAAGGCATTGTGTGTGGTGAAATGAATGGTGTACGTGAAACCTTGGTACTCCTGTTGCAGAAAATATTTCCAAAATGAAAAAGAAATTATAACTTTGTAATCCCGCAACGGATTTTGATTTTATGTAAAAATAGAAGGTGCTCTATTTGAAAAAATGTCGACTTCAAGTTGTCCCGCTTTTGTGAAACACCCTGTACAGTTGGAAATATTTTTGAAATGATCAACGTCAGTATCTGAAAAAGTTTCCCCTTCAAAGTGTTTGTTATATTATGGCTTTCAAGGTATTGAAGAATTACGCACTCATAGGATAAACGCGGCAAAACCGGACGGAAAATAATTAACTTCTGCGACACGTGCTCACAGTAAAAGGCAGCTTATCGGTAAGCGGTGAATGGTAAGAATCCAGCAGAAGGTGCACTTTCCACCGTACTATCTGATGGCCCTGGAGGATGGCCAGAAATAATAACATCCGCAGATGCAAGATTTCTAACTGAAAAAGGACTCCGTCAAATGGCGATCTGGATTTCACAAAAAAACTCAGAAGGCTAAAAGTTTTCAGCTAAGTAGTTATTTTTACCGGAACTTCGTCACGTTGAGTGCCGGATTTGTTCTACATCAAGAGATGCGGTTTACTGTTTCTGTTGTAAACTCTTCTTTAACTAACTTTTCTAATGAGGAAGGATGTTCTGATTTGTCAAACATTTGTCACTAGTGCTAAACAGACACAATTTTTTTGTCAACTATGATATCTAAAGGAATTGCTATGAATTAGTAGTCAATTGCGTTTATTTTTATTTTTCAAAATACTGGTATCGTATCATTGAACGAATAATTCCAACCGTACAGTTTTAGCCTCACGTGGTACATCTAGTAAACTGTATTAAAATATTAATGGAAATTTCTTACCCCGGTTACATACACGGCGAATTTATCCGAATGGAGAATTTACCGTCGTTGCTCAAAGAAATCTAAACGTTTACACACAGGACGGCAAATGGTCCAACGCCGACGCACGAGTTTGCTGGTTCATGCAGCATATTTTCATCTTTAAATAAAATCACATCAGTTTAACTGTGTTATGAACAGAGAGCAACGCAATGCGAGTAAAAAACTTGTGCCACTACAGAGTGTGCGGTCACTGCCAATTCCAGAATATCACAAACGAATATTTTACGATCCCTACCACTTTCTAGTACGTATAGGTATATAAAAAAATATGTATTTACCACAATAATTTTTCTTTTTTTTCAACACGCTCCATTAACTTCACCTGTAGATTTGAAATTACTTTTCACCCACTTCCAGGCGTCCGATCATTTGAAATTTTGCACACGTATTAAAAACTGATACAATAATTTGATAGCTATGATCTCTCTCACCAAAATCGTCAGAAAAAAGGCTAATTTACAAGATTTGATGAATTTATTAGTAAAAACGTCTAATTTACATTTCGAAGATTTGATGAATTCACTGGTACGGTCTTAGTACTCTAACCAAAAGTTATGTGAAAAATATTATAGGTTGAAGTACGGAGAGGCGGAAGAGCCATCGACCTCCCTACAATCTACTAGAAACTTCTCATGTGGTTGAATTAATCGATGAGTTTTCTCCCGTAGTTGGAAAGTTCAAAAACACGCTTTTCTAGCAATATGATCTAAAATGTTAAAAATAATTATAGTTTGAAAAACCTATAAAAACACGCTTTTGTAGCAATATATACTAAAAATTGAAAAATGATAAGAATACAGTCATTGATCAAAAGATTACCTTTAATGTAAAGAAAGCCTGGCGTGCTCTCTACTTACTTTTCATAATGACCCCACCTTTGGTCAATTACTTTATTCTTATTATTTTTAACTTTTTAGTTAGAAGATATATCTAATGAAAGTATGTGGGTGGCAGAACCATAAGCATGTATGCCTCTTCATCGGGCCCGTTTTGCACCCACAGCTGCTGGGAATTGGTTCGGTTTTGGAGGTAGCCTATTTCGCGAGGCCACCCTTCTAACCGATACCTTTCTCACACTCTTCGAGTTCAGAGCGATACTCCCGAGGTGCGTTCCCGTATTGCTGCCACTGCTGGGCATTCCGTGAGGATGTGGGTGCTGACTCCTCATCCTTCAAGCCATCTGCATTCAGTATCATCCGTGGTACTAATAATTTTGAGGTGCTTGTTTAGATGCGAAGCATATAGGGTGCTTTCGATACCATTTCACATGACTCCATCATCAGATCGCTAGAGGAAAGGAATATAAACACCTCACTGATCAGATGGATACATGCAATGCTGAAAAGCAGAATCATTGTAGCTGCTCTCGGAGAGGAAATGGTCAGAATGACAGCGGAAAAAGGTTGTCCCCAAGGTGGGGTTCTATCGCCTTTGCTGTGGTCACGACCATGGATAATTTGATAGTGAAACTACTTAAATATGGAATTACGACTCAAGGTTACGCCGATGACCTGTCGTCACTATTAGGGGCAAACATGACGGGATAATATTCAATCGCATGCAGACACCCCTAAATATAATCAGAAGCTGGTGCGCAAAGAAGGGACTATATGTAAATCCTAGCAAATCCATAACCCTGAATTGAACTCAGCTAACTTTTTCCAATGAAGTCAAATACCTGGGCGTCATAATCGACCAGAGACTAATATGGAAGGGTCATATTAAAAATATTATTTCCAAGGCTACAGCGGCAACGTGGACGTGCCGCAGAGCTTTTGGCAAGACATGGGTTGAAGCCGAAAATTATATAGTGGGTATATCAAACGATTATCAAACCCATGGTTACCTATGCCTCATTAGTATGGTAGCCAAAAACCCAAAAGCACTCGGTAAATCAAGCTGCAGAAAGTGCAGCGGTTAGCCTGTCTGGGAATCACAGGGACAATATTCACGTGACCTACAGCAGCATTAGAGCTGCACTTGTGTGTAATGAAAGAAGCGGCAAAATGTGCCTTCAGACTGCACCAGACATTAAACTTGAAGGCTGGAAATCTGTTTGGACATCTGAAGATTCTGGAAAATATTCCTCTAGAATCCAGGTACAAGCCATCAGATATTATGCCAGCTAGGCACGACTTTGAGGTGAATTATGAAGTGGTTATAAACAACCACCAGAATGGAATGCATCAGAATGGTATAATGATGGTTCCAAAATGGACGTAAGGGCTGGAGGGGGAGTAACGGGTCCTAATTTTAGGCTCTCAAAATCCCTAGGCAAAGCCCCAACAGTTTTTCAAGCAGAAATCCATGCTATAGAAATTTGTGTCCAAGAATGCTTAGAAAGAGGCTTCAGGGGGGCAGAGATCTATATCCTATCAGACAGCCAAGCAGCACTAAAAGCTCTAGTCACACCCTTGGGAGTCTAGACTGACTTGGGACTGCAAACTCTTCCTAAGGCAACTGGCTACGAACAATTAGGTTACTCTGATGTGGGTGCCAGGTCACAATAAGGGAATCAAAGTTTTTTAAGAAATGTTAACAAGTTATATGTACCTAAGGTTTTTACCTATTTTATACAAACTGGAAATTGTTTTGAAGGACTTCTTGTAAACCTGACGAGTAAATAGCCTAAAATTTTCATCTTTCAAAATGTCAAAATATTTTATACACAATTTCATGAGGTATTACTTACTTGCAGGTACGCACTGATGATGACTATTATATAGTCGAAAGCGTTCTGCTACGATTTTAAAAATAAAAATAATTTTGCATAAAATACAAACTTCTTTCAAACCTACTATTATAAAGTTTTGCATGACATGTAGCGTTTGAAGGGTTCGGTTTGTTTGATTAATAAATAGGTAGTGCAGTTATTATCATGAATTCATGAATTCATAATCTCCGACCCCGAAAACCCCCACAATTTTGAATCAAATCGGACCATAATCACAAAACTTGTCCGACATCTTAAATTTTTGAATATTGACAAAAAATTCACAATCTCCGTCCCCAAAAATACCCACATACAAATTTTGAATCGAATCGTACCATAATCACAAAACTCGTCCGCCATCTTGGAATCGCCATTTCGTTTTTTTTCTAACAAAAATTTTATAATGCATTTTTCGCCGGAATTATGAACACTTGCCAAATTTCAGCTCAATCGGATGTCGACAAGGGCTCCAAAAATGGATTACAAATTTTGAACCGGAAAAACAAGTTAAATAAAAGACGAAACAATTTGATTATGAAAGCAATGACGAATCAATCATTCAATTCAAGGGGTTTGAGGAATTTTGTATTCCATTCCTCTCGACGAATTAGTTAAAGATGTTGTCATTAAAAAGGCAAGAAAAGAAAGTTTTGATTGAATGATTTTGTCCCTTTTTTACTGTCTTATTGTTTTGTTTGTTATGTAATTTTTTTGGTTTTGTACTTCTTTATTTCAAATGTTTTCAGATTTATTCAAAACTGGCAGTAGAAACCGATTGTTTGTCAGGGGAGTGTATGTTTTCATGTTAAATATTGAACTGTTTGTATAGAAGTAGATATGGACGACATAAAATGTACATTTGAAGGACATACAGTGAGATCGAATCGAGAATTCAAAGGTTATTCTCAAGACGATTAAAATCATCGAGTGATAAAATCATCAGTCTTTTAACGGTTTCAATCAATCGAAATACGTTATCAGTAATTTAGAACCATCATTGTTGCTCTGCAAATTCCATTGTATAATTGAAATGTCGAAATGAAGGATAAGTATCTGCCCAGTGTTGGGCTTGTTTTTTTTTCAGGACCTATGATTCTCGACGTTATGACCAATGCACATCAATTTTCTGTCTATATCAGGTCCAAACTTCTACGGACACAAATCGATCAGAATATCCAAGAATGTGTACCCGACAAATGTCCAAATGTTGAAATTTGTGTTGAAAAATCCAGAATTGTACCTATTTATAAGCTTTTATTTAACTTCTTCATACTATGTATGTATATTTAATTGAAATCTTGCAAGTAATAATAATGCATTTATTATCCACATAATATAACACAATGTTAAAATGTGAGAGATTATTACAGTATTTAGCATGTGGATAAATGGCTACAACTGGTTCAGTTGTGGACGCATCCTCCCCTGTTCTTCCACCAGTGCCAGTGAACAAATTAAGTAAAGAAATTTGAGTAGCAAATGAAAGATGGAATGTGACGAAAAAAGAGCTGAGAGAAATAGAGAGAGAGGAAAAATAGACAGTGAGAGAGAAAAGGGGAGGAAGGGTGGGAGAAATAAACGTGTATACATTTGTAAGATCATTTTTGTATGGACAAGAGATATTTTCTGTATTTCACTTTGAATTATTGGGTAGACGATGATAATAAAGAAGGATCTAATCTGTGCAATTTTGACCCACTGCTAGTTGTCCGATTAACGTGAAATTTGGCAGGTGTTGATAATTCCGGTAAAAATGTATTATGCAATTTTTGCTAATGAAAAAATCGTGTGCGGTCGGGGGATCCTTGTCATGAACGGAGTTCTTTACGTTTTTTTTTTCTCCTTCGATACTCTTTTTGACGCTGGAGCATATGATTTCACTATTGTATCTCTGTAATGTATATAAATAGTAAATAGCAAACACTCGAATCACGTGTACATTAAACGTATGTAAACAGTAATTACTTGTATCAAGTTATACAATTTTATTAACTTATTTTCCTAAGTTTGTATTACACATATACTTGCTGAACTTTCCATTTCTCGAATCTTCATTGCAAAATTGCAATAATGACACAATATAACTCACGTATGATTTAAAACGAAAAAACAAATAACAAATATATTTTCTACTTTGCTCCGAAATCTTACATACTACAAATACACGAATAATTTCAAAGACCAAACGGAGCTGCCGTAAAACGAGGGACTACCAAGCCAGAGGTCCGGGGTTCAATCCTCAACACGACCATATTTTTTTTATATTTATTTATATTTTATGTTTGCTGTGAGTACTAACATTTTAAACACATTTCATTCGGTTACTCGATTGGCCAGGTTTTCTTCAACTCCGAATGTAATTCGATATGGAGATTTAGATTGTTTATATTTGTATATTTTCGTCACGTAAGGAAAAAGCGTTATGCTCCTCCATGGTTCCAAACGATCCAATAAACCAATTAATATCGAAGTAGCAGAATATGTTGCCATCAATTCATGTATCCACCATTTTTTTTTCAATATTTTTCCCTTTGAAAGTTGACGTTTTCTATTCCATCACATTTAATTGTCATTATACCATGACATACTATACCTATATATCCTTTTTCCAAACTCCTCTGCCACAGTAATAGCTATTAATATAACGAGATTATTATGCTATTTATAATAGTCGAGGACATTGCTAGGTGACGAGGCGACAGCCGAGTCACCCGCAATGTCCGAGACGGTGTTAAATCGCTAATAATCGAGTTACATTCAAAGCTTTATCGTATCATTGACAACGGCGATGCGAAAATAAAAGCAACAAGGTTTTATGTCATTTCATTTTGGCATTTCAAAAAGTCATCATTAAAATCATGCAATATTTTGATATTCCTGACGATATATTAGCTGCAGTATACGGTTGAACTTGCTTCCGGACAAATCTAAAATCCATTATGAAAAAGAATATCGGCAGTTTTGTGAGTGGCGAAACAAAGTACAAGTTTCCATTGCTCGCAAAATTCAAATCGGCGATGTTTCCGGCAGTGGATTAAGCACTGGGGAACCGCACGAAATCGAAAGGAAATCATATACCTATGATCGTGGACGCTAAAGGCAAAGGTGTATCCATCAAATTTGAAAAAACTGTCAAAATATTGTTTTACATGTTCATGAAAACTAGTTCTAATGTTATTTGGTATCTAACGTATTATGCTTTCGTAACTAACGTATTAAATTATGGTAACTAATGTATTATGATTAACTAAGGTTTTATGTAGGTTTTGGTACGTTTATGATGTTTATCGTATCATTGAAGATTAATATATTTTTATATGAAATCTTTATTAATAATTATTAACATCATAAACGTACCAAAACCTACATAAAACCTCAGTTACCCATAATACATAATTTAATACGTTACGAAAGCATAATACGTTAGATACCAAATAATATTAGAACTAGTTTTCATGAACATGTAAAACAATATTTTGACAGTTTTCAAATTTGATGCATACACCTTTGCCTATAGCGTCCACGATCATCAGAGAGTTACAAAACTGCCGATATTCTTTTTCATAATGGATTTTAGATTTGTCCGGAAGCAAGTTCAACCTTATAGTGTTGGCTGCAGCTAATATATCGTCAGGAATATCAAAATCTTGCATGATTTTAATGATGACTTTTTGAAATGCCAAAATGAAATGACATAAAACCTTGTTGCTTTCATTTTCGCATCGCCGTTGTCAATGATACGATAAAGCTTTGAATGTAACTCGATTATTAGCGATTTAACACCGTCTCGGATATTGCGGGTGACTCGGCTGTCGCCTCGTCACCTAGCAATGTCCTCGACTATTATAAATCGCATAATAATCTCGTTATATTAATAGCTATAATAATTATTGATAAAGATTTCATATAAAAATGTCTTAATCTTCAATGATACGATAAAAGGAATTTTATTCCTGATAATAGGTACTATTATTATCAAATTGACGAGCCACATATTCAATGTATACCATACAAAAAACATAAGAAATTATGTCCAAAAAAAAAGGATATAATCATCTAAACAAACGTTATATAGAAACAAAAATATCTTCCACGTATTACCACTCAACGATAATATCCCACTTGTATTCGCATAGATATCCTACCGCTCATGTATCATTTTAAATTTCCCACAAGCATAACAGCAGTTCGGGTAGTTTCGTACACCTTCGGAATCGTATGAGCAAGACCTAGACGCTTGTCACACATACTCGTATATAATAGAAAGAGACAGAGAGAAAGTCGCATGGAGGGGGCATAACGCTTTTTTGTTACGTGGCGATTTCTACCAGTCAACATCCAACGATTATACATAATGAAAAGGATGGCTTATTTCCTATCTTCGTACATTGGCTAAATTTGGTCATTTGACGTCACCAGGGAACCTGGATGGTTGATCCGCCATAAGTGCCCATGTATTTTTCACAGCGGTTTTTCTTCCTGTTGGTAACATTTTCCGTCGTTTTTTTTTACTGTTTATGTTTGCTGAATCATTTGAATTTCGTTTCAATGGATTTCTAGCGCCATAATCATCTATAGTTTGTCGTGAATAAGTGAAAATTGAATCGACTGTTAAGTATGTGTTGGAGCCCACTTCGCGATAGAACCCTTGTTTTTTTTTAGCAGTTTTTCCATTTATTGAAAGTATTTCAGGTAAATATAGCTCTCGGAAAATGCTGAAGGGTTGACATAATTCTTTAAGCAGTGTTAGTTCAAGCTGTTTTTAATTCAGATAATGCCTGGAAGAATATGCCGTAGTTTCTCGTAAGAAAGTAATATTTTTTCCAGTTCTTTTTATGTTCTCATTCAATTTCACACGTGCCTAAGTCATCAACTTTTATTTTATTATCATATAAATCTCAGATTAAATTTTTACAAAAACAAAGTTCTATTCAAAATTGGTATGTGGGTTTTTGGGGTCGGATATATTTGTCAGAACTCAATGTGGTTGACGGATTTCATCAATGACTAAAAAGAATTGAATAAAAATGATAAACAAAAATATTAAAAATTAAAATTGGTGTAGGTATGGGGGTTTTTGGGGTCGGACATCATGATGTTTTTGTCAAAATTCATTAATTCACGATGGCGGCTCCAAGATAGCGAAGTGTTTTGTTATTATGGCCTGATTCCATTCCAAATATGGTATGTTGGTTTTTTTGGGGTCAGAGATTATACATTTTTGTCAGAATTCAATAAGATGACAAATTTCGTGAATGACTAAAAAGAATTGAATAAAAATGATTAAAAAAATATTTTTAAGACAAGCTTTTATACAAATGCATTAAAAAGGAAAAAATAATTTCTTTAATTGTTTGACCTAGGTTATTCTGTGCGTAGCAGATTCAAAAGCTTGCCGCGAATATTAAATAGGTATTCTTGCGTGGCAATATTTTTAATCTGCTACTCACAGGGTCAAACAATTAAACACATTCTTTTTTCCATTTTAGTGCATGCTTTACTCATTTTTTTTATCATTTATTTTTACTTACGTTCCTGGACATCCATTGAACGAACTTGAATAATGTACATGCATTTGACTTTCACATTCGTATTTTGTCGGTTTATATTGGACAAAGTCTCCACTTGTCAGCAAAAAACTATATTTGTAAATACTTTCTAACAAGATAGACAACTTCAGATTAGCCAGAAATTGACAGGAATCACACTTATATTATTCACATGGAAACAGAAAAACTCAAATTAATCATAAGAATCAATACACAGGGTGTTTTCTGCAACATTGTCCCCCCTGGTATTGACTTTTTTTTTCGTCAATACTGATATTCAGTCGGTGTATTTTTCTTGCAGGTCGTTTGAAGATTCCCTGGGAAATGCGGACGTCTGCCACTCTGATAACTCCATCCTGCACTTTGTAGACTTTTTCTATCACCCCCATTGGCCACATTTCTTTCGGACCATTGTTTTCGTTTATAACAACAATTTCACCAATTTGTATGTTTGAATCAGTTGTATTCCATTTCGTTCTGTTGATCAATGTGGAAAGGTATTCTTTTAACCAGCGACGCCAAACTAAATCAGCTAGGTACTGGGAGATCATATTTTCGGTGATGCAGTCGTCCCACCCAAGTCCTGCTCGCTATATATTCTGAAGAAGTATCTTCACCTTGACAATTATTGGTGACAATATACTTATAGGATCAAATACAGACATTGACGTTTTGAGAACTTGCCTTTTTGTGGGGATTTTGACTCCATCCAATATTTCTTTTGAAATCTTATGGAATTTGAGCTTGAAGGTGAAACAATATTTGCGAGGATTCCACATCATTCCTAGAATCTTCTCTGTATTGGAGTTTTTATCGACTTCAGTACTCAGTTGATTGTCTGATACAAGATATTTGGGAATATTCTTCAATAATGTGATGGAATTCAAAATGAATTTACCAATTTCAAATCCACCTTTATCATGAATCCGAATGACTTCGTTCACCAACTGGATCGCTTCTTTTTCGATCTCTGTCGAATCCAAATAATCGTCAACATAATGGGAATTTATTATTGCATCTGCTGCTTTCGGATTTTCCGTTCTATATTTTTCGGCATTGTAATTTTCGACAAATTGTGCCAGAAACGGCGAACAAGTTGTACCGAAAAGCATTGCAGTCATGCGATATACCCTTGGAGTTTCATTTGAATCCGGATTTCGCCATAAAAAACATTGTGAAAAGCTGTCTTCCTTTGCAATCTTCACTCTGTTGAACATCTCCCGTATGTCACCGGCAAATGCTATTCTATGGTTTCGAAATTGTAGTAAGACCCCAAACAGTGAAGTAAGGAGATCTGGTCCAGTGAGTAAGAAGTCGTTTAGTGAGAAACCTGCTGCAGCATCGAAGACGACCCGTATTTTCCCTGGTTTATTGGGGTTCGTAACTGGAAAATGCGGTAAGAACCAGATGCGATGATGTTTTCGTAATTCGCAATCTTAAACAGGACCTGCGTAGTTTTTCTCAAACAGTTTTTTTATTTCTTCTGAATACGCTTTACCTAAACCATTTTCTTTTTTGATGCGTCTCTCAAGGCACATTAATCTTTGAAATGTCATTCGTTTTGATTCGGGTAGATCTTCGGAGTCATTTTTCCATGGCAATTTTATTTCGTATTGAGTGCAATCGAATCTTATGGAATTTTGAGCTGAAGAAAATGCCTTTTTACTTTCCCTCGATTTTCTTCTCTCCCGAAGGGATGGGACTACTCCAAAACTCTCAATTTTCATAAAATTTCTCACCAGATTATGTAGACTTTCATCAGCTTCTTCACAGTAGACGACAGCAATGTCATTTTTCAATACTCCCTTAATATTCTCCACAGGCCCAAGAAGGAGTCCAACCTATTTTAGTTTTGGATAGGATTGGACCATTTGGATGGGGCTGTATTATTTCTCTTGAGAGAATTAGATTGGCATTGTTTCGTCCTATGAGAAGAGTTGGATTTTTGTTAATTTCAAGTTCTGAAGCAGTTTGCTCAACGAAAGGATATTTCATGATTACTTTCTGGAGGTCGTATTTTTGGAAGGGCAATTCAAATCTTGAATGGTTCTGATATTTTTCAGTAGATGATATGAATCGGTATTCATACCACTTATTTCTGCTTGAAGAACTTGAGAATTTTCATCGTATCTATAGATTTCCCCTGTCCACTTGCAGCATATGGGTGAAATCGGTCCTGTCAATCCGATTTTTGATGCTACTGTCGAATCCATCAAGGTGGCTGTACTTCCTTCGTCCAATAATGCCGTTATGTTGAATACTCCATTGGGACCTTTGATTTTGGTTGGTAATATTTTGAGTAAAGTATTGCAGGTTACCTCATTGACACATGTATTGGCTTCAGGATTTCTATAAGTTTGATTGGATGAAATCTCTTTATTTTTGTGTAGAAGATTATGATGGAAGCGTTCGCAGGTATTTACACCACATGAGTAGCATTTCTTTTACATTTTCCATTGTGTGAACGTAGACAGCAGTAACAAACGTTCGCTTTTTGGACTATTTTCCATCTCTGTTGTACATCCAAACTCTGGAACTGCATTTTTCTGGTGAATGTTCACCTTTTGTACACAATTTACATATCCTGCAAACTGACTTCGGTGTACTGTGATAATTGATGTTGGAATGTTTTGTTTCACTAGGACGATTAGCACCTTTTTTTGATATGAATATGATTCTCGAAACCGCTTCCGACATCTCTTGAATCCACTCTGAGAAATCTATCAAAGATTCTGGGCGATCCTTGATCTTTTTTTCTATGAGAAAACTTCCCCACTGTGTGAGTAAATGAGGTGGAAGTTTATTAACGAAAGTGGCTAGTAAACAGTAGCGGCGTTAGGGTAGGGCGCGGTTGGGCGACCGCCCAGGGCGCCGGATATGAAGGGGCGTCGCAGGCGCATCTTTATACAGGGTGTTATGTAAGTACTTGGCCAAACTTGAAGGGGTGATTCTACGAGTAATTCCAAGACGAAAAGTTCATATAAACATAGGTCCGGTAATGCTTCGTTTTCAAGATACAGGTTGTCAACATTCTCTAAACTCTAAATCAGATATAGATGGTTGTATGCTGAGTGATGAGCTCGTAAGTCTGAAATCTTTTCTGCCTGATCAAAATGTGGTTACTCCTGTTTTTGTTTTAAATCTTATCAAAGATCGCAACTTACAAGAACTATATTCAAATGTATGGATAGCATTGCGAATATTATTGACTATACCCGTAACGGTTGCTAGTGGGTAGAGGAGTATTTCTAAGCTTAAGCTGATCTGATCGACAATATCTCAATCTAGATTGACAAACTCGGCAACTTTGTCAATCGAAAATGAAATTGTTCAAAACATCGACTTTGATAACCCAATAAAAGAGTTCGCCGATAGCAAGGCTAGAAGAGTAATTTTTTTTTTTAAATATGGTTATTTCTTTTAATAAATGGTTATTTCATTATATCCTTTGCGTTTTTTCGTATTGGTTTGAATTGCAATTAGGGGGCGCCGTAGAAAGTTAGGGGGCGCCGTAGAAATCCCGCCCAGGGCGCTGATAGTGCTAAAACCGGCACTGCTAGTAAATATCTTTGATCGACCATTTCGGCTATATCTCCTTCAATGACATTGACAATATTTCGAATCAAGGTACTAAAATTCAGAAATGACTCGAGGTTTTCCACGTTCGGAATTTCATGAGCTTTCGAGTGTAGTTCATCCATTATCAGTTCCGGACGGCCATATTTCTTCTGAAGGATATCAAGGATGTCATTCGGGTGTTTCGCATTTATGAGTAGCATTTCCACCGTCTTTCTAGCTTCTCCTTTCAGACTGTTGTTCAACCTTAAAACATTTTCTTGCGGAGAGAAAGCGCATGCCTCATTTGAAAGTTTATACTGGGCATAGAAAATTGGCCATTTCAAACAAGATGTGCCATCAAATTGTGTCAACTGACTCTCAATTGTTTGTCTTGGCAACATATTATTGATGGATCGAGTTAAACTTTCAATTTTTGGAACATTCACCATGATCGTTTATGTGATTTGTCCATTCTTGTACTCTGTTGCACACTAACGAACCTGCATCACTGACTTCTTCCTCTTCTGATGTAATATCCGTCGAATTGCATTCATTGGATTTCTCTAAGGTTTCTTCATATTTTATGAACGATTTCTCCTTATATTTTATGCGTTCTTCTTGTATTTCAAGAAATTTTAACATCTTTGCTAGCTCATTCTCTTTTATTTCGAGTGTTTGAGCCGGAGTTACTTCATCATTATTTCCTCTTGTTTCGTGAATATATCTTCTTGGATTCTATCTATTTCTTTTTGGATATCTAAAAGCATTTTGCTATCCTGTGTTTTGAAGGATTTCATTGATTTTGCTTTTCTACTTCCACAGTTCACTGATCTTCGGACGCTTTTTATATCATCCTCTTGATGTGACTGAGTAGAATCTTTATCTCTTAATATTCCCACGATATTTTTGATGAGCATTCTGGCTAAATTCACAAAGTTGTTGTAGGTTCTTGATACTCAATGATTCACTGATTAAAATAATATATTTGTCAGAATCTCTTGAATTATCTTGGAAAGGATACCCGGAAAATGCAGTAATTTTTCTCTTTACCGCTTTTGCTTTGGGAGGTTCTCCATACAGAAGGAAATAAACATTTTCGACTATATTTTTATCATTCGTGTTCTTGAGATTCAATAAGATGTCATGAATGTCAGCAAACGTCACTTTTATTATCGACATTTTTTAACTGAAATTGGACTCTTCAAAAGGTTGATTCTTGAGACTGCTAGAAGGACCACTTGTCGGTTTATATTGGACAAAGACTCCACTTGTCAGCAAAAAACTATATTTTTAAATACTTTCTAACAAGATAGACAACTTCAGATTACACCAGAAATGGACAGGAATCACACTTATATTATTCACATGGAAACAAGAAAAACTCAAATTAATCATAAGAATCAATACACAGGGTGTTTTCTGCAACATATTTCATTTGGATTCGACGATATTCAGAATTGTAGTTAATTGTACAGTTGTGTGCATAAAAAAAGTCGTGCAAGGTTTGTATGGTGTAAACCTGCCTATGATGTTCCAGATTTCATAAAAAAGTAGTACACGTACACATTTGACAAAAATAGTTTCAATTTTGACACTACTTGTCAAAGTCGATGAGAAGTTTAATTAAGATTGACAAGCCTGACTCACATGTCCAGCGTGGCTTTAGCCGGGGAAGTAGTTGTTTTCTGTTAGACGTTCACAAAAAATAACTTCATTTATCGCGAATTTTTCAATTCACAAAAAAATATTTCTAGTCAATATTCAATTGAGAATGTTTCCCTTTTCAACATTAATACCTCACAAGAGGTTATCTTGACGATGGAAGATAGTGACTAAAGTTTATCTTTCAGTCGCAGATGATTCCACATCTGATTTTATGAACATCCTGTTCATATCCTCAACAAATTGACGTTAGTACTTATAGACCAATCAATAGAATTTTTTCGTGACAAAAATAGTACCAGGAAACCGACCGTGCCATCATACGATAACGTTCCATAGTTATTATCCTGTTATGTTTCCTAATCCCAACTGTCATTGCTTAATTTGTTATAAAAATTCAAAACAATTTTTTTTTACTTCCAACATGAAAACTAATGAAGCAATCACGATACTCTCAATGTAGAGAATCAAAAGACAAAGGAAATGTACCCAAGCACGACTTGATAGGATTATTAGTAACAGGGAAAATCCGGAAAAACAGGAAAAAATCTGCGTTTATTCAAAAATTCATAACACCGCCATTTTTCAAGTTTTGAAGCAGGCTCTCCATGACATAGTAGTGATTGATATGTACTTTATGTGTGAAAAACCCAGGCACTGTTGGATTATTAGTTTTGGCATAATTGCAATTTGATTTTTTTTAATGCACAGACCTGGATGCGTTATAGGTGGTCCGATTCCAATAGTTTTTAAAGATTTTGAGAGTTGAAGTATAGTACTACAAAATGACTATCCTCATTTTGCGTTAAAATGCTACGAAATAGGTGAGAAATACATAACCGGAAACCGACGAGTGCATGAAAGCGATTTAGGAGTGGGGGTAGAGCAGCAGATTCATAACGGGCCTAGCGCGCTTGTATTACTATACATATGCTTCCCCGCGACTGCTGCTCTACCCCCACTACTCAGCCGCTTTCACGCACTCGCTTTCGGTCATGTTTGCAAGTATTTTTCATCTATTTTGCAGCATTTTAACGCAAATTGAGAATATACGTTTTGTAGTACTACACTTCTACTCTCGAAATCTTCCTGAAAAATTGGAATCGGACAACCTATGGCGCATCCAGGTCTGCTGCAATAAAGTGCATTGAAAAATTCAGATTGCAATTATGCCAAAACTAATGTACATATTAAGATGGGAATAGTTTGACTACATTGAAACGCAAGATGGCACTGTTCCAGTGCGCCACGGAAATAAAATGATATGCAACAAACATTACAGTACGATTCATTCATGGAAATTCGAATCGGTAATTTCCGATTTGCCCTGAAGCAGCGCCTGATGCACAACTGCGGCGTTGTCTTGTTTACGTGTCGTCCTATTTATATTTGGAAGCACGAATTACTTATTTGCCAGTTGACGCATCAAAACTTAAAGCGTTTTTTTCGTCGAGTACATTCAAGCAAAACGATATACGTGCTTTTTGCTAGTAATTCGACCTCTAACTCATTACAGATTTCATACACGAGCTTTGTGGTTATAGCCTGATTCCAATAAAAATTGTCAAGAGATGAAGATTTGGCAACGCCAAGTATCATATTTCTCTGACGATATTCATCTATTAGACTTGGCTTTTAATTTTCATTCATGTTTTCGACTACAGTAAAATCGCCCTCTTGCAGTCGGTAGCTGAACTGAGTCCGCCATAAAATGGACCGAAACGCACTAAATCGCGTACCTATACACAGTATCAATTCTTGAAAATAAGATGTTTTTTCTAACTTTTCTTGGTTCGATGCATTCTTGATAATCTGAATGATGTCATTAGCTAATTCATAATTCTAAAATAAATTCAATATTATAATTCTTGATAATTTGTTCAGATTTGGATTTTATTTGAGAGTACTTATCCAGTTTTGAGAATTGCCACGGATTACATGACATATTTTGATCATTCATCCATCTCTGTAGCAAATTTCATTTCAATTACTGCAACAATTCGTTCATTGTTAACAAAAAGGCGAGTCGCTGATTAAGGTTGAAAATTGTCCATTGCGACTCCCACCTTAATCACTACTATGTCGTGAAAATCCTGCACTACAACTTAAAAAGTGGCGGAGTCTTGATTTTTTTTAAAAAGCTAATTTTTTCCGTTTTTTTTTGTTTTCTCCGTTACTAATAATCCGATCGAGTCGTGCCAGGTCTTATTTTCTTTGCATTTTGATTATCTACAATTCGTCCATTGAGAGTATCGAGAGTGCTTAATTGGTTTTCAAGTTACAAGTCAAAATCGTTAAAAAAAATGCTTTTAAATGTTTATAGCAAATTAAGCAAAGACAGTTGGGAGTAGGAAACATAACAGGATATAACTACGAACCGTCTTTCGTATGATGGCATAGTTCGGTTTCATGGTAGTATTTTTGTCAATAGAGCAGAAAATCTCTATTGATTGGACTATCAGCTGGTGGCCATGAGAACTGGGCTGGTGGCCATGACCGTAGAGGCGCTGGCTGATGTCCAGATGGTCCGAGTTCGATTCTCGGCACGGCTACTGAAATAAAAATTTATTTCTGTAGTTTCGTTGAGCGGGAGGAGATAGGTGACCAACCGAACATTCGTGCTACGTGATATCAATCCTTCGGACTGTCCACGGTTACCAGCCGAGTAGTGCTTCAGATGACACTTAAAAAGCTAAGGTCCGCGTCTTCTCAACTCACACAAGTCTCTGACTTCCGAGGGTTGCTTCGCAACTAAGTTGGCGGTTAAAAAACAATTTTAAACAATTTTTTTTTTACATAAATTATTCTCTCCTCGCCTCATGGATATGATATATACAGGGTGTTCTCAAAGGTGATGCATCACATCTAACAGGATGTAGAACTCCTCAAAATATATAATTTTTCCAAAAATCATCTTTATAAAAGTCGGATAACAAATGCTCAAAACTCGCCAATGAAATTTTCTATTACGGTCCTGGTATATACCACCAGACGTGCAAATAATAGAAGTTTGTTCGGAACAGTAATAGAGTACCAAATAAGTGATTTTACCAAAAATTTCCCTTGTTTCATAATAACCGAGATATCATTATTTTAACATTTTAGAAAATGGGCGAGCTCCCTATTTATGCATATTTCCCTACAAGATATTATGTAATATTCGAATAAACACCGCTCTAAAACCCTCAAATTCGGTGAGACATTCAAACCAGCCGCTTCTTTTGACGTCATAAGTCCACTGATTTGGCATTTTCCTGAGTTGCCAGTGTAACTATTTTACGGAACTTCTAAGGAAATGTTATTTTCATCCTATGAATAAAACAGAACTTGTGTCAGCATGTGTTATATTGAAAGAAATGAAGACTTCTTGAATACTATGTATGTATACCGAGTGCTATATCATTATTTTTTCGGCCTTTCACATTGTAAAGAAATATTATGAATAAAGCTTGGCACGCTGAAATTCTCTAGCGCTCTCGGCAATAATACTGAACTTAAAATCCAATCACTTTTCTCATTGTTCTGGACATTGTGGTATTTTTTCCAGAAATTAGTGATCTCTCCCATTCAAGTACGGTTCTGGCAAAATAACTTTTCCCAGAGTAATACCGAACTCATATAACATCTTTTCGCGTTTGAGCTTACAGCGTACTGTTTTCTGATAGACCACTGAAGACAAAACGAAAAGTTTCATCGGCAGCCAATCTTTCATAGTTAAAGTAGTTAGCAATTTCGGAACGCTTCACAGTGGCAGTAATCTTAAAATGCTAATTATTTTCGGAACGATTCGGGCCAGTAAGGGAAAAACAAATACAGAGCATAACCTATTGTTTTCATGGTGAAATCATTTTTCTGTTGTAATTGTAGATAAGAATATTAATTTTGCAGAGATAATCTGATAATAACTGATTTTAGATTATGTCCCGTCATTGTTGATAGTGTTTTGCAATTTGGGAAGGGGATACTGTGACTACATGACCTTTTCTGTAACAGTAGCACCAGTAAATTTTTAGCCTCTAACAAGGTTTATGTAAAAGTGGCGCGAAAACATTGCCAGTAAATTTCAGTAAAATCGGAACGATTAAATTTACTGGGCAGTACTGTTCGAGAATATCGGAACATGCCCATAATATATAATACTAGAGGTACCCGCGACTTCGGGAATTTGTATTTTTTCTTTCTTTGTATTGTTGTTCTATCTAGCTTATGCCTGTGGCTTTGCCAGCTTCCCGTTATCCCGTTTCTCCTTTTTCCATCATTGTCCCGATATCCCATTTTTCCGTATATATATATATATATATATATATATATATATATATATATATATATATATGTATGTAATCTAACCTCTTGCACAATCGTGAATGTCGAGTGTATAATGCCATTTTATAACGAATTACAGTGGTTAGAAATCTGAAAAACACAATGTTTTGTTCTTTGTAAAATTCGACAAAATTTTGGGAAGCGTCTCCCGCCTAATTTCAGGTTACCTGCTCAGAGGAAAACTTCGACAATTGTCGAATGCAATGAACATTTAACTCGACATTTGAATAAGGTAGAATGTTGAACTAATTGATTGTGTGGTAAATGTACACATTGCAGGCTGCCTGAGATAGATATTGAATTTCAAAGTGAAGAAAACAATTATATCCAAACTGGTGATAAAGTCAGAACTAGTTGACTTCATACTCTGCTTTGAGACACTTATCATATTGTTTTGAAAAATAATATCACGACCATTGTAGTGATTCAGACATTCAGAACACGTGAAGATTCTCGCATGCACGGTTTACAAAGCAGTCTACGAACGAAAGTTTGTTAGATCCTACAAGTGTTTTCTGCTGGTGAATAAAATGAAAAATTTGCCATTCTATCAAAAAACAATTTATATTATATTAATAAATCTAGTACGAAAACGCCCGCCCAGTGATTGGCTACTCCAGAATCCAACCAGAATTGAAATCTGCTACTTCATTCAAAAATGCGACGAGTGATTCATCTTGTTTTCTACTCTTCAAAATTCGCACGGAACAGTTTTAAGAGCCAGCAAAAGATCAGGCAATGGACAAACAGTTTGACAGAAATGAACACTGAAGATGTATGGAGAATGCAGAAACTACACGGCAGAAAGAAACCATGTCCACGGCAAGGGATGCTTGGTTTACACTGACAATGAGAAGGCAGAAGCATTCGTAGACACCTTTGAACGTCAGTGCAGAGACAACCGGCGAAGTGGAAGATATGGAACTTCGAGCTAGTCAGGTGACGGATCAATGATACCGAGCACATCCATGAACCAACTTTGCCTGAAGAAGTCGAGGACATCATCCGAACCTTGCTACATGCAAGGCACCCGAACCAGACCAGAACCCGAATAGAGCCCTCAAGACTCTATCGAGGAAAGGAATACCTGGCTTAGGCACTTTCCACGGCCATAGAAAGACGCCACGGTCATCATGATCCCGAAACCCAACAAAAACCCTGTGATCCCGCAAAACCCATCAGCCTCACACCCTCGATGAGTAAAGTGGCAGAGCCAGTCATCCAGAAGAGACTGGAATCACTGATGGAAGAACTCAGCGTCCTATCAGACGAGCAGTTAGGTATCCAACAAGGACACTCTACGGAAATGCAGGTCCTGAGCATAGTAGACTTTGCAGTACCAGGTTCCAACATGGACAGAGAACACTACACAGGAGTCTCATTCCTAGATGTATCCAAGGCCTTCCACAGCGTCTGTCACGATGGTTTAATCACTAAAATGATAGATACCTCACACCCATAGTGAAGCTGATAGACTCATTCTTGAGGAGACGGCGATGCCAATGTAAAGTTGGCAGCGACTTCTCTACAAAAGTACTCTAGAAGCAGGAGTACCGCAAGGCACAGTCTTATATCCACATCAGTTTTCTATTTACACAGTGGAAATCCCAAACTGGCACTATACGCTGACGACACATCACTAGTGACCAGGTCAGCAAATGCAGCTCAGGTAACCCGGTACCTGCAAGAACAAGCGGACATATTTGAAGACTGGTTCACCTATGGAAAATCGAGGTCAACGCAGTTAAGAGCCAAGCTATCCTTTTCACCAGAAGACGAACCTTACCATCAGGACATGTCATCATGAACGACCAACGCATTCCATGGGCAAACAAAGCTAAATCCCTAGGAGTCACCCTGGACAAGAGATTGACATTCAGGCAACACGTGACAAAGAGGCTCGGCCTAGCGAAGGCAGCCAGAAGAAACCTCAACCCCCTCATAGACGCAGAAGCAACATGGACCTCCAGTCGAAGCTGCTCCTCATCAGGACCATCATCCTTTCTATCATCCTGAACGCATCTACCGCATGGAGACATTGCGTAGAAACCTACAGGACCAAGATCCAGCAATTCTTGAACGTAAGCTTGGGAATAGCAGTGAACGCTCCTAGATACGTCCCGAATAGATTCATCTACAGGGACCTGAATGTCAATCAAAACTTCATAGACGACCATCTATGGAATCACGCCGATGCAACATTCCAGAAGGCGGACACTCACGGGAATCCAGTGATCCAGGATATCCATGAAAATCTGAACCTGGACGATCCCAGGTTCAGAGAGAGGGTCACATACACGCGACCAGTCTACCAGAACCAGTGATCGCCGCCGAGAGTAGCACTCCGCCGGTGACGTTTTTATTCTAACCTAAATGACGTAAGTCAATCCAAATGACATCATATTTTAAGGTCTTTCCGACGTCAGTATGTGTTTTCTATTGAGACCTCAAACTGACTTTGTTAATCAATTTCCGACGTCAAAAGGACGTCTGTTTTTTGTATAAAATGTCAAACACTGGCGATAGCAAAAATTATCATCAACCCACCAAACATTATTATCTGCATTAGAATCGTTATATGAGCTAATTTGATATTATGATATTGAGTCTCCGATCATCGTCCGAGACGCAGCTTCTACCTGAGAGATAAGCACTTCGAGATTATAGCCGTCCAGATCTTCGATCGTTGGTGGCCGTTCAATCAAAAAGTGATTACTTGCGCACCTGAGCCCAACCCAAAAGGATCAGTAAGCAATTGCAATTCTCAAACCTACTGTGGCCATATTTGGTGATTAATTTATTCAAATCCATAAACATAAGACTAACCATTCCTTCCCTTTCAGCATAATATTTATTCTTTTCAGGAAATAATCACCTATTTTTATTTTCAGTAATTAATGTTATTCTATTCCACAGGAAATTAATATTTCTTTCTTTCTAGAAACTAATATTGTTTTTCCCACAGGATATAACATTCAAATTTCAGAAAAAAAGTTCACCAGGGATGGTGAAATAGAGCAAATACAGCTCTGTTCTCGGACGAACCAAAAAACAGAAAAATGGCATCCCCTTCAGACGATCTGCCATCTTCTCAGACGAGAGTAGCCGCAGCTCTCTCGATTCAAGGAAGAAGAAGAGGACAAGGAAGTTACATGTAGACGATCTCTACGACCTGCTGACTCAGCTGAGAAAACAGCTGGAAGAAATCCGCAAGAAAAATGCGGAAACCCGACGGGACAACGAGGAGTTGAAAAAACAACTCCGCACATTCCACAACGCCGCAGCAGCTGCCTCCCAAAAGGAAGTACCCGAAGCCATCGCAGCCCTCGGTGAAAAAGAAGCCGAAAAACCAGCCCAAGACTCACCACCGAGTGAAGACAACATGGAGACGGAAGAAAACGTCTCCAAGAAAAGGTCCCTCTCAGACTCTGACGAAAAGGAGAACGAGGGCGAGGGCAACGATGATATGGAGTTCACCACCGTCACAAATAGGAGGAAAAGAGCGGCGAAAACCGTGGCCCCAGCAGCAGCCCCAACAGCCCAAACGGTCCCAACAACCAAAACGGCCCCCCGTTGCCCAAACGGTCCCCGTCGCAGCCAACGGAGACCAAACTATTCTAGACGGCCCCTCCCCGCAGGCAGTGACCCGACAAGACCACCACCAGTTGTCCTCAGAAACAAGGACAAGTGGCAGACCGTTTCCGCAGAAATGGCCAGAAGAAAAATTAACTTTCTGAAGGCCAGACTAACTTCAGATGGAATAAATATCCAAACGGAAAACGCGACAAACTGGAGGGCTACCACGACCTTTCTAGAAGCAAACGGATACGGCTTCTACACATATTCCCTGAAAACAGAAATACCACTCTACGCCGTGATCCGGGGAATACCGGAAAACACCAAACCAGAAGAAGTAAATGAAAGCATCCAGGATTCAGGATTCACAGTCCTGGAATGCCATCGGATGACTTCGAGACGTACAAAAAAGGCACTTCCACTTTTTCTAGTGAAAGTACCGAAATCCGAGAGCCACATATTTACGCTTGACACTTGTGTCATGCTTAAAGTCAGAGTGGAACCCCAACGGCAAAGGACCGGCGGATTCGTCTCCCAGTGCCACAAATGCCAGTGGTTCGGACACGCACAAAGGTGCGCACCCCCCGATGCGTGAAGTGCGGAGCAGAACACGTGTCCCGTACCGGCACCAAGACCAAGGAGCGCCAACTGTGGGGGCCCACACACGGCCAGCTTCAGAGGATGCCCCAAATTTCCTAAACCAAAACCAGCGACAAGAGCCATCCCTCAATAACCACGACAAACAATACAACCACCACAAAGGAGGAAAGGACCCAGAAACGCTGGGCCTCAACCTCAAGCACCACAGGCGCCACCAAAATGGGTCCCAACCAGGATAACGACTACTGCAACCTCAACAGTGAACCAAGAACTGTTGGCTCTACCAGAAGCATTCAAGAACCAACTTCTTGAGCACTTCAAACAAAGCCAGGCCCCCGGAAACCAGTATATGGCAGCACAACCTCCAGAGAAACTCACAATCTACTCCTGGAACATTAACGGCGCACTCGCCCGCAAGGAAGAACTACACGAACTACTATCAAGAACGCAAGTGAACATCATCGCCATTCAAGAAACAGTCCTGAAACCCCAGAAGAACTTCCCAGGATTCAACTGCTACCGAACAGACAGACCAGGACACCGCACCCGCGGAGGCGCAGCCCTGCTAGTAAGGACCGGCCTCGAACAGCACGAAGCTGAGAAACCAGAACTATCGCGAGGCGAAGCAGTCGCAGTAAAAGTGAAGGATCAGACGCATAGGAATGCTAAGAATAATCTCAACGTATATCCCGCCAGGGGGAAATATACAAAGAAAGACCAAGCAGAACTATTCCCAGACCATCACCCTACTGTAGCCATCGGAGACTTCAACGCGGAGTCACAGACCTGGCACTGCAGAAACAACAATCCACGAGGCCGAGATCTGGAGAACTTACTGGCCGATTACAACGACATCGAAGTAGCAGCCCCCTCCGTACCCACCTATCACGGAAAAAAACACCAAAATCAGACCAGACATCCTAGACATAGCACTGATACAGAAATCCCAGCCAACACTAGATGGAAGTATTAGACGAAGGCTCCTCAGACCACAACCCAATCCTACTAACAATAGGGGAGGGAGACGCGGAACCAGAGGAGCCACTACCAAGAAGATCACCGATTGGAACCGATTCCAAAGAACCATACACAACTCCATAGGGCACATCCCACAAATCCATACTAAGACAGACCTCGAAAGAGCAACAACACAGCTGCAACAAACCATCCAGGAAGCCATAGAACGCAGCTCCAAGACCACCCAAGCAACCAGGTTCAACTACCAGTTAACACTCACCTCAGAGGGAGTTAGTTAGGAATAGGCGCTGCCTGAAGAAGAGATGCCAGAGAACACTGGCCCCCGAAGACAAGAGAAGAATGAACCAGGCAGGCAGGCAACTGCGGCAGGAACTCAGAGCTCACCATAGACAACAATGGACAACAATGGACAAATAAGACGAATCAACGATGCCGAGCACGTCCTAGAACCAACTTCGCCCGAAGAAATCAAGGACATCATCCGAAACTTTGCTACACGCAAGGCACCTGGACCAGACCAAATCCCGAATAGAGAAAAGGAATCGCTGCCTTGACCAACATTATCAACGCAGTGCTCAGGCTCAGACACTTTCCACGACCCTGGAAAGGAGCCACGGTCATCATGATCCCTAAACCCAACAAGAACCCTGGGATCCCGCAAAACCACCGACCCATCAGCCTCACACCCTCGATGAGCAAAGTGGCAGAGCGAGTCATCCAGAGAAGATTGGAACCACTAACGGAAGAACTCAACGTCCTACCAGACGAGCAATTCGGCTTCCGACAAGGGCACTCTACGGAAATGCAGGTCCTGGGGATTGTGGACTTTGCCGTAGCAGGCTTCAACCTAGGCAGAGGACACCACACAGGAGCCTCATTCCTAGACGTTTCCAAGGCCTTCGACAGGGTCTGGCACGATGGCTTGATCACCAAAATGGCAGACCTCGGATACCCCACTCCCATAATGAAGCTGCGATAGACTCCTTCCTGTGGGGCGGCGGTGCCAATGTAAAGTTGGTAGCGACTTTTCAGCAGTGAGGACCCTAGAAGCAGGAGTACCGCAAGGCGCAGTCTCATCTTTACACCTGTTCTCCATCTACACGGCGGACATCCCAAAGCCTGAGAGCAACTTCAACAAACTATAGCGCTGTACACGGACGATACAGCACTAGTGGCCAGATCAGTGAACGCAACGCAAGTAACCCGGTACCTGCAAGAACAAGCAGACAAGCTAGAGGACTGGTTCAACCTATGGAAAATCGAGATCAACGCAGACAAGGGCCAAGCCATACTATTCACCAGAAGACGAACAACACCATCAGGACATGTTATCATGAACGACCAACGAATCCCATGGACAAACGAAGCCAAATACTTAGAAGTCACCCTGGACAAGAGATTGACATTGAGGCAACAAGTGGATCAGAGGCTCGGACTAGCGGAAGCAGCCCGAAGGAACCTCAACCCCCTCATAGGACGCAGAAGCAGCATGGACCTCCAATTGAAGCTGCTCTTCATCAGAACCATCTTCCTTTCCATCATCCTGCATGGGGTCAATGCGCAGAAACATACAGGACCAAGATCCAGCGATTCTTGAACGTGAGCCTAAGAATGGCAGTGAACGCTCCCAGATACGTCCCGAATAGATTCATCTACAGGGACCTGAATGTCAATCCAAACTTCATAGACGACCATCTACGGAATCACGCCAACGCAACGTTCCAGAAGACGGACACCCACAGGAACCCGGTGATCCAAGACGTCCACGCAAACCTAAACCTGAACGATCCCAGGTTTAGAGAAAGGGACAAGCACACGCGACTAGAACGACCTCCACCACCGAGAGTAGCACTCCGGCGCGTCAGGTGAGTAACCAAAACTCAACACATAACACGTAAGATCCACACACCCAAAAACATCACACCTTACACTTACGCACCCGTCAGGTTCATCACCATCATGCACACACAGCACAAGTCAGGAAAACACACAAAAATCACGACAACAAGGGGTTTAAAGCACTCAAAGGCTGACTTCATACCACAGGAGGTACGATTTCAATCTTGGAAACGCGCCAATTTGCGAGTTGAGGACCGCTCCAAGAAGGAGAAGAATCACTGGGAAAATGAATATTTTTGTAAATATAATTTCAACTAAATCTTCCTTCCTAGAGATACAATTGAAATTATATATAAGATAATATCTAATCAAATTGCAATTATCTTTAAAATTGGTGGTTAGTATATTTCAGATCGAATCTGAGGTGAAATCTTAATTTCAGTACCGTAAGAAATATAAAAGCCTTGGAAGTTTCCAACATCAACACACAGAAAAAACAAATTGTTGAATCAAATAAAATTTATTTGAATCAATCAAATAAAAGTATATGCACAACAAAATATAATCTCAAAATGAGTAAAATTATTTCTTGGTATTGGATCAAATTTTAAGTTTCAATCAACTGAAACTAATTTGGATGAACCAAATATAGTATTCGACCAACTCTATTCATAACTCGTTTTGGCAGAAATGTTGTTTCAACCATGTAATTATTTTGATGAATCGAATAATCAGATCTACAACAAAAATATTCATTCAAACAAATATTTATGTCGAATTGATGAATTCAATAAAATGTCAATTAAACAAAATAAGCTGATCTCTTCACTAAAATATTTATTCAAATGAGTTAATCATTTTGTTAATCCACTGAATTAACAAATATGGCAACCGAACATGAGAGCCTCCACCAGACATGTAAGTCCAGACGTCGCAACGATGATAAGTTGACTTTGCTATTCGGTATTATCTTAACCAGGTTCAGTTGTGCGAACTCTTCGGCATCTAACGCTTATAATTCAACCAATATAATATTCTTCTATTTGAATTCATCTATTTCCATTGTTTGATTCAAATAAATATTATATTTGTGTTGAGACAAATTTTCATTCAATGTGAGTTGGAGAGTGTTTCAATAGATGAACATATATTCAAATCAAAGAAATGTTAGCCTTGCATTGAGAAATCCATTTTGTCACCGCAATATAATGATTCCATCAATCGAATACACCTGTGTTTTGGGATTAATATTATTAGTAGGGTCAAGCCAATAAGAGGGACCAGATAAACTTGGCTAAATTAACAAATCCTTTTTTCCGTGCACTATCATCCTAACAGAATAAATTAATGGAAAAGGTTCCGTCAGAATGTGTCAAGTTAATTTTTTCAAGAAGAATCTCCATTTGGATTACATGATGAATATCCTAAAAGAGGAATGCATTCCTGGTGGTATAAAAATTGAAAAAAAAACTCAATTTCAAATTGTGTTCCTTTCAAATAAATAACAAAAGGCTTCAGTAAGTGATTTCTAAATCGCTGTAAAGTGATCTCTAAATCACTGTAAATAAAACTGTTTTTTTATAGTCTTTTCATAGACACAACATAAATCGCTGTAAATAAAACATTTTTAATGTGCGCAAAAAGTTTTGGGAATGTTCTGTTGTGTCTATGAAAAGGCTATCAAAAAAACTTAGTTCTTTCTGTGACATCCCAGGGACATCCTGAAAAACGCCACCTGCGGCGGACATTGGCTGTTCTATAAAAGTTCTATTCATGTATAAACATAACATCGCAGTGGATGTTCAATGTCTCAAAATCTCGTACTTTTAACATCTCTGAGATGTTTTTGTGCTCGCTGGGTTTTGTTCTTCTATTATGAGCAGATAGTATAAGCGTATCCGAATCATTTCATGCATAGAATCTGTCTAATGTCTGTTATAATATATGTTTCTATCCATCACTCAGTTTCCGTGTTTTTTATTTTGCTATAATTAGAAATGAAATAAAACGCACTGACAATTTTTTTTTGGTTGATATGTGAACCATAACCTAAGATTATTTTTATTCAATATATTCAGTACTTATTTGAACTTACCTCAACTGTGACTTCATAAAAATTCGTATTAGTTTTTGAACTTTGAGCTCTGGGAGTTTCCGGCAAAACTCTTCATATTATCACAAAATTGCCATCAGCTCGTTCGTGGAGACGTCTATGTGGCAACTTTTCGAAAAACATCCCTATTCACTTCTTTGAATCCGCTGCGGATGATAATTGATATTTTTGAATGATGTAAATAACAAAAGAGATTCACATGGCGGAATCGGGCGGATTACTCCATATATCGCAAATTATCCGTATTTGCCCACCTGATAAATAGAGTGTTTTTAAAGTGCAACATTTTAAATTTGTTTGTTACAAACGTGAAAACTGCGGTTGCGTTGTGATTCGGCATGTATATCCTTTGAATTAAATTGAGCCCCGGTTTCGGAAATTGCCCGTGCACTTCGAATACGTAATTCGCCTGTCATCGTAGTGTTTACATGTAATTTATTGTCAAGTTGAAAAGTGTTTTATATTCATGATGGATCAAGTGGTTGCAACTGGGTTTTACCCATTTCAAGCCTCATCGTTTTCTAGAATCAGTCTGTGAAAAAATAAACATCATTGGTGCGATCGGATCATGTGTGTCAGGTGCAGGAAGTAAAAAAAATGATTATTCCAGCATACATGTGAAAGTGAATAGCCAAGCAGCAGCGACAACAAATCAGTAGGTACTCTGTCGACTTAGAAGTGCATGAACATTTTCACAAACAATTACACAAATAAAAAAATATTAATAAATATGGAAGAAATATAAAAAATTATTGAAATATTATTTTATTTTCTACATACATACATTTTCACATATTTTTCATATTGTTCGTTTACTGTCAGAATTTGACCAAAAAAATTGTATTACATGAATAAAAATATGTTTCATCCATGTTTTTTAGATTACTGTAATTATTAGTATGAAAAAAATTAATTGTTTAAATCAATGTGAAAATTGAACTTGAAATTACCCTTTCTCCTTTCGTAGATTGATTGTAACAGAGAAGTTACAAAAACTTCCTGCACTGCACCGAGGGACATCCGATAAACATTTGATTTGAGCTTATTTGCAGCCGAATCGTTCATTTATTATTCGCGCACTTTCGACACTGGGCCTCTCTTTGATACGAAGCTTTTACCCGCCGAATCACAATACAAAATCCCGTTTTGACGTTTGCGACCGAAAAAATGTAAACTATCGCACTTTGTAGGCACCCTTTTTATCACAGCGGTAAATGGGGATAAGTGATACGCCTGGACCAATTTGGCCGATTCCGCCACTGCGGCGCTGCACGTTAAACTCCTCCCCATGCATTTTGAGTAACGTTTTAAATGAATTTTCTAAAAGGTAGGAATATTTAAATTTTGTTTGTTTTCGAAACTTAGGAGAAACTGACATATTAGATTTTTATAAGAACCGCTAGGAAATTCATATGATTCTGTGACCGAATTTACACTTTATTTTTAAAGAAAATGCTCTGTTCTATGTAACCTTCCGCCACAGATGCACTCTTCTACTTTCCGTGCCTTTTTAAAGTTTCATACAATGCCTCAATTAAAAGAGTTGCCGAGTTCTTCTCAAACAATGTGCAGTATATTCATTTGCATTATCCATTTGAATTGGCAATCATTGAAGGCACACTTCCTATGGTATTTTTGCCAACAGGTTGGACGGTGCACCGACCGTTTCGGTACGTAAGGAAAAATCTGAGATCCTTTACTCCACTTGGTCTTAAGGATAGTTATTTTCTTATCAGCCTCAAAGCCCCTATTTTCTCCTCCTCCACAATACTAAATCCTTTTGACGTACCGGTTTTAGTTTCCGGTATTTTAACAAGTAAACAGCTTCCTTTATCTTCTATGTCGTTTATAGTCATTTTCACGAGTTCATCTGTCCTTAGTCCTCCAAAAACACCCATTATTAGAACTATATAATATATAATAGATGAATTTCATCCGAAGCTTCACTAATAAATGTAAGAACTTGATCTGCTGTCAAAACCTTGGATTTTTTCGGAATATATCCTTTAGATTTAATTTTTTTAAATGCTTTTAACCGTGAAAAATGGGAAATATCGGTATTTTCATTGACTATCAGTGTAGATTTTAAAATAGAATATTTCTTCCACAATACATTTTTGGTTGCTTTGGCTGCATTTTCTTTGATATTTTTTGGTAAATCGGTATTTATTTCCATTACTTTTATAAGACGTATATAACACAAAGCAGCAATGACATTCTCTGAATATAATGAAACAATGACAACAATATTCAACAAACGTCAAAATATCAACAAATGCCATGCTTACTGTAAGAAGAAATTTAGAAAGAAAATGCTAGGACCAATGAATACATTTAAAAATCGGTTTTTCATTAAAATAAAATAAATTTTTCGTGAAAAATAAAATCTTTTATGCACCACGAGGGTTACCTACTAGATCCTACGCTCATCGGGCAACATTCATCCCTCGGGCTGAATGTTACCCTCCGGGCGTTAGGATGTATATAACATACTTGGTGCATAAATAACTATTGTTTAACTTTCATTGAGTGGTAGTTCAGGTATCTGCCTGAGCTGCATGGTTTCCTATACCAATCTACCTTGTTCTCTGTTGTACGTATAAGCATGATATCAAGAAATGGTACAGAATTATCGTTGTTCTCAGTTTAAATTGTGAACTGGAGAGGATCGTAGGCTATTGAAGGTATTGAGAATCTCATCCACACCATCATTCGGTAATGCTGTTATGATCATCAACATATTGTTTTATGGAGTTAAGATTAAGTGCCTCCGCACCCGAAACTACTCATTAGAAACCAGTACTGGTTTGTGACGGAAATTTGAACTGATTGCTAACTAGTTAGTAACCGGATTCCGCCACGAAGCTACTCTATAGTTATTGCATAGTATTATTGATATTGCTTTTATATGGCCTATATATATATACCATTCATCATATATATGATAACGCAATAAATATTGTTGAAATGATACACACGCACTTACGTGTGCTACCTCGGACCAGGCTTTCTCCTTAAGATCTTTCCGGGAGTTCTCGGAAAACATGTAGTTATATAGTAGAGGCCTCTTCTCTACCTCTGCCACAAAATTCGCATTCAATATATGCTCGTTACTCTTGAAATCATTCAACGAGACCCTTGTAAACAAAATAAAACTATTTAATTACTTCCCGAAACTCGGAAACAAGACACTAAAGTTCCTTAAAAAATGATCACGCACCTATTATAGTTATTCTAATCCCAATTGGAACGGCATTAAAAATAAGAGCACTACGAGGAGTGTTCATATGCACTACCCGGCAAATGGGAAATTTATACAGTGCTTCTCAAAAGTCCCCTCCCCCCCTCTTATTTTTGGAACGATTATACATAAACAAGTGAAATTTGGAAACTGAATATTAAAGGTTGTAAACTTCCCTACTAGTGATGATAAATGACGAAATCGTCAAAGATGACGTCACAAGGCCATTGTGACCAATAATTTTAAATGGAACCCTACGGCAAGCGACACCTCTTTTAAAAGGTATCGAAAAAACCTATTCAATGATACTAATTTTGTTTATGGCAGTTTTGGCAACTCGCTTTTAAAAAACGCAAAGCTGTGATGAATTAAATCAGTTAATACTAAAATTCCAAATTCAAGCTCTGCCTCTGGATAATTGTCAAATATGCTGACGTTTTTGTTAGTCTCCCTAATTCGACTTTTTTGTAATTGTCCAAGTTTTTGTATATTTAGTAATTTGTGTATTGTTGATCGAACGTTTAACTGTTTTAGCAGCTTTTGGTACTTTTGATATTTTTGTACATTTTAATAATTTGTTAAACTGTTGTGAGCCGAACGTGCTTCAAGAAGCGAAATGGTACGTGCTTTAGGTGATAAAGTAGCAGCGATCCTAATTCCTGGTGAAACTGGACAAAATATTCATGCAGCAGAACGCATTTTCAATGAGAAGTTTCCCGATCGCCCCATTTTGAGGACTTATTTAAGAGAGCTTCTTCATAAGTTTGAAACAACGGGTAGTATTAATGATGCGAAACGATCTGGCAGACCACAAATTTCTGATGAGAACAAAATTGATATACTGGCAGAAGTAATAGTTAATCCTACTTCTTCAACAACTCACGTTGCATCTACCTGTGAAGTCAGTCGAAGTACAGTACACAGGGTGTTGAAAAAAAACAAATTTCATCCATACAAATTAAAAATGGTTCATCAACTCTCGGACGACAACCCAGACCGAAGACTAGAATTTTGTGAAAATATGGAAACTAAAATTAACCAACAGCCAGACTATGTCAAAACAATTTGTTTTAGTGACGAAAGTACTTTCTATCTGAATGGAAATGTAAATACACAGAATGTGAGGTATTGGAGTGACGCAAATCCTCATCTGTTTCGTGAAACACATACCCAATTTCCCCAGAAGGTGAATGTTTGGGCAGGTATCCTGGGAAACCACATCGTTGGGCCTCTTTTTTTAAATACTAATTTAACTGGTGAGGTTTATCTGGAGCTGTTGCAAAACGCAATAGAACCGTCAATCCTTGAAATTTTGGAAGATAATCCAGATGAATTCGGCAATTTGGAAATAACATTCCAACAGGATGGTGCTCCTCCACACTATTACGGTGCAGTAAGACGGTATTTGGATGAGGAGTATCGTGGTAGATGGATTGGACGACGAGGTTCAACGGAATGGCCAGCTCGATCACCGGACCTCACACCTTTGGATTTTTTTCTGTGGGGGTACTTTAAATCGAAGGTTTACGCCACTGAACCTGACAATATTGACGTTTTAAAACAACGCAGAATGTGAGGATGTTTCCGCAGACACATTTGCAAAAGTACGAGAAGAGTTTAAAAATAGGATATTCCACTGTCAGGAAGTAAATGGAGGTCACTTCGAGCAATTTCTTTAAGTAGATACTGATTCTTAAATCTGTAATTAATATCATACTGAATGGAATTTAAATTTTAATGTTTACTAATGAGCCATTAAAACTGCCATAAACACAAACAAAATTAGCATCATTGAATAGATTTTTTCGATACCTTTTAAAAGAGGTGTCGCTTGCCGTAGGGTTCCATTTAAAATTATTGGTCACAATGGACTTGTGACGTCATCTTCGACGATTTCGTCATCTATCATCACTAGTAGGGAAGTTTACAACCTTTAATATTCAGTTTCCAAATTTCACTTGTTTATGTATAATCGTTCCAAAAATCCAAACCAATATTTATTTTATATATTTATATTTATCCAAACCAATATATCATTTCAGACCTTTTGTTTCACCATATCGTATCCATGGTACCTGATTTAGAGCCACTTTGTCCCTCCTAGCAACTGCAAGTACTGGCATGATAATAGTTTGCAAATTTAAATATTTAGCCTCTCGCGATATTCTTTCTACATGATCATCTTTGCCCAAAATAATGTGGATCTCCCATATTTTTTTCAAAGAAAAATTTTTCACTAAAAGGAAAAGCATATATAGATAGAGCTCATCCAGTAATGAAACGACCAATTTGGCATTCCCCCACCTAACAACCAATTTTTATCGAAGATACCCGAACCATTGTCTAACTATGGCTATTAATAGACATTCCATAGGTGTACCAAATTATTTGGTATAGGCGATTCACGAGACGTAGAGAACTTACACTCTTATAACTTTCCTAAAACTACTATTTCTTTTTCCGCTACTGAATAGTACTTACCACTGGGCATTTTGGCAAGGTAACCAGTAAACTATTGCAAAGTTGAATAAATAACTGCATAACCTATTTATTAATTAAACAAACCTAACCTTTCAAACGCTGCATGCCAAGACACTGGTGAAGATTCGCCGTAGCACAGCAAATCGTGTCCACTCGTGTTTTCCCCCTCTCTACCTACCAACAGGTCGTTTCAATACTGGATGAGCTCTATCACAACACCAGTATTCTACTTTAGCCCATCAATGTACAGGCTAATAAAGTCTCTACTGCAACCAATCCTCACCGTAGGTAAGATTTTCTTCCGGTTGATAATTCCTGCAGAATTAATTATTATTTATTAGTCAACCTCATAACAATGATGTGTTTGTATATACATAATGGCAACATCTGATAAGGAATGAACAATTTTTCCAGCCTTTTCAGTTCGAACCCCAATTCTTCTGCAGAGGAATTCAGTATATATGATTGATAACTATATTTACTCATAAAGTCTGTGTAGGATTCCATTCGTTGGCAAATATGGGCAGATCAACGCTTACGAATTGAGCACATGGGACTTTCTTGGCATCTCCTTCAAGCATGTTCAGTTCGCAGCAACTGGTTTGACTCTTTTGGAACAATTTTCTGTCAGACACTAAACAAAGCCTTCAGCAAGAGAAATCCTCTCTTAATTCTCACTTTGAATTTCAATAAATCCTCCGCTCCTCAAAGTCCAACCTCACCTTCACGTGGTATGGGGTGAACGGGCCGCGGCTGCTCAGCGAATGTGTCGGTTATTGGACATTCGTATAGCGTGTGGGCGGCCGCGACTTGACTAACGAGGCTCTGGCAAACAGACCTAAATCCAAGCTGTGAGCGCCGTGGCGACGGATGTATAACACCGGGGTCTTAAAACAAACGGTGCTGCAACGGAGCCTCCGAAACAGGGTGAAATCTCGGGTAATCAGTCTTAGCCCTGTACAAGGGGTACCACAGGGCCGGACCAACCCCTTTCCCCTCACTCACTCGGGGATACAAATGATCAAGAGACGAAACACCGAAAGGGAATAAGGACAACTCTTGGCCTTCTCGGTTTCTTTCAAGACACTGAGAGGTTATGATTCTGAGCGTTCTCCGAGATCGGAAGGGGACTCTTCAGGGTACAGAACAAACGACAGGGACCGCCCAGATGAACCTCCAGCACCGCAAGGTAGCCACATGCAGTCACTAGGAGGGAACTCGAAGCGGTACTTAATCGGGAACCATGGATAAGACATGGTGAAAAAAATCGTACCAGGTAAGATACAATGGGCCAGAGGGCTTAAGTGTCGTCGGAGGCCACAGCCTAACGAGCCTACAGGGTGGAGGTTTTAGTGGGTAAACCTGTGTCAGGGAGTCGCACACTACATAATGAATTTCCTCCACCTCCCAAAAAAAAATCCTCCAGAAAACAAGATTCTATTAAAAGAAATGGCATAGCACTTGTAAAATGCCAGTCTTGAGTACCACAATTGCGCCTCGATTTCATCCAGTGCTCGCCAAGCCGAGGCTCGCCCGAGAGGAGTTCGTGCATATACGAGTTTTTAAACGAAAAAAGTAGATGGCACCAAAACAACTCATATATATCACCCGGGAGACTACAATAGATGAAAAAACAAAACAATAGTAATACATATTCAAGTGCGAAATATTATGCTACTTACAACTTTTGTACGTTCAGTGGACTGTTTAAAAATTAATATTTGGTAAATTCGCAAACATACAGAACTGATCAAAGTGTCACTCACCCATGTGCCTTCGTCGGGGAATCTGATCTTCAGCCAATAGATACTTCGTCTAGTCTTCCTGGCGGTACCGCCGCTAATCACATTTACACTGATTTTAAGGATGAGGAATATCTTGAGTAATAAGCGTTATATCAATGAGAAAACACCAACTCGAAAAAAAACTAAAATTCTATGTTCTTTCCTTCAGATCTAGGAACTCAATGTCTATCTTCACACTTCTCCTCTTCCGTCTCATTTCCCCACTCCCAAAAGTGACTATATCAGTCTGTGTGATACCTCACGCGCAAAATAAGGTCGAAAGAGTTGAAGAATGCAAATGAAAAATTCCTATTTGAAACATACAAAATACATATAAAATCCCTTGGCAAAATTAATTATAATTATAATAACAAAAAAAAAACAAATGCGTCAAGACGCAACATAACCGCTCACCTAAAATTACGCGAGAAATTTTACCCAAAAAAATAAGCCAAGAGATGCTTATAGTCTAACAAAATTATAATGTTCTATAGAAGGTAAGGGACATACCTTCGTAACAGGACGCGTGAGTGTCCCTTTAGCAGTTTTAACAGTAACAACTCGTGTAATACCATCTATACCACCGTGTTCCTCGACTACTCGAGCTAAATGCCACTTCAATGGGGGTGAAAGGTAATCTTTGAGAAGAACCAAATCACCGGTTCTAATAGGAACAGATGAATCTGTCCATTTTGATTGTTGAAGGAGAGTATGGAGGTATTCCCTGTGCCATTCCAACCAGAATGATTGTTGAATTTTCTGAACGGTCTGCCATCGTCCTAAACGTCCCATTTTGATATCAGTAAGGTCCTCATCTGGCAAGGAGTTTAGAGGGGCTAGGGTCAAAAAATGACCAGGAGTTAGTGCCGAAACATCATTCGGATCAGAGCTAATGGGCCCTAATGGCCTTGAGTTCAAAATTGCTTCGATTTGTGTCAATACTGTATAAAACTCCTCATACGTGAGAAGTTCTCCAACCACGCGAACGAGGTGCCCCTTAACCGATTTTATTCCCGCCTCCCATAAACCTCCAAAATTAGGGGAAAGCGGAGGGATTCTGTGGAACTGGATACCTTCAGTCTCGACAGCGGTTTCCATCAGGTCAGATATTTGTCTCGCAGCACCACGACGAGAAACGAAGCGCCGCAACGCAACGCTCCAAGAAAGGTCGGACGCCAACTCTAAGTGAATAGCCTTGGTTGCCATGCATACAAACAGGCATATATAGGCCTTGCGTACTTTGGAACCACGAGTTCGTCCCAACATAATGGAAAATGGACCACCATAGTCTACTCCAGCCTTGGAAAATGGTTTTATTTGAGAAATCCTATAGTGAGGAATATTGCCCATGATAGGCTGTGGAGCGGACGGGTTGACGCCAGAACATCTAAAACACTTCGACATAATTCTACGAATGGTTTGTTTGGGACTTAATATCCAGTATCTCTGAATAAGTAAGTGATGCAATGTTTGATATCCTGGATGCAGATATTTATTATGTATGTGCTGAATAACTAATTCAGTAAACTTATGATTGCTAGCGAGGAGAGCTGGATGTTTTTGTTGAAAAGACAATTTTGAAAAGACTAAGCGCCCCCCAACTCTCAATACACCTTTTTCATCAACAAAGGGTGTTAGTTTTGCGAGACATTTGGGAAGGGGTTTCTCTTTTCGAATAAGGGCAAGTTCATGAGAGAAGGAATCAATCTGAGCAAACCTTAACAAATACAACTCAGCTAGCTCAAAATCAGCAATAGTGAGAGCACTATTTTTATGATTATTGGGAAATCGAATATTATGAATGAAACGTAAAACGTACGATAGAATTCGTTTGATTTTGGTTAAAGATGAGAACTTTTCTAATAACTTTTGAAGGGGTTCTGTCTCCACCATGGCAATGCAAACATTTTTTTGTGTTTTTTCTTTGGTATCAAAGAAGTGTGAACTCTGGAGAATAGCCGGGGACCAACCGTCCTCGGGCTCTCTTAGCCAAGATGGCCCCGCCCACCACAAGTAATTAGTGAGAAGTTCCGATGGAAGCAAACCCCTGGATGCTGGATCAGCCGGGTTGTCTTCCGAAGACACATGGTGCCAATGGATCGGAGGGACATTGTCTTGAATTTTAGTGACACGATTGGAGACAAAATATGTCCATTTATGAGGACTACTTTGTATCCATGCTAGAGCTGTGGTGGAATCGGTATAGGCAAAAACTTGAGAAAATTAGAGTTTTTCTTTGAAAACCGTTTGAGCGTAACAAATCAAATCAGATAACAATAAGGCACCACACAGCTCGAGACGAGGTATAGATATTCTCTTTGTAGGTGATACTCTAGACTTGGCACATATGAGATGTGTAGTAATATAATGATCGCTGTGCCCTTCTGACTTGCATCGGCAAACCCAAGCAATTGGCAAGATAAAAACAATATGACATAATAAGGCGGGGAACTTGGATTGAAGACAGAACACCAAATTCAGATTTAAGCTGAGACCAAAGTTTAACTATGCCTTCAGGGGGAGCACTATCCCAATCTATACCAATAGTCCATAAAATCTGGATGAGATTCTTTATAAAAAGCACAACAAGGCTAAGAAATCCCAACGGATCGTAAATTCTTGCTAATTCGGACAATATAGATCTTTTTGTACAGGGTTTATTGAGGGGTTTAACTTCGTATGAAAATGAATCAGAAACTGGGTTCCATTGAAGACCTAAAATTTTTATGACCGAATCAGGTTCTAGATCAAGCCCTAGGGGTTGTAACTGTAAAGAGGAAGCTGGTAAGTGAGAGAGCAATTCGGGACTGTTGCTCGCCCACTTGCGTAATTCAGAACCACCCCTTTCGAGAATTCGAATCAAATCTGTTTGAAGTTTGAGTGCCTCTGGTAGCGAATGCCTTCCTGATACAATATCGTCAACAAACATATCATTCTCCAGAATTCCAGCAACGGGCGGACTTTCATACCTATATTCCTTTGCTAATTGACGAATCGTATTTATTGCGAGGTAAGGAGAAGGAGTCAGACCATACGTCACTGTTTTGAGTCGATAATCTTGAATAGGTTCCAAAGGAGAAAACCTCCATAGAATTCTTTGGTAGTCCTGGTGATTCTTAGTGACAAGAATTCGTCGATACATTTGTTTTATTTCACTTGTGAAACAAATAGGGTGGAGGCGAAATCTCAGGAGAATATTAACTAGGTCGAGCTGCAATTTGGGCCCTTGTAAGAGAGTGTCATTCAAGGACAAACCATTTGAACATTTTGAAGAGGCGTCAAACACCACTCTCAATTGGGTAGTGGAACTTTCTGGTTTCAAGACGCAATGGTGGGGAATATAATAAGAACGAGAACACATTGCTTTCCAGAAATCAATTCCATGTGATTAGAAGAGATGTAATCTTTCATGAATTCAGAATATTGGGCATAAAGTTCAGGAGATTTCAGAAGACGGCGCTCCAGAGATTTAGAACGTTTCAAAGCAATATTTCGAGAATCTTCAAAAGTTGGTTCAGAATACCGAAACGGGAGAGCAACAATATATCTGCCAGAATCGGTTCGCGATAAGGTTTGGTTATATATTGTTTCAGCTAAGATATCATCAGGTGATGAAACGGCAGCTGACGGAAATTGTTCAAGTTCCCATAATCGTTTGACTAAGTTTTCTAAATTACTATTGCAACTAGTAAAGAATGTGTTGACCTCTGCCGATGGAAAATTGACCTTTCCCATAATTATCCACCCAAATATCGTGTCGAGGGCTAAAGGTTCATTTATTGAAATTTGCGGGCTCCCACCTTTAATAATGTGTGCGAAAACATCTGCTCCCAACAAAATCTCCACGGGGCGTGAAATATTAAAATTTGGGTCAGCAAGTTTAAGATTCGCAAAATTACTGAATTTGTCAATTGATATATTTGTACAAGGCATATTCGAACAGATCTGAGGAAGCACTACAAGATCTACAGGTAATATAGGTTGAGTTTCACCCCTAGGTTTGATGGTACAAGAAACCCCTTGATTTGCATGAGAATGTATTTGTCCAACACCCTTAATATCAATAGACATTTTCATACGAGTAAGCCCTAGTTTATCGCAACATTTTTTCGCAATGAAGGAACACTGACTTGCACTATCTAAAAGAACGCGAACAGGTTGGTATTTTCCACGAGAATCTAACACTTCAATCATGGCAGTTGAGAGTAAAACTGTACTTTTGATGTTCGAAAATAAATTTACCTGAGAGACAGTTGGGGTTTGGGGTACGGGATTATTTGGAATTGCATGGACCGGGTTGTTAGAATCAGAGTTCATATCATCTACAGTGGTCCTTTGAGAGTTTTTAAAATCGAAATGTAAGTAAGTATGATGAGAAAGTGAACATTTTCGGCACAGAGAATTAGAGGTACAATGAGAGACAGTATGTTTAGTTCCCAAACAATTTGTACACCACCTTCTACTCCTTACCAGATTGTACCTTTCCTTTGGAGAACTTGATAAGAATGTTGGGCAATTATAAATGTGGTGATCTTTGTTACACAACTGACAAGTATTGGGGTTTGAAGAAGAATTAACAATAAAACTAGCACTGGCTTTCGATTTCATCACCTTATTGAAAATAGGGGATGTCGTCTTGAAATTTGACTTATCAATTTTTTTTATTGAATTTGGATTCGATAGAGCAACATTATCCATCGCACTACATTGTTTTTCTAAAAAATCTTTCAAGGTTACATAGTAATTGTTCACTTGTAAACTTGAGGAACATTCGAGTTCAATTCCCTTTTGAGCATCAGTATCCAGACGATCAAACAGCATATTGAATAATACAAAATCCCATTGTTTCACGGGAAAACTTAAATTTTCAAGTATCGCGAGGTTTTCAGAAAAGGTATCCAGAAGATGCCGCAAAGCCATGAGGTTTTCTGAAGATTTTTTTTTTGTGCTTTCAATCGAATGCCAGTGAGATGCTGCTATTAATCTTTTATTTTCGTACCTTTTTTTCAACGAATTGTAGGCAACAATATAGTTTTGTCCCACGAGTGGGGTACATTTCACAATTGAAAGCGGGTTACCCTTCAATGAAGATATTAAATAGTTATATCAATTCAAACTAGGAATGATATTAGCAGAAACTTAAACCTTGCTGATCTAAAAATAGGAGTCAAAAGTGTGAAATCTGCAAAAAATGGAACAGTTATTCTAAAGTGTAAGACAAAACAGGAGTTTGAAATACTGGAGAAAGCGGCAAAGGACACCCTGAAAGACAACTACAACATCGAAAAATCTACTATGAGGAAACCAAGAATAAAAATAATAAACTTCAATCAAGAAATGGAAACAGAAGAAATAGAAAGGAGCATCATCCAACAAAACGGACTAACAGAGAGCTTCAAAGTGACTTTTCTAAAGAAAGGTAAGAAGGGAAACATTATATTCGCTGAAAGCTTGGCCGATAATTTCAATAAACTAACACAAGCCAAAAGAGTTTATATTGGTTGGGAATCCTACCCAGTATTCGAAGATCTGAGTGTGCCAAGATGTTACAAGTGTCAAGGTTTTTACCATAAACAGCAAGAATGTAGAAGAAAGCTCACATGTCCCCAATGTGCTGAAGAACATGAGGAAAGAGACTGTCCAAAACAAAGAAAGTGTTGTGCAAACTGTTTGAACGCAAATCAAAACTATAGAACCAACCATAAATTAGATCATCAGACAACTGACGGTGAATGCCCCATCTTGAAATACCAAACGGAGTTATTGAAAAACAAAACGGATTATCTTTCGCAATGGTTGTAATAGATGAAGATATAATATTAGATAACCTCCATAAGGAAAATGAAAAGCCAAGGGGAAATATATAAACCCAGAGGACTACATCACATTTGTCGATACTTCAAGTAAGTTATTGAATCTAATTCATCTCAACATAAGAAGTGCACGGAAAAATTTCGATGAGCTCTTAGCACTAATTGAAACCTATGATATCGGCAGGTGTGACGTATTCGTCCTCAGTGAATGCTTTCAAATCGAATCCATAGACAATTTCACAATCCCAGGGTTCAATACTCTATATAATAACGGTGACTTCAACAGAAATGATGGGGTTCTAATCCTCATCAAATCCCATCTAAATTATAGCCTTACCAACACTAAGCTTATAATATGTGGAGTAACCTTGTGTACTCTCAAATTGATTATTGATGGTTCATCTTTCAAAATAATTGCCTTATACAGACCGAATCCCAGTAGCATAAACTCTTTCATTGAAGAAATAGATGCATACCTTGAGGAACAGAGAGGAAGAAATGATTATGAAATATTCGTTGGGGATATCAACATTGATATTCTAAACGACAATGATGTGAATGCAAATAAATATCTTGGTGTTCTTGCCAAACATGGATTCGAGCCCCATGTAGGTCAAGCCACCCGAGTAACACGAGAAAGTGCAACTTGTTTAGATCATATCTTTGTAAAGAGGCATGTCAATGACAAGCACAAATATAACATTAGTTCATACATCATTAACTGTCATATTACAGATCATTTTCCAGTAATGATCAACTTTGACTCTAAAGAACAAAAAGGAGTTGGAAAAGGAACCTTGGGACAGAGAACATATATTAAATATAACTTCAAGAAGCTACACCATTTATTAGGAAATGCGAATTGGGCTGATGTACACCAATGTAATGATGTTCAGACAGCTACTGACAAATTTTATGCAATATTTGATAGTCAGGTACAACTATGCAAGAAAATGGTTAAAACGGAAAACGCTAGAGTAAAGAAAATTAAACCCTGGATCACTTTCGGGCTTATAACTTCTATAAAAAAAAGAGACAAAATGAAAAAACAACTCACAGGAAACTACTCCCAAGAACGTGAAACAGCATATAAAATATATAGAAATAACCTCAATAAACTTCTAATTAAAACTAAAAACGACTATTATAAAAATCAATTACAGAATAACCCAAATGACATAAAAAAAATGTACCAGGTGATAACTGACGCAACAAATGGAAATAGCAAAAGAAATAATGAAAAGATACAAATTACTTCCGATACCAATTCCGCCTTCAAAGAAACCCATGAAAGTCAAACCACTTAAGAATACTTCATTAAATAGGTTTTAAATGCTGCAAAAAATTACCCTCCCTAACTTACGGAAAGAATTCACTGAACAAAAATTCCATGTTCTTGTCACCTATTACTGAAACGGAATTAATAAAATTTAACCACTGTAACGAATACTTCATTAACATAGGTTTTAATATGCTGCAAAAAATTACACCTCCCACTAACTTCAGAATTTATTCACACATTAAAACAATAGCTCCCTGGTGAGGATGGCTACACAGCTGAAATAATAAAAGCAAATCACCAACATATTCTAAGTCCTCTTATTCACATAATGAATCTCATCCTACAAACTGGAGTTGTTCCCTCACAGTTTAAGACATCAATCATCACGCCGATTCATAAGAGTGGTGACAAAACAAAGATAAAAAATTATAGGCCAATCAGCTTGATAAATAATTTCGGAAAAATCTTCGAAAAATGTCTGAAAGAACAACTAGTGAACTTTTTAACGACAAACAATATATTGAGCAAACAACAGTTTGGATTCCAGAAGGGAAAAGCAACAACTGATGCCATGTATGCCGTTATAAATGAAGTAACTAGAAATATGGACATTGATAGGAAATGTATAGCAGTATTCCTAGACCTGGCGAAGGCATTCGACACAGTGAATCATAGTAAACTCATTGATATTCTCTACCGTCATGGAATACGAGGCACTGTGTTAGATGTCTTCACCAGCTACCTCTCAGATAGACAACAACAAGTAAAAATCAATAACACCATAAGTAACCCCATGACTGTAAAACTTGGGGTACCGCAAGGCACAGTACTGGGGCCTGTGTTATTCCTGCTATACATAAACTCAATGCTTTCCATAATGACGAATGCAAAAATTATTTCATATGCAGATGACACAGTAGTAATTTTTAACGGTAGTTCATGGGAAGAAACGAAAAACCTAGTGGAAAATGATGTGGCTTCAATAAAAAATTGGTTAAACGCTTACCAATTATCACTATACTTCGAAAAAACACATTACATAGCCTTCTATCAGTAACGCCAACCGGCCAAACTTCAATACAATAAAAATTGCGGGAACCAATAATGAAATCAAAGCGACTACTGAAGTGAAATACCTGGGAATTATCATTGATCAGAATCTCAAGTGGAACAAACACATCATATACTTATCAACGAAAATTAGAAAGCTTATTCATAAATTTTACCAATTACGGGAAATAATGTCCAAACCTTTACTGCTGATAGTCTATAAAGCCCTTGTTGAGTCAATTCTGAGATATGGAATACTTGTATGGGGTGGTCTTTATACTAATTCTTTGCGAAGATTAAATTTAATCCAAAACTACATTTTAAGAATCATTTACTTCTCTATAATAGTGAAATATGTAATATCCGAACTCTATACTTCCTAAATATTTGCATTTTTGCCTTCAAAAATCCAGAGTTGAGACAGCCTGTTTGTCATCCATACAACACAAGAAGTATGTCTAATAATTTACTTCAAATCCCCCAAAATCACAAAAATAAAACTCACAGATTAATTCTTTACTTATTACCCACAACATTCAATAAACTACCAATTTATGTCAGAGAGATAAAAAAAATAAAAAATTCATTGAAAAAACAAAACAATATATAATCAATCACTACCATGAATTTATCCGAATCTTAGAGTAAAATATCTGCATCAACTACATACTACATACTCCTCTCTTTTCCTCATATATATATATATATATATATATATATATATATATATATATATATATATATATAAAAATACTTATTAGTCTTTTACCTTACAACCACAAAATACCTTTCACCTAACCAGCTACAGCTACTGCATCATACTATGTTCTTTGCACAATTTCTCTCGATGCACAAACAGGTGTTACAACACCTAGGTGCATTCGGCAAATTGTGTTTGTAAGTGTAATATTGTTAATTGTTACTGAAACCTGTAATTGTAACTGTAATTGTAAATTGTAATTAAATATTTATCAATGTTAGATAGAGAATCGTTAGTATGTATCATCGAATCATACATATCAATGAAAGATTGCCATTCTTTCATATCCCCATCGAAAATGGGAAGTTCAAGTTTAGGAAGTTTAATGTTACAATTTCTGGTTGAACTAGCACCTGAAACTGGATCATTGTCGAATAATTGGGTATAAATTGCCTGAATATGATAATAATCCCCATCGAAGTCTTTCAGTATTTGATTGTGAGAGGTTAAATCAGCATTGTCTTGACCAGAAACCTGACTCAAAATATTCGTATGAATGCTATTAAAATTACCACACAACACTTCTATGTGTTTATAGCGGCATTTAAAGTTATTATGAATTGAATTATCGATCAATGCTTGATCCGCAACCCTTTTCAATTCACTAAGTTTTATGAGTTCTGTTTCTCTTTGAGCAATGAAAGATTTCAATTTCCTAGCTTCTGCAGACATAATGCAAGAGATGAGAGTTCAAATTGTTCAGAGCGAGTTAAAATTGCAATTAAGTGAGTGCAAGAACAACTGCGCAAGTATCATTAAAAAATTTCCAATCAGAAAATTATAATAATTCCAAATCGAGTTAACAGTAGAAATATATTGGAATCGTACTGACCTACTTATTTCGGTCAGCTGAGAAGCTCAAGGTCGTTCCCAGGTGTCGAAGTCGGTGTGGCCCAAGAGGGGTAAATAATACGTGACGTAGGTGCGCTAATTTATGTGCATATGACTATACTATACGGTACTTAAGGAAGGTAGGGGAGTATGCGCTACTTATTTATGAATGGCTATGAAGATATTATAAATCAATGGCTGCCAAGGGATTCGACGAAATTATTTCAAATTTGAATCTTTCACTTGTTGCGAAATAAACCAAAGTGTATCCGTCTTCGCATGGATCAAAATTATGTACGTTCAGTGGACTGTTTAAAAGTTAATATTTGGTAAATTCGCAAACACACAGAACTGATCAAAGTGTCACTCACCCATGTGCCTTCGTCGGGGAATCTGATCTTCAGCCAATAGATACTTCGTCTAGTCTTCCTGGCGGTTCCGCCGCTAATCACATTTACACTGATTTTAAGGATGAGGAATATCTTGAGTAATAAGCGTTATATCAATGAGAAAACACCAGCTCGAGAAAAAACTAAAATGCTATGTTCTTTCCTTCAGATCTAGGAACTCAATGTTTATCTTCACACTTCTCCTCTTCCGTCTCATTTCCTCACTCCCAAAAATGACTATATCAGTCTGTGTGATACCTCACAAGCAAAATAAGGTCGAAAGAGTTAAAGAATTCAAATGAAAAATTCCCATTTGAAACATACAGAATACATATAAAATCCCTTGGCAAAATTAATTATAATTATAATAACAAAAAAAAACAAATGCGTCACGACGCAACAACTTTGTTGAGGTTGGTTTCAATTATGTGAAACATATTCATCAACATAGTGATAAAAAAGAAAAAAAAACGTAGATCAAGGAATAAAACGAAGTTTAAAGTTACTACAACCACATAAGCGTTGTTTAAAATTATATAAATATAAATGTGTACTGTATGTGGTGTGACAAGTGAAACTGACAGGTTAGGAATGAATCCCGCAATTATTTTTAAGCCAACGACACCTGACGGGTGTCACTATTTCCAAGTGACATAAGTTTTCATATGCATAGTAAGTAGAAGAAATTATACTCAAATAAAAAAATAATTATGAAACAAGGTGTTTCCAAAGTGTGGGTTGTTTTTATTACCCATATATCCGAAGATGTGCTTCGCAATGAGGGTAATTCATGCAGATCCCACATTTTGGAATCCATGCCACTCTTATTAATTTGACTGAATGATTTGAGCTTCTGTTTGCCCTGCACAACATGCCTTATCTTCCACTCAACCTTCGTGATTTTCAAAGTGGCATCATCCTCTCCAGTATATGAATTCCAGGGGCCTCCCAAACGTCCAACTCAATGGGAGGTCCCTGCAATACAAAAGCTCAGTCAAGTACCTTGGTGTCATCCTTGACTACAAGCTAAACTGGAACGAGCACACAGAACACAAAGTTCGGAAAGACACAGTTGCGTTCTTGGCATGCAGAAGGGCATTTGGCAGTACTTGGGGGCTCAGCCACAAGTTTCTAAACTGGATCTACACGACTCTCATCCGCCCAATGATTACATACGGAGCCATCTTATGGTGGCAAGGTACAGCATCCGGCAAATCAAAAACCCAATTAGATAAGGTACAACGACTTGCCTGTCTTGCGACAACAAGTGCAATGAGGACGGCACCCACTAGGGCGCTGCCGACACTCATAGGACTACCTCCATTGCACCTTTTCATTGAACACGAGGCACAGAAAGCCATCGCTCGCTTGAGAAGCTCCAACCAATGGCGGAGCGAGGGAATGTATGGACATTCTCGATTATGGAATCAAACAGTGAAGGATTGTCCACTCTTGGAGATGCCAGGGGACAATTCTTCACCTGTCATACGATTCACCAAAAGGCCGAAGTCGGTCATTCCCAAAAGGGTGGACTGGGAGCAGATAGGGCATCGCCTGATCCCCACCAATGGGATCATCTGGTACACAGATGGCTCCAAGATGGGTGAATCAGCCGGCGCCGGGGTATACGAGCAATCTCCAAAAGCTGAACTCTACTATGCCCTGGGAAATTTTGTTTCAGTATTTAAGGCAGAAGTTTTTGCCATACTCGCCTGTGTAAGAGAAAATATCAACAGAGGCTACCACGGCCAGCAGATCAAGATATGCACGGACAGCCAAGCGGCGATCAAGGTTCTCACATCATACAGAGATAGTTCGCTGCTGGTGTCGGAATGCATTGACGATCTGCAAAGGCTATCCATCCCCAATAACGTAAAGCTACTGTGGGTTCCCGGTCATACCGGTGTGCCCGGAAACGAAAGGGCCGACCATTTGGCCAGACAAGGTGCAAAAAGCTCAACGATTGGACCAGAACCAATACTGGGAGTTTCGAGATCATGGAGTGTCTCAATCATGAAGTAAAATTCCAGGAGGCATGGAAAGAGGCCCCTGGCATGAGAAAATCGAAACTTGACATCGAAGGCCCCTCTACCAGGAGGCACCTCAACATTATAGGTATCACAGACGATACTGAATGAAGGTGGTGCTTGGAGGATGAGGAGTCAGCCACCCACATCCTCACGGAATGCCCAGCACTGGCAGCAATACAGGAAGCGCACCTCGGGAGTATCGCTCTGAACCCGGAGAGTGTGAGAAAGGTATCAGTTAGAAGGCTGGCCTCCTTCGCTCGCGAAATAGGATACCATCAAAGCTGAACCGATTCCCAGCAGTGGTGGGTGCATAACGGGCCCGATAGAGAGGCCTACATGCTAATGGTTCTGTCTGCCACATACTCTCATTCTATCTATCTATATGAATTCTTGAATGAGCGAGCTATAATCAAGATCAGTTCTTGTTTGGCATTCAAAATAATCTTCTTGTAGTCCTCAGCAAAATACATTAACTACATGGGAAGAAGTTGAAAATGTGATGTTTTGTGTTGGATAGCCCCCTTTGTGAGAAGTGTGTGAAGTGATTGTCCGAATGAAATCATGCTCTTCAATGTTGAAATTATATCTGGTTATCGAACAATAGCAACTATGAACTTCCATTTCATAGCGAATTTCGTCAAAGTAAAATGCTAAAGCATTATTTTTTTGGGGTAAAATTTCCTTCAGTGTAAATGAAACTGTTGGCAATGTCAGGTATGGCATATTGATTATTGATGGCCTTTCTGATTTCCACCGAATTTTCAATCAATGGTGATTCATACGGCTTATAGGTACAGTAGAATTCTTTTAATCAGGCGAGAAGGTTGGATGCGCACAACACCGATTTCATATGGTTAACGCCCACTCCGCTGCAGACCTTGGCGTGTATGTTAGTTTCATTTGTGTTCTGATGCGATAAACTGATATGGCAAATGAATCGAAATAACATACACGCCTATGGCCATAACAACGAACCAATAGAATCAATGACAGCTTGCGCCGACTTTCACCAGGATAAATGAATATTACTGTAAGCTCATGTAAACTTATCACTATTTGCATCAAGTACCATTTTGTCGTATTCTAAATTCAACAGATTTCATAAAATTTAGATCTTTCTATTTTGAAAGGATTTATCAGCTACAAGCACTAGACGTGCTTGATCTGGTAAGTTTTCGGCAAAATTATGCTGTCATTTATTCCTGAAGATGTTTTATTTTTAATTTATTTGATAACTTTTTTATTTCAGGTATATTTGTAGGTTCATGGCAAAAATTGATGCATTTGATAGGTAGGTAGGTAGTTTATTGACCACATTACATACAGTCGTACATTTGCAGCAAGTCATTACATAGTCTCAAAATATGGGTAAAACATAAATAAAATAAACAAAGAGGAGATTTTTTTTACAAGTTTCAAGTAAGAATGAGCACCAAATGTTTTTTTTTAATACAGGTTGTATATAGTGGCTAAAATAATGGGATAAAATAGTAAAATATATATACATTGCATGTGGGTATAAAAACGAAATAGAGCCTCATTTGAAACCACAATCACATATGATTGAGATATTCCCCAACACTGTATAAGCAGTGGTTCATCAGAAAATGCTTTATTTTGATTTTAAACTCATATGAGCATTCAGATGTCTATCTTTTTCTCGTAGTTTATTGTAGATATCGATATTTAATGTTTTTTTATCAGATATTGTCAGTCTATGTTTGGGTTTTTCTAGCAAATTTCCTGCCCTGGTAGGATACAGGTGATTTGCAGGAACAGTTTCAAAACTTTCATTGTTGAGATGAATTTCTAATAAAGAAGAATAAATGAAGATTGTGGAGAGGGCATGATTTTTAAATTAACGAAAAGTGATCCCTGAAGTTTGCTCCACTCGTGAGCCTTATTACTTTTTTCGGCAAAACAAATATCTCACCAGCCTGAACAGAACAGTCTGAATGATATTCTAATGAATCTTTCTGAGGATTCAGATTTGACATTAAATTTTGAGAAACTGAGCTATAATAGTCATTCATAACGATATGTCTGGAAAAAAGGAGATTCAGCATGGTGTTCCCCAGTGCTCGGTACTGGGTCCCCCCCTGTTATTCCTCATATACATAAATGACTTGCCAGATTCCAGCAACTTCTTGAATCTACTCTTAATCCTGTTTGCTGATGATACCACCACATTGCTGTGTTACCATCCCTCTGACCCAATTTTGCAGTGGACTCAAAACAAACAGGTCCAAATCAAGAACTGGTTTCTAGCCAATAGGCTCAGTCTCAATAATAGTAAAACTCAATCTATTAACTTTACCTTACAAACTTCTCCACCGAACCTAGAAAGTGACGCATCTATGAAGTTCCTGGGAGTCTACTTGGATCCTGGGTTGACCTGGGAGGCCCATATCAAACATCTTAGCTCCAAAGTTTCTAGAATAACTTTCTTGATTAGGAGTCTGTCAAGAAGTGTTTCCATGAACACATTATTGACGGCACATCATGCTTACTTCAGCTCCATTATGACTTATGCAATTTTGAGCTGGGGTCATTCCCCGAACTCTACTCGAATTTTTTGTTACAATGACGATGTGTTAGAATTATAGCAGGTTTAAAGTACCGTGAGTGTTGTAGAGACGGCTTTGTTGAGCTGAGGCTGCTCACCCTTCCCTGCATTTTTATCTTTCACTGTCTAGTCTATGTGAAACAAAACCAGATAACTTCAGAACACACAGTGATTTTCATTCCTATCCAACTAGGGGGGAAGGGAATTTAGTGCCCAACCGCAACCCACCAGAAGGGGCACATATTATTATGGCATAAAAAAAATTATGCTCTACCAACAGACATTAAACATTTAAATTTAGATCGCTTTAAAACAAGAGTCAAAAATTATCTCTTAAAAACGCCTTCTATTCTCTCGAGGAGTACCTAGAAAGTGATTTAATGGTATTTTAACCTGTTTTTAATATGTAAAATGTTTGCTGTTCAACAGTAGCGGCGTTAGGGTGGGGTGCGGTTGGGCGACCGCCCAGGGCGCCAGATATGAAGGAGCGCCGCAGGCGCATCTTTATACAGGGTGTTATGTAAGTACGTGGCTAAACTTGAAGGGGTGATTCTTCGAGTAATTCCAAGACGAAAAGTTCATATAAACATAGGTCCGGTAATGCTTAGTTTTCAAGATACAGGGTGTCAACATTCTCTAAACTCTAAATCAGATATAGATGGTTGTATGCTGAGTGATGAACTCGTAAGTCTGAAATCTTTTCTGCCTGATCAAAATGTGGTTACTCCTGTTTTTGTTTTAAATCTTATCAAAGATAGCAACTTACAAGAACTATATTCAAATGTATGGATAGCATTGCGAATATTATTGACTATACCCGTAACGGTTGCTAGTGGGTAGAGGAGTATTTCTAAGCTTCAGCTGATCTGATCGTCAATATCTCAATCTAGATTGACAAACTCGGCAACTTTGTCAATCAAAAATGAAATTGTTCAAAACATCGACTTTGATAACCCAATAAAAGAGATCGCCGATAGAAAGGCTAGAAGAGTATTTTTTTTTTAATATATGGTTATTTCTTTTAATAAATGGTTATTTCATTATATCCTTTGCGTTTTTTCGTATTGGTTTGAATTGCAGTTCGGGGGCGCCGTAGAAATCCCGCCCAGGGCGCTGATAGTGCTAAAACCGGCACTGCTGTTCAATGTACTTTGTGGTGTTTCTTTTACTTATCATGTATTTCTAGTGAGTAGTACTTTCACTCTCACTCTAAATTAATTTAATGTGTCTTACATTCTATTGTCATTTCAAACAAGTTTTATACTTTTATAAGTTTCTTTCTTTTGTACTATTTCATATCATTATTGACCTGTAAAAGCACTTTGTGTTATACTTTACCAATAAATAAACTAAACTATACCTCCAAATGATTCCAGCTAATCAAATGCATTTATCTAACCAATCAAATCCCAATATCATCGAATATACACCATGTTGCTAGTATATCCGCGAATATACACGCTACTTGCTATAAAACAAGCAGGCATTTACGATTGTTTATAACGAACCTATCAAAATAATTCAGTCAGTGTCAGATGACGTCCAAGTCACTGTCAAATTAAAAAATGATGTCCGACCGTTTCGGAAACACTTCCTTGGAAGAAATTCGAAAAAACATATAAAAACACAGTGTAGGTAAAAAATATATAATATGGTCATATACTACTTGTGATAGATATTTTTCCGACAATATTGTTGCAAAAATACCACTCTACCAAATTTCTTTAAAAAAATTTGGTCTTGTGTATTTCTACAACAATATTGACACATAAAAACTTTTTAACAAAAAATTAAACCGACGAAATACGGAACTGAAAAGTGAAAAATAAAATAAACCTTCTTAGTCTTAATAACTAAGCTCCTAAACTGATGTAAGTAACTAATTTTGAATCGGCGCCAAACAAACAAGCAAATGAATCAAGTAAGGCGTAAAATGATGGCATCGAGTTGGGCGGTGACATTCTGATAATTTTTATGAAGTAATTTAATGATCGTTGATTGTTTGTTTGGCGCCGACTCAAAATTAGTTACTTACATAAGTTTAGGAGCTTAGTTATTGAGACTAAGAAGGTTTATTTTATTTTACTTTCAGTTCGATTTCACGGTTTAATTGTTTGTTATAAAGTTTTTATTTTTCAATTTTTTGTGGCTGAAATCTACTAATTACTAACTGCTTGTTTTTTTATTACTTCCAAAATGCTTACTTACCCACCTTACTTCAACTATTACCAGTTAAATAATATGATTATCTATTTTTACTATTTTTTGTAATATAAATTATTTTTGTTGTTCTGGTTAGTTTATTTCATTACTTTGTATACCATTCCATCCTCTCATAGAATATAACGATTGTGATAATGACACTAGCGATCTGTCATTGTCAACTACATATGTGTACCAATGTTCACAAGTGAAAAATCAATTATCCCCTATTTTTCTACCTGTAAGGGTGGATAATTCCATTCGAAATCCAAATATGATCAACTATGAGGTTACCCTATCTATAAAAAAGAATCATCCAAGTCGAATACCCAGTACAAAGATATAGCTGATAGAATCGGTTAACGGACCAGAATTCAGAGGGTGAGTGATCAATATCTTTCAGTTTGCTACCCTTTGGGGTGGATTTCATCTTTTAAATTCAAATGGGACCAACTTCGAAGTACACCCTATCCACTAAAAAAAGAATTATCGGAATCGGACGTCTCAGTAAAAAGTTATGCGTGAGGATACATAGAAAAAAAATAAAAAAAAGTAAATATACGCATCGACTAGAGAACCTCCTCCTTTTTGGTTTCGTCGGTTAAAAAATGTCAAAGTTTACTACCCAAAATATCCATCACTTGTGATATAATACTGCATATACTCAGTTGTCTTATATTTTTCTTTGCCTCTTTATTTTCACTATTTCTATAAAAAAGTATACAGATCTGGAATAAAATTATAGACATATCGTTCCAGTCGACCACTGCAAAATATAACAGATATATGCGATATTAATCAAGTATTCAACTGGATCACAACATTCTACAGTGGTCCAGTTAAATACTTGATTATCCATTGCGTATATCTGTAATATTTTGTACTGGTCGACTGGAACTATATGCCGATAATTTTTTTCCAGATCTGTATATGACCCATTAAAAAAGGTATTTTAAGGATGGACAAACTTTAATAATAATAAAAAAATTTAAATATTTTTTATTTCAGTTATATTTATATACATAAATATTAACTAATTCAATCAGATCTCTAGACTAAAGAATAACAGAGAGCAAATTATTAATGCAATATCTAACAAAAAAATCATATTGTGGATATAGAAATTGATAAAAACAAACATGGGTAACATTTAAGACTTGTCAAAAAACTTTGTTGAGTTCTCTCTATAGCCTTTGGTGCTAAGCAGTTTCAGCAAAACCTACACGATTGTTAACTAAATCAAATTCAGTGTAGAATTTACCAATGAATACATCACCCAAAATCCACAAAGGACCATTTGGTGGAGGAATATCAATACCCATAAAACCAGAAAGGCAAACAGTTTTACCAAGCTGGGATATCTGAAATGAAAAAAAAACATGATATAAGTACCTGTTAAGAATGAATAACTTAGCATTAAATTGAATATTATATAATTCCCCAAAAAATGTTACAGTATATAGAACAGTTTGGAGGTTAGAGTGCCACTGAATTGCACCACATTTTCCAAAAATATATAATGTACAGGGTGTCTCTGGACTTTCTCTTTTCCTCTCGGTAATGTATAGATGGGGTCAAAATATCATCAGTACTTCATATAACTTTTGTTCCTAAAAGCCTTCATTACCAAGTTACAGGCCCTCAAAGTTACAAAATGAAAAATGTTTTTCTTTGAATTCTGGTGATTGACTAAACAAATGAATTCCTTCTATGAGCTTTCATGCAGGCGTCAGTTGTTTTGCTACAAAATCAGGAACGGACTACCCCCGATGGTCCACACCCCAAAGCTTTGAAATGACTGAGATTTGTCAATATGTTTTAACAAAACAAGGTTACCTGGACAATTTCCTGAATAAAAGTACTCGTGTGGAAAATCGATCGGAGCAACGATTCTTAATAAAAATGCAGTTTTACTCGACGACATCAAATCTGATCGTCCACCATTATTTGAAATGAAAAATGTTGCCAGTAGAAATACTAATGCTAACGTTAATTCAACAACATTTATAACAGGAATAATACAAAATATGCTAAAATAAAGTCGTAAACAAAAAGTACAGTACCTAGTTGAAAGTTTCATTCACAATGTAGATATTTTTTCAAATGAAATATCATGTTATGTAGATTCGTGGTGTTTTTGAACTAACAAGCTACTCCACTATGAAATATCGAATTCAGTCCATATTTTGTATGTACGCGTGGAATAAGAATGTTTCGTGTTATGTTATCTGAATCTCATAAAACTCAACATTTGGATGTTGCAAATTCGTATTCACAGCTTAAATGTTGAGGAGTTTCACTGATAAGTATAATTTCATGGGAGAAAATCTTTAACCCGAAGATAAATTTAGCTGAAAAAATGCACATCGGAAGACATAACTAATAAAAAGCAAACGAATAAACTACAAAAACGGCTGCACATAAATAGGTGAAAAATATCCGGTGAATAAATTTATGTTCCATTTCTTCCACAGATGTTGACAAAAACACCTTGTAGAAAGAAATAAAATTAGTGTGGATAAAAAATGACAACTGGAATGCGATTTTGTTTTGTTGAGTGGTGCGTTGTCATTGCATTGTCAATATTCTAATAGGACAGTTTGAAGTGTTTTGATATGGCCGAACAGTTTACATTCAACAAATATGCAGATATGCATGCATTGTATGGACGAGCATTTGGTAATGCTGCAGAAGCCCGTCGTCTGTATGCAGAGCATTTTCCCAATCGAACGTTACCGGCAAGAGAAACGTTCGAACGTGTCGATCGCAGCTTGAGGGAGACAGGTATGTCTAATGGATAATTAATTGGAGCCGGTTGTTTTAATTAATTGGAGCCGGTTGTTTTATTTCGATATTATTGTAGGTTCAGTTTTGCCAAAAAGAGGTGGACTTTTGGAACATGTTCCATTGCAAACCCGAAGAGATATGTGGTTTATGCATGATGGCGCTCCTCCTCATTTTAGTTTGATTGTGCGGGACCATCTGAACCATATTTTTCCCAATAGATGGATTGGTAGAGGTGGGCCATATTCATGGCCACCGCGGTCTCCGGATTTAAATCCACTGGATTTCTTTCTGTGGGGGCATCTAAAAAGCCTCGTTTACGCTACACCTATTCACACCAGAGATGCCTTGTTGAATAGAATCACATTACATTGTGAAGCCATACGAAACGACCCTGGCATGCTATTTCAAGTGCAGAGAGGGTATTTGCGCCGACTAAGAAAATGTATTGAGGAGACGGGGGTCATATCGAGCAGTTTTTGTAGCGGATTTTGCATTTATGTTTGCTCTTGAGGCTTGCGATTGATTATTTTCACCATGAGTTTTGTAAGGTAAACGTGTTGGCATGATAAAAAATACGAGTTTTTGAGATATTAAAAAAAATCTCATTTCTGGGAATGTTTCACTGCTTAGGTATGGAGTATCAGAAAATCCTGTTTTTTAATGTTTGAGAGATACGGTGATGAGTCAATCAGTGCTCATTCATATATAAATATTCTAAAAAACATCTGAATTATGATTTTTTTAAAGATCACTCATTGGTTAGTTGGCGATACCCCTCGCCAAATAACCAATTTGATTTGAATTTTTGTTACTTTTTTTCAATTCAGTTCAGTTTCCTTGATATTTTCCAACACATTATTTCAGAATTATTTCAATTGTTAATAATAGTTGACTTAATAGCATCCAATTATATAAAGGAAATAATGTGGGGGTAGGAAATACTCTGTGGTTATCACATAAGAGACAAACATCGATTACTTACTCTCAAAACATAGTCTTTTCCTTCCAGCGTGAAATTCTTTCCTCCCAAAATGAAATCGATTGTTGGCAATTTGGAAATTAGTTGACAATCCACCATATATTCTCCTCCCATAATTGGAGTTGCACCAATGGCCTGGAATATAAAATAAAATATTGAAATGAAGAGGAACAAACAATCACTACAGATCAATACTGCCGTCAGTAGAAAGAAGGCCATAGAGTCCATCTTTGTTTTTTGGCTAGGTAGGTTGGTTTTCTTGTTTTCTACCTTCGTACTAAGTATAAATACCATAAAATTATTTTAAATATACATAAAAGTGAAATGAAATAGGCCGTAAAATTAAGTCATCATTTCGGGAAGTAAGAATGCCGCATCTATTACATCCGAAGCTGAAACACCGTATAGTTGAGAAGCCCTCCTTACGGCTTTTTAGCTAATTTTTTTAAAAGTCAACCCAATCGGCGGACAGACACAAACAAGAAATTGCAATTTCAGTCCTCATTATGTGTGAATGTTGCCAATATTTTTTTGCTCTGTTGGTTACATTTCGTTTTCTTTTCAATTCATTTGATATACAGCTATAAAATCTATATTCAGTAGAAGAAGTGAACGAATTGTTTTAACGGCAAGGAATTTGGGAATACAGAGTGATTCAGGTGATTCGGGTAAGGTAATACCTATTAAATATAACATTAATTTGCTTTGTGAGGTCCATAAATATCTTAGTGGCAGAGAAATATGGGAAATCCGGTATTGAAAATTTCTGAAATAACTCCCATTTCCTCATTTTGGTTTTTATAGATACACAGGCCTTATATGATGAAAAAGAAAAACTCGAGTTATAGCGAAGGGTTGAGTTATTTTTAACCGACGAAACCAAAAAGGAGGAGGTTCTCTAGTCGACCCGTATATATTTTTTTTAATGTATGATCACGCATAACTTTTTACTGAGACGTCCGATTCCGATAATTCTTTTTTCAGTGGATAGTGTGTACTTTGAAGTTGGTCCCATTTGAATTTAAAAGATGAAATCCACCCCTAAGGGTAGCAAAATGAAAGATATTGATTACTCGCCCTCTGAATTCTGGTCCGTTAACCGATTCTATCAGGCATAACTTTGTACTTGGTTCTTCGATTTGGATGATTATTTTTTTAATAGATAGGGTATACCTCATATTTGGATTTCGAATGAAATTATCCACCCTTACGGGTAGAAAAATAGGGGATAACTGATTTTTCACTTGTGAACATTGGCACACACATATGTAGTTGACAATGACAGATTGCTAGTGTCATTATTCCACATCCGTCACAATTATTATATTCCATGAGAGGATGGAATGATATACAAAGTAATGAAATAAACTAACCAGAACAACAAAAATAATTTATATTACAACAAATAGTAAAAATAGATAATGATATTATTTAACTGGTAATAGTTGAAGTAAGGTGGGTAAGTAAGTATTTTGGAAGTAATCAAAAAACAAGTAGGTAGTAATTAGTAGATTTCAGCCACAAAATTGAAAATAAACTTTTAACAAAAATTAAACCGATGAAATCGAACTGAAAGTAAATAAAATAAACCTTCTTAGTCTCAATAACTAAGCTCCTAAACTAATGTAAGTAACTAATTTTGAGTCGGCGCCAAATGAACAATCAACGAAGATCATTAAATTACTTCAAAAAAATCATCAGAATGTCACCGCGCAACTCGATGCCATCATTTTACGCCTTACCTAATTCATGTGCTTGTTTGTTTGGCGCCGACTCAAAATTAGTTACTTACATTAGTTTAGGAGCTTAGTTATTGAGACTAAGAAGGTTTATTTTATTTTTTACTTTTCAGTTCCGTATTTCGTCGGTTTAATTTTTTGTTAAAAAGATTTTTGTTATATAGTCATTTTTCATTAATAGGTTATCACGTAAATATGCCTGAAACCCATCAATTTTTGGATACAGATTTTAAGAAAATTGAAAATTTTTTTGAAACCAAATGTGATGAGATAATACCCAGAATAAATATTTTGCAAGATATTGTTGTACCAGTGGTAGATATAAAAACAGAAATAAATGATGGCCAGACACTCAGGGAATCAGAATCTGTAGGTATATAAAGTTGAGACGAGAGAAAATGAAACTGTAACTGAGGTTCCTGATCAATCCCAATTGCTAACCAAAAAAGGAAATCCAAGGAAACGTAAAACAAATACTATAAAAAAATGCCAAAAAAAAAAATTAAAATTACAAGAAAAAACAAGCAATATGCCCTAAAAGAAGCTTCATGTTCAAATAAGTGTATAAGGATAAAATAACGGAAAATAGAGGAAGACAAATTAATGATGATTTTGGACAATAAGTTGGTTAGAACGGAGAATTTTTATTGTTGGTCAGTGTCAGAGACGAACTCCTAAAAAACACACCATGAATTCTTCAAGATCAAATATCTATTTATACTATTTGAAAAATGAGTTTGTAAAACGTTTTTTCTCACTACATTGGGGTTAAAATATAACAATGATAGTGTTGCAAAATGCTTTGAAAAACTCGAGAATCACCTTTTGTTTACCAAACGTGATATGAGAGGTAAGTTGTTTCGGTGCATTTAATAAATGCTTATTGTTTTTTATTTATTTTTTTGAAGGTAGAAAAGCGTCAACTTCAGAATTGCATTTTTAATTTTTTATAGCTTTTTTATTTCAGCATTATCTATGTATTTCTGGGTGTTTATATTCAAAATTTCCATCATCAGGGATGAACAAATTACTTTCACACACTAGATAAAATAGTGTTGCCAGATATAATCTATATAATTAACGGCAATCATAGTATGGAGAGTCAAGATTCATGTTAAGTTTTATCCTAATCTGAGATCATTACCAGTTTTTTTTTATTAAAAGGCGCAATAATTCCCATTCTGGTTATCTATCCTAATGTGGAAGAAACAAGACATTATTTCATATACATTTCTCAACAATTCTAAAGACTGGACAATATGCAGCAAATTCTCGGAAACAGAGAGTCATAAAAAACGAATTTTATATTCGGAATAAGTAGACCTAAATGTGTTTCAGCCAAACTTACGCAAAAAACTTTTTCATTGCAGACCTGTGTTATTAATAATTGACTTCATTATATAAAAATATTCAATCCCAATATACTTATGGCCTGAATTAAACCATCTTCAATATTAATGGAAGTACTTTAAATTCAACTGAAGATACAGCAATTATCTTTACTTGAAAGAATTGGAATGAAGTAAGTACAACTTCTGAAATAGGTTTGAAAAATATAAAAATCCGGTTGAATAACAACTTATTAAGCCTTAATGTTGCAAAAACAAAATATATCACATTTTCACCCACGAGAAGTGACCAACCCAACTTAACTATTAAATTACATTCCCCCAAATGTTTAATTTTAGACGGATGTAGCTGCCCCAACTTAGAAAAAGTTGCAGTCATAAAATATCTTGGTGTCATGATTGATCAGCACGTCAGATGGCCCGACCACATCACATACATAATAAAACGGGTAAAAACCCTGATTCACAAATTCTACCTACTGCAGACATTCTATCGAAAAAAAATCTAATCATGTTATACAACTCTTTAGAATCTACCTTCAGATATTGCATAATAATTTGGGAGGAGCATTCACAACTACATTAAAAACCTTCAAACTCAGAATACTCTACTAAAAATATTATTCCATAAGGAAAAACTCTTATCCACAACAACACTGTATCAAAATGCCGGCTTGTTCCAAGTGAGGCAAATTTATATATACCAATGTCTCCTATGAATGCATAAAAAATTGAACAATTTTCAAAGAAGCCTCTCAATACGAGAGCAGCAACCAATCTGAATGTCAAAGTCACTCATTTCAGAAAATCTGTCACACAAAAATCTTTTTTTATTTCGGATCAACACTTTTTAATACCATCCCAGCGGACATTAAAATCATCCGTAACAATTTTTTTTTCAACTTGAAATAAAAAAACGAATCCTCAAAAATGCCACTCAATTTCATTTCTTCTGAATAACCATATAAATCCATACCTCTGATTGACATTACAATATTGATATCGATTCTTCCCCAACACTCAACTTGTAACTACCAACCTCTATTCTCCTTTATTATTCTCATATTATAATTACTCCTGTATCTTGTTTACTCATTTTTACTGTCTGAAGTCATCTAGGTCATCTCCTTCAGACAAATATGTACTGTATTAGCCTGATCATAGAAATATATTTGATTTGAACTATGTAGTTGAAAAATTTTCATAGGTAAATCATGAAACATTTTTAGAGAGAAAAAAAATGGAAATTCTGTTCACAAACATCACTAGTAGAATTTCAAAGTTCATAATAGGATACTTATTCAAATTGATATTTTCAAATTTTCAACTTACCATAAGTCTCTACAAATCTGCTCTTCAGAAATAAGTTACCGTTCCATTACTTTTCTAATATAGTTCAATCATCAATTGTTTTCCATATATTTATTATTTATAAATAATTCGAATTAATTCAAAATGAAACAAGTTTTCTCGTAGTTCTTTCTAGGTTATCTTAATTGTCATAGTATATATTCCTACAGGGGAAATTTTCAGAAAACATCTCCATTTTTAGATAGGCAATCTTCAGGCTCATGTGATTATGCAGAAAAAATAATGTTATATGTTTTCTAATTACTTCTTCAGTTTCTATCAACATACCCTTAAAACGTATTAGAATAAACTATTCAATTTTTTCAACCGTAAATATATATATATATATATATATATATATATATATATACAGTGCGGCTTTTTATAGCCCCCCCCCCTGTTAACTTTTGAACGGTTCGACATAGAACAATGGGACAAAAACCGTTGTGAATGATATCAGTGATACTACTTTTTGAAATGAAAGACATTGTGATTGCTCAATAGATGGCGCGGGGGGGGCAATTCAATTCTTTTTATTTTTTATTTATTGGTATACGTAATATCCCCAGTACAGTACAGTACAGTACAGTATTAAATATAGTATAAAGTTCTAAAATCTAACCTAAACCTAATAATAAACCTAATAATAGTAACTAACATGAGTACTAAAAAAGGGGTCAAAGAGACAGTCTCTCTTTACATTGGCTTTTCAGCTTGCTTATCGAAACTCCTACAATATCTAAATTAGCCTTGTTAGCTTCACGCATGAGTCTGGGTAGAGGGGAATAGAAACTTTAATTGGTAGAGTGATATCTAATAGCAAAAAGGTCATTGTTTCTAGTTGCCCTAGAAGGTACACGAAATTGAATTGAGTGTAATGATTCTTCACAGTAAATATCGCCTGAGATACTTTTTTACAAAATTGTGAGATCGTTTATTGTTCTGCGTAGTGTTAAACTACTTAAGTTCAAATAAGATAGAACGTCATTATACACATATTTATTCACCTTGAACATAACCGATTGGAAAAGCAATGTGTCTGAGAAATTTGTTTTGTACAGCCTCAATGCCAGATTTATGGGTGTTATAATATGGAGACAAAACTCTGATGCATCTTCCAGTGCTGATCTTACATATGCCAAGTAAACAATTTTCGTAGCACAAACAGAAAGGTTGTTGCAATTTCTGAGAACTAAACCCGGGACTTTATGAGCTTTGTTTATAGTTCCCTATATGTGGGTGTAAAATGTGAGGTTTGTGTCAAGCGTTACTCCTAAGTCTCTTACTTCGTTTTGTCTCTTTAAGTCAATGTCGTCAATTAGATAATCAAACTGGATTGAGTTATGTATTCTAGCAAAGGGGGGGAAGGGGGCACATCAACTTAAAAATTCAATTCTCTTTTCAACCATCTAATTTTATTTTTATTTTGTCAATTTATTTTTCACAATATGCATTTAAAATTTTGTTAAACTTGACATTTCAAATGCATATCGTGAAAAAACGTCATGACGAAATTCAAGAAAAACTAAACGATTGAAAAGAGAATTGAGTTATCTTTTCAACAATATGCCACTTGACCCCCCATGCTATTTGAAATTTTCAAGTTGATGTGTCCGTCTACGCCATCTATCGAGCAATCACAATGTCTTTCATTCCAAAAAGTAGTATCGGTGATATAAATCGAAATGGGGGGGGATATAAAAAGCCGCACTGCATTTATATATATATATATATATATATATATATATATATATATATATATATATATATATACTGCCAAGTAAAAAAAAATAAGAAAATAGTTAAGGCCATATGTTTGAATCAAATACCCTCATTTTGAATAGAAAGTTGGAACCGTGAACACATTATAAATCTTCATGAAAAACAAACTACATTTATTCAATTACCTTATTTATGGACGTCATTTCAGCTACAGGACCAGCAATCAAGCTAGTACCAGAGTCAGCAATAGCTTCGCATCCTCCATTACAGAAATTGTTCGAGCCAATGGTAACTTTATCCATCCTGAATTGCCAATAAGCCTGGCGATCAACTGGGAGATAAGTGAATTCACCTTTGTAATGCTGTGGATCTGAGCCGCCTAAAATGAGTTCACCCCCTTCGTTAGCGTCGGCATTTCTGTAAAACAAATGAACTCAAGTCTTGCTCCCTATCTGACGGCAGAAGGATTTAATTTAATTAAGAGTGGGAAAGCGCTCTCGTTCACCTACCCCCAAATGCTCATTTCACTTATATGAATGATTTTTCTGAAAAAGAACCCATATAAATCTACATGATGTAAAAAGTTAGTTTTTATTAGGCAAGCAATAAAGCCAAAGGAAATATGTAGCAGCAAGCTGTCACCTCTCTTGGCTTTATACTTCCTTTGGTCTTATAATCTGATGTAATTCAAACGTTGATATCATATGGGCCCAAGTAACCTACAGGTGCCTTGCTATGTTATTTTTCATTAAAATAATGTGAGCGAATGCAATTTAAGTTTGATTGAAATGAATGTTGATTATGGCTTGTCCACTTTTAAGATCCATTCAATTTCCAGTTTATGATCTATATATAAAAATTCTAAATTTCTGAAGCTATGAAAAAGATAGTCTTTGTTTAATTAGGAGGGTAGTGCTCGTTCACCTACCCCCAAGCCCTCTGTTTTCCAAACGCTTATTTCACTTATATGAATGATTTTTCTGAAAAAGAACCCATATAAATCTACATAATGTAAAAATTTAGTTTTTATTAGGCAAGCAATAAAGCCAATGGAAGTATGTAGCAGCAAGCTGTCACCTCTCTTGGCTTTATACTTCCTTTGGTCTTATAATCTGATGTAATTCAAACGTTGATATCATATGGGCCCAAGTAACCTACAGGTGCCTTGCTATGTTATTTTTCATAGAAATAATGTGAGCGAATGCAATTTAAGTTTGATTGAAATGAATGTTGATTATGGCTTGTCCACTCTTAAGATCCATTCAATTTCCAGTTTATGATCTATATATAAAAATTCTAAATTTCTGAAGCTATGAAAAAGATGGTCTTCGTTTAATTAGGAGGGTAGTTTAAGAATTCTAGAATAGAGGTAAAATTAAAAAATAAAATTATAAATTTGAAAATGACGACTTTAGGAATTTATCAATTGACAAACTCAAGAACTCAGTGAAAGAGACCACAGAAAAAATAAAATACAATTCGAAAAACAGAAAATATCCATGGATAACGCGTGGTCTCATCATGTCATCACACATCAAATAGAAATTATATAAAAACTTTCGGAATCACCCCAAAAATACAAACTTGGAAACAATGATATAAAAATAAATTCCAAAAATTAGTTGAAATACCAAAACCAATTTTTTATAGAAATGAACTAGAGAAAAACGAGGCAGACAGCAAAACACTATGGAAGACGGTGAATTACTATACTGTTAACACAGTATTGAAGAATATCGCGACAAAAATTGTTGTCGATGTCACTATAATAATAGATAAGCAAGAAATTGCAAATCATTATTTCTCAATTATAGGTGGAACATTAGCCAAAAAATCGTGTGTGGTCAGGGGTAGCTTTCCTTGAATTTTTTGCTGGGTAACAGTTTCAATGATTTTGGAAGCTTGTTGTATATACTCATGATGGAGAAAGGAACATTCCTCTGAATATATGAGGCTAGTTTTTATATTCAACAAATCACTTCTGTTCCTTGTATTATATGTATAGGTTCTGATTTGCCCAGTACCTTCGTAATTCGATATGGAGATTTAGATTGTTTATATTTGTCTATTTTCATTACATAAGGAAAAAGCTTTATGCTCCTTCCATGGTTCCAAACGATCCAATAAATCAATTAATATCAAGGTAGCAGAATATGTTGCCATTAATCTCATGTAATCACCATTTTGTGTTTCTTTTTTCTCAATTTTTTTCCTTTTGAAAGTTGACGTTTTCTATTCCATCACATTTAATTGTCATCATACCATTCAATACTATACCTAATATCCTTTTTCAAAACTCCTCCGCCACCTTAAAAGGTATTTTATTCCTGATAATACTATCCGTTATATTATATCAAATTGACGTGCCGCATATTCAATTTTGGCATACAAAAATCATAAGAAATTATGTCCAAAAAAAGTTATAATCATCTAAACACACGCTATATAGAAATATAATGATGAAGATGCTAGCCTTTATAAAGAGAACCACCTGTGATTTGACTAACACCACTGCTATTAAATCCCTTTATTTTTCCCTGGTTAGATCGCACCTTGACTATTGTTCCACAGTTTGGTCCCCCCATTACGTTACATATTAATGAAACTTGAGGCTGTCCAGCACAATTTCCTTAGATATATTGCCTTCAAGTTGCGCGTATACTACGACTATGGTATTAGAACACATGTTGAACATACCTCCTCTTGAGGTTCGTAGAAAACAAAGAGACATAACACTTCTTTTTAAAATTATCAATGGACTGTGTATCAGCCCCTTGCTTCTCTCCAAAATATCCCTACTTGTCCCCAGTCGTTCAACCAGAGAGGTGCAAACCTTTTACATTTCCTTCCATAGATTTAATTACTCATACAACAGCTTTATCCCTAGAACTCTTCGTTTATCTAACTCCTTGCATAACCTTCAAATTTTTAATATATCAGTTTCCCGCTTCAAAAACCATGTTCTTGTCCTAGCTATTTAAACTTCCAGCTCGAGCTTTGTATTGTTTTTAGTGTTATTATGCCTGCAATAACTAGACTAGTACATATTGTTATAACTTGTGAATTTTTCTTATTTGATCTATATGTTATCTTACTACTTTATAACTGTATTATGCATATAATTTACTTCAATCCACCATATTGTATTACTACTATATAGCACTGTAATATTTTTATCTGAATTGGGCTTGCCCGTAAAATAAATAAGTAAATAAAAGATACAAAAATATCTTCCACGTATTACCACTAAACGATAATATCCGACTTGTATTCGCATAGATATCCTACCGCTCATGTATCATTTTTAATTTCCCGCAAGCAGAACAGCAGTTCGGATGGTTTCGTACACCTTTGGAACCGTATGAGCAAGTGCTAGATGTTTGTCACACAGACTCGCATATAATAGAAAGAGACAGAGACAGTCGCATGGAGGGGGCATAACTCTTTTTTCTTATGTGACGTTTTCTACCAGTCAACACCTGCTGCAAGCCTCGTAAAAGAACTTCGTTCCAAAAATAAATAAAACCAACACGTCAGAAACCAATAGAAAAATTGTTAAAAACTGGACTAGATAGTATAATTAGAGAGGCGAACCACATAAAATATCTTGGAATACAAATAGAGAAATTCTTGAAATATCAGACAATTGGAAAATATTATGGGATGTCAACAACTAATAACGGTGTACTTTTCACTGGTATATTCCTTACTACAGTATGGTTTAATAATCTGGGGCACTTATAAATGTCACATGACTCAAATAGAGATTCTTCAAGAGTTGATTATAAAAATTCAGGAAAAGCAAACTACTACATATGAATCAAATATACTGTTTTGGATTATTATTCATACATCATAAAAAACAATTTGACAGATATAATAAAACAATTGAAATTAGGGCTAGTAAAATCATAATAGAATCTTTTTATTTTCTTGCTCCTCATATATATGTGCACATATCAATATTTGCAACATAGCAAACCATCAATTTCTCAAAATGAAATTTAAAAAAATAACGATAATAAATAATATCTATGAAAAGAGTACATGTTTAAACTGCAAACAAAACAATGATACAAATACAATGACATCACGAAAAAGATGAAGTCAATAAAGTAGGTGAGTGTAGAAAGTCTTCAGTTTGCAAATTAAGAGGATTATACATTTCCTAATTATGACATACCAGTTTATGATATGTACATAAAATATCACAATAATAGTATAAAAAATGAAGTTGGATAAAAATACAATGATTATACATAATATATGAAACAAAATAAAATTCAATGAAGAGCTAAGAGACTGTCCGAATTCTATGGCATATTAATTGTCTCGGGAAACATTCTCAATTGAATATTGAATAGAACTTTTTTTCTGTGAATTGAAAAATCCACGATAAAAATTAAGTTATTCTTGTTTATCTTTGAGTCACATATGATTCCACATCTGATTTTATGGACACCCTGTTCATATTTTCAAACAAATCAATAAATTGTCTCCTTTTCAAAGAGAAATAATTTCAGTTTTCCGTTTCATTGGCCTCAAAGTTATATTTTAAATATTTTCTGTAATTGTATTATATAGTTCAACTCAAGAGGAGGGCTATGTACTTACGAGAGAAATATTTTTCCATGGAATCGGTTCAGCGGACGTATGTTGTAATAATGGTTCCTAGATTTTCAACTGACCTGGTGCCTCACGTTCAGATAAGAATAATAAATTTGTCTTAGGTCCATTATTCTACATTATTTTTAATTATCTGACAAAAATCACGAATTATCAGAAAAACAATTCAAGGAATCTTCTTTATAGGCTTTAAATGATTCAGGTAAACTCATAAGCTGCACTCAAACCAGTGATGAGCGCAAAATATGAGAGTTGAACTTTTCTAAATGACAATCACTTTTTCAGGTAGAGAAAACATGAACTTAAAACAGTAAACAGATCAAAAACAATTGTGAATCTTGAGTAACGATGGAAATACAAATAATTAAATACAAGCAATGGAAATGAAGTACCTAAGAAGAGTCAGTGGAATAATGAGGCTGATTATTCCTGCTTTCAACTGCCGAAATTATAATTTAGTTCCTAATATTTTGCTGTTTTGCAATGGTGTTATCATGAGGAATCCATATAGATGAAGATATAATCTAGGAAAAAGATAAAATTTGGGAATTGAATTTGAAGAATCCTAAAGATGTAGACCAACTACTGGAATTAATACCTTGTATTTCCTAGAAAAATATTATTTTTGCGTTCATTTCATAGTTAAGGTTGAACTTGATCACTAGTTAATAAATTTCAACACAGCCTTTTTCACAGAAGTGTTTTGGTAGGATACCCCTATTCACCATATCGTGGTTCATATATTGACAGCAGCTCAGGTACTTTTGATATCCTCATAACTTCATATTTCAGAGGGTTCAAACTTATTTCTCAAACAGGAGTTCACATTCTAAATGGACTTATACTTTTGAATGGCAATTGGCTGCTTTTGGCCATTATCCAGGTGCTTGCCTTGATGGGTAAACTCAGCCATCGGGTGTTTGCTTCCACGTAGTACCGCTGGATAGGGATTGACAGGATCACCTGTGGTCCTGCTATGTCCTAACGAAATTTCCCCCCAACGAAGATACCAGGAACCACAGCATTGAGGAGAGAACCTGTTCTCCGGCGGGTCAGGAGGGCGACTGGATGACATGTCCAGAGCGGAGAGCTGGAACTCTCTGTGGAAACCTGCCTGGTACAAACCACGCTCGAAGCTAGCAATCGCTAGCAACACGTGGGGGCTTGCCTTAACCAGCCTGCCGAGTAGACGAGAACTACAATAAAAATCTCCCCAAGTTTAAGGTGGAACAGCATAAGCCGAAGACTGCACGACTAGTGGGAGGACTAGTTACGATTATGCGAACTCCGGGGTATCTGGCGCCCCCCAGTTTAATTTGCCTTCTTGCAGCATGCAGGGCTCTGCCATAGGTGACTGTCTTTCCCCAGCTTCTCGTGGCACCTATTATGGTTAAAAACACGGTAAACAGGGCGATGAAAACTCCCCAAAAACCATGGGAGGATGCGGAACTGAGGGTCGTTGGAGAGGCAGCAGTGCCTCACAACGAAACCTTGGTGAAAATTCTACCTAGATGAGCCAAAAGCTCAAGGCTCTTCAAATAAACCTCCAACATTCAAAAGCATCCATGAGTGTGCTTAGAAAGAGGTTTATTGAAGAAAACCTTAGTATAGGGTTGCTTCAAGAACCTTGGATCAATAGGGGACGAATACAAAGACTCGCAATTAAATCATGTAAGTTACTTTTTTGCAACAATCATGAAAAACCACAAGCAGCCATATTGCTCGCACCCAACATTAAATTTACTCCTGTTCCAAAGTTCATCACTGGAGATTTAGCAAGCTCCATCGTGGAAGTGCCAACTGAAACAGGCAAGAGGCATACTTCCCAGAGGACTCGCCTTCACACCCACCACTAGAGGAAGTCCAAAGCCTCATCAGATGGTGTCAAAGAGGAAACAGGCATTTCATTCTGAGCTGCGACGCGAACACGCACCATCTCACATGGGGAAGCACAGACATAAACACACGAGGTGAGTGAGTGCCTTTTAGAATATTTGTCTGCGACTAATATAGACATTGTCAATAAAGGTAACAAACCCCACCTTTATAAACGCGATCAGAAAAGAGGTTCTTGACCTAACCCTTGCTGATCCATTTATAACAAACTAGATTCACAACTGGCACGTATCTGATTACTCCTCGATGTTGGATCATCAACACATAAAATTCGACTTGGGGTCATCGGAAACACGCTTCGAAGGATATAGGATACCCAAATTGACCAACTGGGATGCTTATAAAGAGCATCTCGAGAGGCAATTGGAGGATCAACATATATCCAGAACTAGAATGATCCAGAACTAGAAAGAACTAGCTGACCTTGTTTCTGACACTGCTTTTCTTTTCCTCAATCTGGATTGGAAAGACTGGAAAGTGACTGTAAAGGTTGTGAAGTTGGTTCCTGTGAGTTTTGTGGCACATAAAAGAAAGATGGCGGGCGGCACAGGTTGTGCTATACTTGCTCCCAAAGAAAATGAAAATTACAGTTGCAAACATTGTTTAAAAGAAGTGGTGGCAAAAGTGAAGTGTGTTAAATGTGATGAGGTTTTTCACCCTGCATATCTCAAACAATCTAGTGAGCAAAAAAACGCAGAATGCAAACATGAAATCTCACAAGGAACAACTAACCCAAACAGTGCTGAACTATCCTACCTTAAAGAAGAAAATAATCTTCTGTACAACAATGCTGTGCAAAAACTGTGATTATTGCTGACAAAGAACAATGAATCCAACTATTGCACGAGAAAATTGAGCTCTGAAACAAAACTACCAACAATTCAAACCACGAAAAAGAGGGCCATCTACAGATAAAAGACAAAACCACAAACCCCAGAAAAAACGAAAACATAAAAAACTCACAACAAACAGAAGACTCGCAAATTCCAATAAATTCACCTGATGGGAACTCCAGTCTACAGGGTGTCCCAAGTATCACAGTGAATCAGGTAGCTGCTGAGATATTGAAAATTCAAAGTGAAAAAAAAGTTAATGAATTAATAAATATGGTGAATGAGGACCAGATAAATCATCCACATCCTACCCACTCAACAAAAAATGAGGAATTGGAAGAAAGCTTCACTGATGTGAAAAAGCGGAGAAAAAAGCGAACCTACAAAGTAGGAAGTGGTGATGGAGATGATGACTTCTGTGGCAACGAAGAGATAGGCAAGAAAATATGGCTTTTTATATCAAAGGTTCCAGATATAATAACACCAGAAAACACAAAAAACTTCATCACAAAGCAAACAAACTCTGATGACGTCTATGTGAAGAAGCTCCAGACTCGAAACACAAGCACCGACAACCAAGCTTTTATGATTGGAGTTGACCCAAAAGCCAAGGAACAAGTGTACGAGCCCAATTTCTGGCCAAGAAATATATACTTCAGCCGCTTCAACTTCACTCGAGGTAAGCACTTTCTGGACCATCCACATGAATCCAACGCGAATGAAAATTTTCAGAGGCCAGCCTCATTCCAGACCAGAGAGCAGAAATAAAAACTATGAAGAAAAAATCTTACTTACAACTAATACACATGAACTCTCAAAGTCTAGCTAACAAAATTAACATAATTGAATTGTTTTGTAATGTCAATAACCCAACTTTTATTTGTATATCTGAACACTGGATGTGTAAGAACCGGCTACATAACTCAAGGATAGCAGGTTATGAGTTGGTCTCCAGCTTCTGTAGGACTCGAATTGAACATGGTGGAACTGCAATATTTGTTGAATCTCAATTCTACAAAAATAACAATTGTAAAACGATCCAGTATTTGTCTGACTGTTCCCTTGAGCTGCACTTTGAGTGCTCCGCTATGGAGGTGAACAAAGACCTATGTATTGTAACTTTATACAGGAGCTCTTCAAAAGACTCTGACTTACAACTATTTCTCGACCAATTGGCCTTCATCCTGGAATACATAACTGCTAGGTATACAGACATAGTAATATGCGGGGACCTGAATATAAACTTCAGAGAAGAAAGCTACTACAAAAAACAACTCTTTGACCTTTTTGAGATGTCACATCTGAAATTGCCCTTTACTGAGCCAACACGTGTTGCTAAGTATGGAAATCGGCAAACCAGTAGTGGTCTCGACTATATAGTCAGCAATGTAGAAGCTATCTCCTCTGAGGTCTGCAACCTAGGAATCTCTGATCACTCAGCTCAAATAATGACATGGTCTACGACAGTTAAGCATTATAAAAATGAAGAATATATCATCACTAGACAAATCAATGACTGCTCAATTCAAGAATTTAAGTCACTGCTCGATACAAACCAGACCTATAATGTTCAGGAAAAAACTGTAGATGGTATGTTCAATCACTTTTTCTCTCACTTTCAGTGGTGTTTCAACATAGCATTTCCCAAACGGATATCAAAACTAAAAAACTCTAAAAAAACAGAAAAAGTTCCCTTTTCACACGAACTCCATAAAGAGCTCGATAACCTTAAACAACTAAATTGGTTAAGGAAAAATGATGACAATCCAAACTTAAATGAATGGTATAAACAAAAGAAAAAACAACTAGGTACAAATCAAATCAATCAAATCAAATCAAATTAATTCATTAAAAAGACCACATTGGTATAAAAACACGTCAAAAATTTGAATACATAGCACAATACAGCACATATAAATATCAAAATACACAGTATATAATCATAAAATTCACATTTAGTTTGTATGCTACATGTTAAAATATTCTTCCAAAGTATAGAATAAGCCACACCTTAAAAGGTTTGAAAGAGATTTTTTGAATTTGAAGTGGTTCTCTTGATCTTTTATTTCCTTAGGAATTTTATTATATATTCGGATTCCAATGTTGAGAGGACAGTTCTGGGTTAAACTCAATCTACTTTGTGGGGTATTTAGAAGATTTTGATTTCGAGTGAAATAGTTATGAATGTCTTTGCGACGAAACAAATTGTTTTTTCTTTTATAGATGTAACATGCCACTTCCAATATGTAAAGACACGTGAGTGGTAATATCTGAAGTTCTTTGAATAAAGGTTTACTTGGTTCGGATTGAGTTTTGCATAACAGAGCTCTGATGCATTTTTTCTGGACAATAAAGAGTGCTTTTGCTGCTGTAGACTGTCCCCATAGTATTATACCATAAGTCAATCTTGATTGGATTTCTGCATAATAAAAGTTTTTCAGTACTTCGATTGTCAGTACTCTATACATGCACCGTATTTGTAATATTTTGGTATTTACTACCTTGATTATAGTCTTTATATGACTCTCCCAGTCTAAGGTATCACTGATTGTCATGCCAAGAAATTTAATGCTGTTGTTCTGATTGATGTTATTGTTATTAATCTTCATAGTTATTCTTTCAACTTGTTTTTGTTTTGTATGAAAAATAAGAAACTCCGTTTTTGTTGTATTTATGTAGAGCCTATTTTTGGAAAACCAATATGCAATTTTTGTCATTAGATCCTCACAAGCTGTTTGGTTCAAATCATGTGATTCCTTTGATACGAGAATTGATAAGTCATCTGCATATAAAACTATTTTGAAGTCGGCTAAATAATATACTATATCTGCCACATAAAGAGAGAATAATGTAGGGGCGACAACACTTCCCTGGGGTACGCCTATTTCTACAGGTGCAGTGTTTGAGGTGTGTTGACTGATCATTCCTCCATCATTATGAGATATAAGTGAATATTGTTTTCTGTTTGTGAGAAAGGATTTTTACCAGTTATGTAATGTGCCTCTGATACCAACTGACCAAAGTTTGTCCAATAATCTATCGTGTGGTACACAATCAAAGGCTTTGCTCAAGTCACAGTATATTCCTATGGGATATTTCTTTTCATCAAGTGCATTTATGATACATGTTATGGATTCTGTGGAAGCAGTATTTGTTGATCTTGTTTTCCTAAACCCATGTTGTTCACTAGGTATTAGGTTGAATTTTTCAATAAAAGGATTGAGCCTATCCAGCAAACTATATTCAAAAACTTTAAAAAACACCGGAGTCAAGGATATTGGTCTGTAGTTATCCAACTCTGTTCTGGCTTTTTTTTTATGAATTGGAATAACTTTTGAAATTTTTAGTTGATCTGGAAAAATCCCTGTTTTGAAAGAAAAATTCACAATATGAGTGATTGGTTCTATTATGAAAGAGCTAAATTCTTTGATAATATTGCATGGGAGATCGTCCGGTCCTGATGAGGGTTTATTTTTGAGTTTTGCAAATATGCGAATCATCTCGTCTTCTGTCAAAGGTAGAAAAACCATAGATTGTAAGTTACTCTTAGCTCCTCCCTCAGAATTATCGATTATATTTGATGGTGGTATACTATTACTTATTTTTTTGGGTGCTTCTATGAAAAAATCGTTGACTATATTGGCTACTTCATTAGGGGATGTTACGAGTTGTTCTCGGAATTCTGGATGAAGTTACTAAGGTGTGATTTTTTGGTATTTTCTACAAGTTGTTTATGTTGAATGAGCCTCTGTTTGTATATGGGTTTCAAATCAGGATGATTTTTTTGGAGAATATGCAAATCTCTCAACTGTGAACTAGAAGTTTTTAATTCATCTGTGACCCATGATATATTGTCTTTGTTTATGTGCTTACATATTGTTAGGGGAAATGCCATATTGAAGTAATTCAGTAATATGTCTATGAAATTATTATATTTATCATCACAAGTTTTTGCACTGTACACAGACTCCCAGCGCTCATTTGCGAGTAATTCTGTCATAAGAGATTTGTTTTTTTGAGAGAATATTCTTTTATGGGCTCCAGAATTTTTCACTGGGGAGAGGTTCCAGAGTGACTCACAAGCTGATGCAATTATTTGTCTATGATCTGACATAGTGGTGGTATCTGCTACTTGAGTGATTGCCTCCACATTTGTAAATATATTATCTATTCATGTGTTTGAGTGTAAGGTTATTCGGGTACCTTCATTGACCATTGACATAAGTCCAAATTGTTCAGTGATACCAAAAATACTATAAGCTTCTTGACACTGAGAATTGAAATCTACATTAAAGTCTCCAGTGAGCCATATTTGTGAATTGACTGTGAAGATCTCATTTAGAAGTGCCTCCAGCTTATTCAAAAAAACATGGAAGTTACCTGTAGGTGATCTATACACTGAAATTATTTTATGTGTTTTAAATACAGCTCCACATACCTCAAAATCTTTTTCAATACACATATGATCTAGCGGGATATGAGTTGCTTCTATGCCCTGTTTTGCCCAAATAGCAGTTCCCCCTCCTTTGTATACTTTCCGGCAAAAACTATCTACCAGATAATAATTATGGAGTGGGAAAAATTGTATTTCATCACTTAATAGCCATGTCTCAGTAGCTGAAATAAATAATAGATATTCATACTGACCTAGTTCCACTTCTAGTAAGGTGTGTTTATTCCTGATACTTTGGAAGTTTAAGTAAAATATAAAATTTATAAGAGCCTCGAAGTTTTGGCTGTTAGTTGATTCTATGTTGGGGTAATTTATGCTAAAAAATCATTATTTCCACCATTTCTATTATAGTCATTGTAACGTTTAAAATCAAATCGCTTGAATCCAACTCCTTTAGGCCAGAAAGACGTATTATACAGGGTATCTTTGTGTCTGAAGTCAGCTCCTATCATGAAACATTTAAGGCGGCATCCCTCGGTTTCTAGTTCTTTCACTATGACGTTTTCTGTTGTGGCTTCTTGTGTTTCATTTGAGATGTTTTGGTTAGTGTTAATGTTGAGTTTATTCTCCATGAATTTCTGGATATGAGCATCATTTACATTTCTCTTTACCCTGTATAGGTATATCCATACCTTAGGATTTTCTCCTGTAAACTCTTCATTACTATCTTCAGCGGATCCAATGTTTTTGTTTCGTGTTTTTCCAAGTTTTCGTTCCTTCTTTTTATTTTTAACGAGAGTAAACTCATCCTTGGGTGGTTCCTTGATGTCTTTGTATGTAGAACTTAATGATTCATTCAGAAGTTCATTTTCACCTGCAATGTTAGTGTATGCAGTGTGTTGATTAGATTCCATGTTTTGGGATTCCCTTCCATTGGTGTCGTCATTCCTAAGGCCTGAGTCATAAATTCTTTTATGTGTTTTATTTACATTTTACTGTTGACCTATATCTGACAATATACAAAAATATCCTTGGAAAAAAAGACTTACCACTCCAATTTAATCAATAACTCAAACAATAAATCGAGAGCTCTATGGAATTTGGTAAACAAAAAAAATGAGTCGAACAAAAACAAAGCAAGATATATCACTGAACTACAATGGTAATCACATAACCGACGATAGTAAAGTCGCAAACATCTTCGGGAAACACTTTACATCATCTGTTATTGATAAAATAGAATCACTCGACCTACCACAAGACATGTGCACAAAAAATGCGATCATAGGTCTAAACTCCATGTTTTTTTACCCTGTCACTGAACAGGACATCAAATATATAATATTGAGCCTAAAGAAGAAATATTCAACAGGCATAGACGAGATTCCAGCTGTAATCCTAAAAGAATGTTCCGACGACATATCAAGCTATATAGCCATGATAGTAAACTACTCTGTAACCGAGGGGCAATTTCCAAGCCAACTTAAAATCAAAAAAACAGTTCCAGTTTTTAAAAAAGATGATCCCCTAAACGTGGAGAACTACAGGATGATCTGCCTTTTGAGTTGTTTCTCAAAAGTGATGGAAACTGCGGTTTATAACAAACTTGTCAATTACCTAAACAGACACAATATTATTACCCCCTGCCAACATGGCTTTCGTCCTAACCACTCAACTGAAACAGCATCCGCTGAAATGGTCCAATATATCTATAACAGCATCAATCAGAATAAACATGTAGTGGGATTATTCTTTGATCTCTCTTGTGCCTTTGACACAATCAATCCAAAATACGTAACAACGAAGCTAGAAGCACTGGGCATTCGAGGCCCCATACAAAGCTGGATTGAGTCATACATGTCTGACAGAACTCTCAGGGTGCAGGTCGGGGATGAGCAGTCGGACAACTACGATATCGTAATTGGCACTCCGCAGGGTAGTGTCTTAGGGCCTCTACTTTTCCTACTCTACATGAATGATCTCCCGAACTATATTAGCCAAGGGCGCACTTTCATCTATGCAGATGATACGACAATTATTGTTGCAGCTGATACTGCTGCTGAACTGCAAGACAAAACTGAGCTAGCTGCAAATAGTTTAAAACACTGGTGTGATAGTAATAATCTTATCATCAACCTGAAAAAAACAGTACTGATTGAATTCATCAGCCCCTTAAAATTAACAAACATTATCACAACGCCGTCTGTAAGAAGCTGAACAGACTGTACTTTGCGTTCAGCACTATGAAATCAAATCTCCATAGAAACTATCTGATAAACATGTACTATGCCCTAGTTTACTCCACTATCAGCTGCAACATAATTGTCTGGGGCAGAGCTACGGAAATATCTAGAGTTTTCATCATACAAAAAAGATTCATGAGACTCCTGTTCGACTTGGGCTATAGAGAGTCATGCAGGAATACATTTGTTGAAAATGGAATCCTGACAGTCACATCCATCTACCTCTACAAACTACTAACATATATTCATTGCAATGTGGGAAAGCTAGAAAAAAACAAAGACTACCATACTTATAACACAAGAACGAAAAATGATTTTCACCTACAACAGTGCCATAGAATGTTGCATAAAAAATCGCCTACTTATGCTGGTGGCTACCTTTTCAACCTGCTTCCGGAGAGTATAAAGTCGATCTCAAACCATAAAACTTTCAAATCTAGCATTAAAAATATTTTACTCCTACATGCTTTCTACTCGCTTGACGAGTTTATGCAGCATACACTAGAATTGAACTGATCATCAACTGCATGTTCCTATCAGTACATACATATAAAGGTTTTTATTTTTTAAATACTGACATACACCTATTTACACTAATTTACTCACATATTTTTCTATCCCTTTCTTTATGTTCATTCACTAGTTCCTCTTATACTCAATGTCTAATTGTAATATCGTGAATATCCCATAATGATGTATTTTACTTGTAATTGTTTGTTAGTTTATAGCACTCATGTATCTTTTAATGACTTGTCTCATGTTTTTGTAAATAAGACCTGTAGAGATCAATAAAGTATCTATCTATCTATCCATCGATTCAGCTGAGGAACTAGATACAGCCTCCAAGCAGCTTCAAAATGCTATAATGAAAGCATATGAAATCAGCTGCCCAGAAAAACAAAAGGAAGTCAATAGAGACGTGCCTTGGTGGAATAAAGAGCTAGCCAAACTTAGGAAAAAGTTAGAAAACTCTTCAATAGAGCTAAAAGTCTAGGATATTGGGAAGACTACAATGCAGCGCATTCTGAGTACAATAAGGAACTCAGAAAATCCAAAAGAAGAACATGGAGGCAAATGTGTGAGGGGATTACGGAATTAGCCCCAGCCCAATGCCTCCAGAAAGTTCTTTCTAAAGAACATACCAACGGCATCAGTCTGATCAAAAAGCCGAACGATGGTTATGCAGAAAACCACAAAGAAAACATAAGTGTTCTCATCCAGACACACTTTCCTGGGTCTAAGGTTGTTGAGGACGAACTGCAAAGTGCTCAGCTAAAAGGGGTTGTCATCAACCCCAACATAACCAGCAGGAGCTGAGCGGGAAAAATTTTCACACCCAAAAGATCAAATGGACCACTAAGAGCTTCAAACCTTTTAATTCGGCCGGAAAGGATGGAATATTACAAAATAACCTTGAAATAATAGAGCCCTCTTTGAAAAAGCTGTTCAGTTCAAGGCCAGTTTCATTTTTGGTCACATACCGAAAGCCTGGAGGGAGGCTGCAGTGGTGTCCATGGGAGACGTCCAGCAGACGAACCAAAGTCTTATCGCCCCATCAGTCTCACCTCCTTTCTCCCGAAAACAATGGAGAAAATTATAGACTGCTATATAAGAAGTGAAATCCTTTTGGACAGGCCGCTTCACAAAAAGCAGTTTGCCTAAGTTTCATGAAAACGATAATGCATTTGAGGTACCAAAAAATTCGTATGCAAAAGTGGTAGTGGCTAATATCCCGGGGCCGGGACCATCGTGTAATATTACGGAAAAAACAGCAAAGGTAGTGGAAGTAATAACTACATTAGTGCTACACTGGTAAACACTGCTGTTTTACAAGCAGAACAGATAACAAAAATTAAAATTATTCAACATTTGGAAGCTGCAAACCCTAGCAAAAAGGAGGACGAAGGCTGGGAAAAAGCAAACGGGCCACACAGGAAAAAGTGTCGTTTTCTAGTTGGTCTAAACGAAGAAAACTCTGAGGTGCAAACGGTTCCCAGATATGTCTCATTACATGTGACAAGACTGAGGCCAAACACGAAGCCGGAGGACCTGAGAAAAATCATAGAACCACATCTACCAGGGGTGAGCTGTGAGATACACAAATCAAAGAGACCTGATATTTATGAATGGATGAAAGTGACCCTAGGAAGAGATCTTCTGAGAAAGGCATGGAAAAAGGAGATCTGGCCAAGCGAGGCTCTAATATCTCAGTTTTTTGCCATCAAGAGGATGCCAGCAGCAATATGGATCCTCGGCTGATGATTTAACTCAAACTGAAACATCCCAACCTAGGTCAAGAACAAAAACTGCACAAACTCGAGACCAGCTAGATATTCTTCACCTCAATGTGCAATGTCTCAACAACAAAATTGACGATCTATCAGTGTTCTTAGCAGAAAACCCTCTCCACGTATTGTGTTTTAGTGAAATCTGGTTAACAAGTGAGCAGATCCCATCCACTGGTATAGGTAACTATACACTGGCAAGCTTCTTCTGCAGAAAAAAATTCAAACACGGCGGTGTTGCCATTTATGTAATGAATAACGTAACCCCTCTAGTAATAAATGTTGAGAAATTCTGCACTGAAATAGCTGCCAAATCCACTGCTATAAAGGTAGAAAATACGGTCATAGTCACAATCTACAGATCAACAAATGGTGATCTTGAACATTTCCTGAATTCACTAGAAAATATGTTAGAATTTCTTAGGAAAAATCATACAAACATTGTCCTAATAGGGGACTTAAATGTTAACTTCCTAGTTGATAGTAAAGAAAAAGACCTATAACTGAAATGGGTATAGCAGAATTTAAACATTACATGAATAAAATCGACTGGTCAAACTATCTTGCATCAGACAATCCAGATCTTCTTTCAAAATTTATATGTGAAAATATCACGTATGCTATCGAACTTTCATTCCCTCTAAAACATATCAATCAATCAATCAATCAAAATATGCTTTATTATCAAAGAATAATATCTTATTGACAAAGCGTGTATATATAAATGTAAATTAAGTTAATACATTTGATATATGTATAAAAATAGTCACTACCATATAAAATTGAATTGAATCAAAGCAATCAGTCACATATTAAAATTTGCATGCATCTATATATATATATATATATATATATATATATATATATATATATATATATAAGTAAAGAGTCATATACACTTTTTTTTACCATCAATAAAGTTTCATAAAAAACATTTAAAATCCAAAAATTAAAAATTTAAAAATATAAAAAGTTTTAAAACTCAAGAATTCAAAAATTTAAAAATCCTCAAAATTCGAAAAATTCAAAATATTTAAAATTTAAATATATAACAAACAATAGAAGGTATATGATATCACAGTGTATAGTTTTGGTCTACTTATCCTTCTATTCTATCCACATAATATTCTTCCAAACTATAATAGGCTCTATCGGAGAGAACTCTTTTTACTGCTTTTCTGAAGCTGGCGTTGGACGGTATATCTTTAATATTATTTGGAAGGTGATTGTACATTTTGCAGCCGTTATATATAATTGAATCCTTAACGAGAGTGGAAGATGAAGCAGAACGGCCGTAAACCTGAGTGGTTCAACGAAGAATTAAAATCCATGAGACAGTTAATCAAAACAAAATAAACTATAGAAATACAGGCAACTTTCAATTAAAAAGCATATTCCACAAAACGCAAAAAATATATAGAGAAAAGATAAAGAAAACAAAAAGAGCGATGTACGACAACATCCTAGCAAATAGCAAAAATAAAGCCAAAACGGCATGGAGAGTGGTTAATGAAATCCAGAGCAAATCGCGTTTTCAAAATCAGCACTCAAGCCTTACTGCTAGCGACTTATGCGAATACATTGCCTCTATGATCGATAATATACTTGAAAAAATTCCTCCAACTGAATCAACGGGAGATGTACTCCTGAAAAATAGCGTTGAGGATTATCTTTTTTTTGGCCAACAAACGAAAAATAAATAATAAAAATAATTCATTCTTTAAATAACAGCTCCAGCATGGATGCCTACGACACAAGTGTCAAAATAATAAAACTCATTCCAGAAACATTGAGTCTCCCCCTCACACACCTGGTGAACACATGCCTGGACAACGGGATATTCCCATCCCATCTAAAACTAGGCAAGGCAATCCCAATTCTAAAAAAAGGCAACTGCAATGATTGCGACAACTACAGGATCATTACCATAACCCCAATACTGCCAAAAATTATCGAAATCGCTATTAAAGACAGATTCATTAGCTATCTTGAAAAGAAAAAAATTTAGATGACCGTCAATATGGCTTCAGATCACTAAGGTCAGCCACACAAATGGTAACGCATTTGGTCCATCAAATAGCTAAAAGCAGAGACGCCGGGATACATACAAGAGCAATCTTATGCGATTTGTCAAAAGCTTTCGATAGTGTCTCACACGATATTCTGTTAGAAAAACTTCTTAAACATGGAATCCGTGGGAAAGCTCTAAGTCTAATAGAAACATATCTCAGAGACAGATACCAATATGTATCATTTAACAGTGAGACCTCCAGCACTATCCAAGTGAAACATGGAGTTCCTCAAGGATCTGTGCTGGGGCCTTTACTGTTTATATATATATATATATATATATATAAATGACTTACCTAAATTTATCGATACTGCGGATGTTTTCATGTATGCAGATGACACAACTTTTCTAATTCAGAGTGAATACCAGGAAGAAATCGACAGGACATCGAGTGAAACAGTGTCTAATGGTGAACTGTACTTCAACTCAAATGGTCTCGCTCGGAACAAAGATAAGACAAAAAGCATATCATTCACGAAACAAAAGGACCTATGTAATGATGAGACAGTAGTGAAGATTCTTGACTTCTCTATAGATGCAGAACTTAACTGGAAAACACACACTAAGGAGCTAAATAGGAAATTATCAAATAGTCACTTTGTTCTGAGAAACTTAAGGGAGATATTATCGCAGGATGTACTGAAGACAGTTTATTATGGTATGGCCCACTGCCACCTAAACTATGGGATTCTGCTATGGGGTAATATCCCAGGGTGCCACGAGCTATTGGTAAGACAAAAAAAAATAATCCGTACTATTGCAAACGTGGGACCACAGGAGTATGCAAAGCCAAGTTTTATAGATTTACAAATTTTAACACTGCCCTGTATGTACATAACTGAGGCAATACTGTGGGTACACACACAATAACAAACACAGAAACACACTGGGATCTCAAATCCACAATCACGATACCAGAAACAAGAACCTGTTCAGACTACCGGCAGTGAACTATAAAGAACCATGAAGCAGACGGAGTTTGTGCCCCTGAAGTTGTATAACCTTTTACCAGTGGATTGGAAGACATATTCCACAAAAAAACTCAAATATATGCTAAAACAATCTTTGCTCAAAAATCCGATGTATAACATCAATGATATTTTCACACATGCCTGGACCAATACTAAGTCACAATAACCTAAGTTGAACATTCGCAATTGAGAATGTTTCCCTTTTCAACATGAATATCCCACAAGAGGTTATCTTGACGATGGAAGATAGTGACTAAAGTTTATCTTTCAGTCGCAGATGATTCCTCATCTGATTTTATGAACATCCTGTTCATATTTTCAACAAATAATTGAATTGCTCTGTTCTTAGACCAAAATGTGCTCTTGGTTAGGTGAATGTTATAACTAGCTTATATTACTGTACTTATATTTTTTTATTAAAAATTGTACTGTGAATGTCATAATTATTCTATATTATTGTATTTACTTATTTCTTATTGAAACTTGTACTGTGAAAGTCATTTTTATTGAAAATTGTACTGTGAAGGTCAAAATTACTTTATACTACTGTAGTTATTTTTTATTGAAAATTGTACTTGTAACATTGATATAGACGTTCCTAAACAAATCGAATATGATATTGGCTATGCCCGTCTCATACATCGTTATTGTATTTTGAAGGTGAATAAATATCTTATCTTATCTTTATCAAGCAGGCAAATCAACGATTAATGGACAATGCTTAGTTGAAAGCATAGAAAAGACATACTTGGCCAAACAAATGGCTCTATGTTGATTCATAGATATAGAGGGTGCTTTCGATAACATCTCACATGACTACATAATCAGATCGCTAGAGGAAAGTAATATAAACACCTCACTGATCAGATGGATATATGATGCAATGCTGAAAAGCAGAATCATTGTAGCTACTCTCGGAGAGGAAACGGTCAGAATGACAGCGAAAAAAGGTGGGGTTCTATCGCCATTGCTGTGGTCACTGACCGTGGATAATCTGATAGTGAAGCTACATGAATCTGGAATTACGACTCAAGGTTACTCCGATGACCTGGTCATCACAATTAAGGGCAAACCTGATGGGATAATACCCAATCGCATGCAGACAGCCCTAAATATAATCAGAAGCTGGTGCGCAAAGGATGCACTAAATATAAATCCTAGCAAAACAGTGCTGGTTCCATTCGCAAAGAGGCATGAGTATAAACTGAAAGCCCCAACCTTGAATGGAACTCAGCTAACTTTTTCCAATGAAGTCAAATACCTGGGCTTCATAATTGACCAGAGACTAACATGGAACAGTCATATTAAAAATATTATTTCCAAGGCTACAGCGGTAACCTGGACGTGCCGCAGAGTTTTTGGCAAGACATGGGGTTTGAAGCCGAAAATGATATACTGGTTATATCAAACGATTATCAAACCCATGGTCACCTATGCCTCACTAGTATGGTGGCCAAAAACCCAACAGCTCTCGGCACAAATCAAGCTGCAGAAAGTGCAGTGGTTAGCCTGTCTTTTTATTATTATATTTCAAAAAATGGCTTGTATATTGTGATCCAATGTACAACAGTCTCCCCTACTCAGTCGATGATATTTTAATTATGTATTGTTACAATGCACCATTGAACCAACAGAAATGGATCTATTGGTAAGATTGACTAAAATTGTTTAAAATTACCAGCAACAGGTCATATGACTAGCATTCCGACGTGAATAAAAAAATATCTATAGAATAATGATAAAAAGTTGCAAAATGGTTTTGAAAATCACTACATGTATTTATCGCTCCAAACAAAAGCAAGTTTATTATATAGGAATTCCACAAATCCAGTCCTTATTTATTTTTTCCCATTATTTATATGTCACTTCCATGTTCAAAATTCAATGTTATTTCAAAGCCCGACTATATACTACTATCTACAGCTTTGCAATTAGGTCACCTTTTGGAAAAATTCTCGGAAACCCACCACCTCAGCAGAGATAACATGTTTACTAGGATCTACGACGCCAACAGCTGGACCTGCTGTCTCAGCACTAGAAAACCTATAAAGCTTTGGGACACCAAGAAACAAAATTTTTGCATCATCATTATTAAGTTCCTATCTGCCAGTACAGTACAAATCCTTATTATTATAATTATGAAATTATTTAAAATAAAGTTTTTTTTTTTTAAAGTTGTTGGAATTACCAATATAACATTTGGCGCAGTTGTGTGGATTTTCTTCAACACCATTTGGTGGTGGTTCCCAAACCTTCAAGAAAGAGCCAACTCAAAAGAAAAACAGAAGACAATCTCTGTAGCCTTGCGAAACACGTGAAATGAAGCTCACCTCCCCAAGGTAGCAATGTTTACGAGAGTAGGATTTCATCTTCAGTTGTCATTGCCCAAAAGAAGAAACAAACTACAAGAAACATTAGCAAGTAAGAAACATCATCTCTAAAACTTCCCTGTAGATTAGGAACACCTAGTAAAGCATCCTGAGTCTTCCTGGGAACATTATTGAAACCCCTGGTAGAGACACTCAGAAAAACCCCATTAGCACTGTGGATAGAAACACCTAGTGAAGCCTTGGCAGCATTTTTTAGATAGATTTCAAAGAAATGCTACCTACTGGGGACGTGTATATGTATAACTGTATATATATATATATATATATATATATATATGTCCCAAAAATACTTTTCATCAATATTTCGGCTAAGTTTGAAGATGGGCCAAATCGGTTCATTGTTTCAAAATGGCGGCAGTTGAAAGATTGAAAAAAATTCTCAATATTTCATTTTCATACCAATACCAGCAAACTATAGGTCTTTTGAATTGCAGTGAATTACCATTCATGAGAATTAATAACTTTTGTTTACCTTGTATGCTCCTTTAATTTGAGGTTCATTCGCTCGTGTCAATCAGATACTATTCGAGTTTTACTTCTGCCGACAAATAGAACATCATTGTATTTTAACATTTCTCGAATCCCAAGTTAAACTATATAAATAAATATAAGTTATTATTATTCTAACTAATATAAAGATTGGAACCCAAGTAAGTAATTGTGATGTGTTACTTCTTTCTTTCGATTTGAGTTAGATTACTTAGAAATATTAAGAAGCATTTAGGGATATTTGAATCCATCTCCAACTTTCGATAGAAAAGTTTAAGGTTTATACACAGATTAAAATTAATTTCCACTGAAATTCCATTTTTTCTGAAACATGATTTGTTAGCTTCATTGATGGCAATTTCATAATCAATAAATACATTCTGAAATCCACCTTTCCAATTGCCGTTATCCCGTTATTCTCTTTTCCCGTCATCCCGATACCCCATTTAATTTTATACATATATATATATATATATATATATATATATATATATATATATATATACATATAAAGGTTATTATATCATATTTTCTTTCAATTACTTATTATAAAAAATAAGCAACATCACAATGACAAAGGAGCTAGGAATGCATAGTACAAACAACTTACCTATTCAAATAAAATGAGAATACGGCTTGAGAAACAAGTCCTTGCTCCACCATTTTATAAAACACGGGAGTGACTCCATCGACAGATATTCTGCTATAAGCCATTCCCAAAATACCATCGAATTTGGCAGCTACAAAAGCCAGACCAGGTTCACTTAAAGCTTCAGCAAAAGTCTGACCCTTAACCTGAAGACCTCCAATCTACGGAATAAATACAAATAATTGGAAGGTATGATCAGATCAACCTTTTCTCAAAGTGACTGTTACTTCATTTAAATATAATTATCAACCCACCGACACAAAACGATTCAATTTGTAATCTCCTAGTAGTAATTTTTTTTCCAAGTTGTACAGAAGTGATGGTTTTCACGGATCATTCATAATCAAGAAAAATATTAGGGTCATTCATGCAAATAGATGGAAGATTTAATGAAATTATATGGAGAAAAAAAATGCAGTATGCAGTATGTTTAACCTTTTCACTTTGGGAACCGGATATCTACGTAAAATAATTTCCGGATCGTACAACGGGAACCGGATAAATACGCGGAACCTTTTTATGTATATACTTTGTGTTGCCTATAGATGATAGTTTGTTTCTGGCCGAGACGTTTACAAAACTCTGGTGCTTCACTGCGGGAGCCGTATGAATCAGCAGTTTGGTTATCAGGCACGAACTCCGAGACATTGTTTCCCGAGTTTATGTATTTTTTCATTAGATCGGCTTGCTGCAACAGTGACGTTTCGATGTGACCTAAGCCTACTAGTATTTTGGAAATAAGTTACTGTATCTTGAAATTATTATTTTAGTTATTCCATATTTTTATATAATAAAAATAAGTGCCCAGTTGAACTAGTGAAGAATCAAATGCAGGTTAGATAATTTTTAGTAACCTAACATCAAAAAACATGGCTCGCAAAAATATAATTTAAACGAACAGAAATTTTATGAACTTTTAATGGAAAGTGACAGTAAGGATGAATTTGAGCTAAGTGAATAAATTTTTTATATATTATAGAGTGAATATTTCCTTCGGAAAGAGTGAATTCCAAATATTTTATTGTAGTAAACTTGGCTTGTTTTTATCAAATTTAATTTGCTATCAAATTGAAATATATTTGTTGTTCCGTAAACATTTGTAAAATTAATTTCTAGAAATCTATAAAAACTAGGACTTTTGTTACAATTTCCAGGTAGACTTTAAGTAAGATGTTATATTCTCTGATTTCTTTAAAATGTTATATCAGAGATAAAAATACCAATACCCAATTTGGCCCCTGCTATATTTCTTTATATTTTAAAGTATTAATTAGCACAAAATATGTGTGTAAATACGATGTTCCTATCGCAACTTTCTAGGTGAGTGATCTCATGAGGATTCCGTTTTTTCTTTTTGAGATACAGAACCCAAGAAATGGTCAAATATAATAACAATAACACATTCAGTGCGCATGTTGTCTTATTTGTTTGACCAACCCTCAGATGTTAATGAAAACTTGTACGAGTTGAGATCACGGGGGCCTTACCTTTTATAGTGGGATCCAAAACCACTCTTGTGGCTTGGGGCCTTGAAATTTTTTTCGCCGGCTGCAGGAGTCGATTTTGCATAGAGTGGAAACAGTGGGTACAATACTAACGCTCGTACCACTGAGCCACTTGTGATAGATAGGAGATGCGTGCGCATATCAGCTTTGTCTAACCTTCGTTCATAACATTGTAATATGTTACTTCTAACCCAGCTTTGAAGCAGAGTGGTTGAGCTTGCCTCAGCATGTAATTGAGTGTTGAATTTAAAAAAAATCAATTGGTCCTCGATGAGTTAATGAAAAGATCAAGAAAAGCTACCAAAATGCATTATTCAAGAATTTCTTTATATGATAATGATTTAGAATAATTATACGATTTTTAGGATTATCTTGCAGATTTTCATAATACATATATTATTTTTCATCTAAAATTGTATTTTATTATCGACACCAGCAGTGGTGATAGGATTCCCACGTGAAGTGAACGTCACAGCTTTGGCCAATAAAGCACTTTTTATAAAGTAACATTCAACAAGTTGAAAGTGGTGGATAATTTTGATTAGATTAAGTATTTGATATACTCCATGAATTGCATATTTCTTCCAGCTTCGCATTATAGTTGTTGAACTAATTTCATAAAATTAAATTCAAGCTTATTTGGAAATCAATATTATCGCGAATATTTCAGAAAATAATTGTTTATACTTTGAAGTCTTACCTCAACATTATCAGTAGATAAAAATCCACTCAGGCTCCCTGATCCATACTGGATAGCAAAATCTGTACCATTCTTCTTGTAAGTGGAGGATTTTGATGAATCATATTTGTTGTGAAGCACTTGAACATTAAATTTAAAAAATTGTCATTAATTTAAAAAGCCTTTTAATTGCATTCGAAAGTTCTGTTATCACTTAATGCAGCGTGGAAGTGCAAAAGTAATGAATCAAAGTTAAACTCAATAATGATGGAAAATATCGGAAAATGTTATAAGAGTGAAATTATTCTTTTTAATGTTCATACATAAAGTTTTGCTCTGAATACAATAGTACAGCCAGAAATGTGATCAAGTGGGAGTGAAAATTTCACCTTACTAGAAAAACAAAATTATCTATAAAGTACAATCAATAGATCACAAGTCCAATAATTAGTTGTCCAAAACAGTAAAATCCAACAATTTTTTTTCTGTATTTACTGAATAATGTGGGGAAAACAAAATCAAAAATTAGATAATTTTTTTAATTTCTCAAAAACTATTGCAAATACTGAAAAATGCCAGGCGATAACAATTTTTTCTTGCAACATTTTATACAAAGGACGATAGCGTTTTTTCAAAATCCAGTGATGAAGAAACTATTTCCAAAAAATCAAATCAAAGTGGAACTCTGACGTTACTAGCAAGATAATCCAAATTCTCAAAAATGCAATGCGTGGATAAACAAACCTAAAGAGATAAAAGTAACAACGAATCACCCGAGTGCATTTCAAAAATATCGAAATAATGTGCAGCTGCCCTAACAGTTCTTATTCCATTCCTTAATCCTCTGGACTTAAGTTTTCTGAAATAGAAGTTACATTCTGAAATTAAAAAGCATACCATGTTTAAATAAGTTGTAATAATTTTGTGTCACAGAACATAGGGTTTCTGCCAGTGTTGCAGTGGCATATCTAGGAATTCTGCTTGGGGGAGGGTAATGACATAAAAAAGTTATATACCTCTACTTATAGGTACAAAAACATAATTATTTTTTTTTCATTCAAATTCAAACAAAAATACAAAATGTAATAAAATAAAAAAATATATAAATATACAGGGTGTCCCTGGACTTCCTCTTTTCCTCTCGGGAATGTATAGATGGGTTCAAAATATCACCAGTACTTCATATAACTTTTGTTCCTAAAAGCCTTCGTTACCAAGTTACGGGCCCTCAAAGTTACAAAATGAAAAATGTTTTTCTTTGATAACTTTCAAAGTGAATATTCAGAATCAGCTAAATTTTGGTGATTGACTAAACAAATTAATTCCTTCGATGAGCTTTCATGCAGGAGTCAGTTGTTTTGCTACAAAGTCAGTAACGGACTACCCCCGATGGTCCACACCCCAAAACTTTGAAATGACTGGGATTTGTCAATATGTTTTAACAAAACAAGGTTACCTGGACAATTTCCTGAATAAAAGTACTCGTGTGGAAAATCGATCGGAGCAACGATTTTTGATAAAAATCCATTTTTGTTCGACGACATCCAACCTGAGATGTCTACCATAATTCGAAAAGATTAATTTCTAATGAAAATAGAAATGATAGGTACAATGTTCATAACGAATTTTATTATGCAAACACGTTTACCTTACAAAACTCATGGTGTAAATAATCAATCGCAAGCCTCAAGAGCAAACAGAAATGCAAAATCCGCTACAAAAACTGCTCGATATGACCCCTGTCTCTCTCAATACATTTTCTTAGTCGGCGCAAACACCCTCTCTGCACTTGAAATAGCATGCCAGGGTCGTTTCGTATGGCTTCACAATGTAATGTAATTCTATTCAACAAGGCATCTCTGGTGTGAATAGGTGTAGCGTAAACAAGGCTTTTTAGATGCCCCCACAGAAAGAAATCCAATGGATTTAAATCCGGAGACCGTGGTGGCCATGAATATGGCCCACCTCTACCAATCCATCTATTGGGGAAAATCTGGTTCAGATGGTCCCGCACAATCAAACTAAAATGAGGAGGAGCGCCATCATGCATAAACCACATATCTCTTCAGGTTTGCAATGGAACATGTTCCAAAAGTCCATTCAAATCGTTCTGAATTATCTCCAAATAACGTTCTCCATTCAATCGGTCATGTAGAACGAATGGTCCTATGATACCAGCCCAAACTTTCACGTTGAATTTCCGTTGGTGTTTGGTTTGCAATATCCCATGGGGATTTTCTTCGGCCCATATGTGGAGATTATGAGAGTTGATTAATCCATCTCTACTGAAACCTGCTTCATCAGTGAATAAAACTCAGTAATAAAAGTCATATCCTCTCTTTGCTTATTCAGGAACCAATTGGCATATTCCAGTAGTGCTGGAAAATCTTCAGGTGTCATGGCATGTACCTTCTGGATGTGATATGGGTGGAGCAGTTGTTCCCTAATTATTCTATGAATAGTGGACTTGGATGTATGGAACTGTTCTGATAGGTTTCTGATGCTCATTGAAGGATCATCAGAGACAGCTTCCAAAATATTTTCCTCCAATACAACGGTACGCACAGCCCTAGGAGCGCCCTCTCCACCTGGTTTTGGCAAAACTGAACCTACAATAATATCGAAATAAAACAAAAGGCTCCAATTAATTATCCATTAGACATACCTGTCTCCCTCAAGCTGCGATCGACACGCTCGAACGTTTCTCTTGCCGGTAACGTTCAATTGGGAAAATGCTCGGCATACAGACGACGGGCTTTTGCAGCATTACCAAATGCTCGTCCATACAATGCATGCATATCTGCATATTCGTTGAATGTAAACTGTTCGGCCATATCAAAACACTTCAAACTGTCTGTATTAGAATACTGACAATACAATGACAACGCAGCACTCAACAAAACAAAATCCCATTCCAGTTGTCATTTTTTATCCGCACTAATTTTATTTCTTTCTACAAGGTGTTTTTGTCAACATCTGTGGAAGAAATGGAACATAAATTTATTCACCGGATATTTTTCACCTATTCATGTGCAGCCGTTTTTGTAGTTTATTCGTTTGCTTTTTATTAGTTATGTCTTCCGATGTGCGTTTTTTCAGCTAAATTTATCTTCGGGTTAAAGATTTTCTCCCATGAAATTATACTTATCAGTGAAACTCCTCAACATTTAAGCTGTGAATACGAATTTGCAACATCCAAATGTTGAGTTTAATGAGATTCACAACACGACATAACACAACACGAAATGTGCTTATTCCACGCGTACATACAAAATATGGACTGAATCCGATATTTCATAGTGGAGTAGCTTGTTAGTTCAAAAACATCATGAATCTACATAACTTGATATTTCATTTGAAAAAATATCTACATTGTGAATGAAACTTTCAACTAAGTACTGTACTTTTTGTTTGCGACTTTATTTTAGCATATTTTGTATTATCCCTGTTATAACTGTTGTTGAATTAACGTTAGCATTAGTATTTCTACTGTGAACATTTTTCATTTCAAATAATGGTGGACGATCGGGTTTGATGTCGTTGAGTAAAACTGCATTTTTATGAATTGTTGCTCCGATCGACTTTCCACACGAGTACTTTTATTCAGAAAATTGTCTACGTAACCTTATTTTGTTGAAAACTATTGAAAAATTATCTGTCATTTCAAAGTTTTAGGAAGTGGACCATCGGGGGTAGTCCGTTCCTGACTTTGTAGCAAAACAACTGACTCCTGCATGAAAGCTCCTTGAAGGAATTCATTTGTTTAGTCAATCACCAAAATTTAGATGATTTTGAATATTCACTTTGAAAGTTATCAAAGAAAAACATTTTTCATTGTAACTTTGAGGGCCCGTAACTTGGTAACGAAGGCTTTTAGGAACAAAAGTTATATGAAGTACTGGTGATATTTTTACTCCATCCAAACATTCCCGAGAGGAAAAGAGGAAGTCCAGGGACACCCTGTATACTCATAAGTAGGTACAAAAACAAAGATTTCTTTCATTAAAATTAATATCACAAAATAAAATTAAGTATGCCGTGTTTCTTATTTGCAAACATTTCAATAACATTTAAAACATCTATTTGCACATCTCTATGAACATGAAGTAGACCTAGTCCAACCAACCGCTCCTGTTGCATCGTTGATCGCAGCCATGTTTTCAATCGCCTCAACGAAAAAAAACTTTGTTCAGCGTATGCCACACTAGCAATATATTCAAAATATGAAGGCACTTTTTTATCAATATGTTAGCGTCACAAGATTTAAAAAAAAAATAATTAAAAAATTCAAAAAAATTAAAGTATCAGCTGAACACTTGAAAGAATGTAATTAAGTTGGAAAATAATGTTTTCATTGAATTTTAATAATGTGAGGCTATCAAGTTTTTTTTGGAAGCGCCGATTTTATTTAAACTCGAATAGTTGTTCACAGAATAACTCCATCATTTTTTTGGTTCCTGGAGCACATGTGTACTCAATAATATCACGCTATAAAATTGTTTATAAATTGATTATTTTGTTAATTACTTATAAATTTCTAAAGTTAACAAAATATGGGAAATTGAGTAAATATTGTCATAATTATTTCACATTATTGTCAGTTTTATGACTGACAGGGGCATTTTACGTTTAAAAAGATACGCAGTTTTTTGCATAAGGTTGCTAAGAAATTATTATGATAAAAAAAAACATATTTTTTTTTCAATTGTAATTTTTTTTTATTATTTAAATATGTTTAAAACAAATTTCTTTAAAATTAGTAATTGGTTATTCTCTACCTAATAAGTTTTTTTTTTATTAATAATGTAATTGAGTAGCTTTATTTTAGAAGTGAACAAATCCACATTTGCCAGGGTTGGATTTAGGTACCCTGGGATGATTGCTACGACATGCAATGAGTATTTTCATCAAAACTAATACCGTTTAAATAAAGCATCTAAATCAGTATTTTTTTTCAATACGCAACAAATCCATATTTATTCAAAATAATAGTCAAAAATAAATAAATCCCTGTCTGAAAATTACAGTAATATTTCAAAATGGAACAAATCCAACAAGTATTGTCAAGTCGTACAAATTAATTGAAATATCTTGATTTCTCTAAAATTGACCAAAGTGGATTTGTTCTTTTTTAAAATAACGCTCCTCAATTGTTTATTTACTTAACAATTAGTTATAAACAAATTTCGATTGACATTATAATTTTTGTAATAATAATAAACTCTTAACAACCTAATGCAAAAAAAGAATTTTTAAAAAATATTCAACTTCCATCCATTTGTTTATAAATAAAAAAATTCTAACGAAATTACATTATTTTGAGTGTTCAAATGATACTATAATTTTTTTTTATTCATATTTATTAGTATAAAAAAAAATTGTATGTGCATTGCTCTCCCGAGAAGTGCTGTACTCCTGCATTAACGCCCATACAGAGCCCTATTTTCAACGTTGAATTAAAATTATAAATAATTGAGATAGAATTCCGAGAGTAGGAACTTTTTCATGGAAAATTTCCTCCTCTTCAAGAACCTGTTTTCTTATTTTATCTATCATCAATGAGCTATTACCAAAAAACAGCCTTATTTTATTTTTGTTTAAAAAAAATTGCAAATTCTCGTCGGCGGAGAAAATCGATAAATACATCTTTCTCAGACGTATTTTAGTAGACTTGAAATGATTTTTCACAAGAAACTCACTTTTCGACTAGACTAATGAGAACATGCCTAGCGGTTGAATCGTTATGGAAGGTAAATGTAAAATGTATGAAAAAATTTTGAATAGTCAATTGGCTATCGTGTGAGGTTCATAAGTAACTGATAATTGAAGGGTCGAGTAGATGAAAAAGGTAACATTTTTAAAAAAATTGTTTTTTTATAAGAATGATAGTTGTAACTGATAATATCCATTCACCACCAACTTCCATGTCAATACCAAGACTTAAAGCAAAGTTGCTAGAGGCCTAAGGAGGTATGTGTGAAAATTGTTTTATGTTATTTTGTAACTTGCCACCTTCAAATAAGAAAGATATAAATATAACAACTATTGCTAGTGAGATGTTCAAGCGGTTAGAAAATTAATATTAAGTGAAAAAGAAAAAAGAGTAGAAGTGGAAAAGCTTAGATCAAAAATTGAAACACCGAATTTGACTGACTGACAATTTTTAAACACCTGGTAATATGTAAATAAAATACTTCTTTGGTGCAGTTGGGCGTATGTTCCTTGGCATTAAAACTTTTATTTAAACATGTTTATTGCTCTCAAGTAAACTGAAAAATTTCGAATTAAGAAACTACTGAGGGCACAGTGAACAGGGTTTCCTAAAATTTTATCCACAAAATACTTTTTAAAAAAATTGCCACAATTCGAAAAAGACCTGTATTTTAAAACACAGTGTTATAAAAAACGTTTTAAAATGCTTTCCAACCTTCCAAAAGTTGAAAACTTATACCAGTTAAGAACAGTTTTATCTATTATAGTGGGATTCGATACCACTCTTGGGGCCATAAAAAATGTTTCACAGGCAGTGGGAGTCGCTTCTACCACTGAGCCATTAAATATGATATTCTGTTTGAGTATATTTTATGTTTAGTAGAGTGATTAGTAAGCTGAATTGAATCTATTCATCTATGTTTAATGAAATTTGTTTTCATAAGAATAACAATATGTTTAGTTTTCATTTTCTATTTTATCATCATATTCTATTGTGTGCTTGAACATACTTTCATCAAACCATCATTTGAAATTTAATTTACCCTATTCCAACCAAAAATTTCGGATTTAAGAACTGTGAAGGAAAAAAGTGTTATTACCTAGAATTTTTCGAAATTTGCAAAGGTTTTGAATGAATTTGAGATCCATCAATTGTTCTCAATGGATATCATTTTATTTTTTCAGTATTGTAAAATTTTAACTTTTTTCAAACTGTATCACATTGTTTCCTATTCTATTATATTTGGAGCAAAACTCAAAACTTGTTTGAGATTTTAGTAGGAACAATTACAAAGACATTTACTCGAGTTATAGAAATTCTAAACTTTCATTCATTCTTTTGGCACTTCCACTTCATAAGCAAAAAATGAAAATGGTTTGATAAAGCTCCTCAAGTTCAATATTTTTTTTTTTTCAAAAACTGTAATATTCCCTGATAGTCAATCGCTGTTTTCTGCAATATTTCCTGTACTATAGGATTTGGCTAATAACTTCGTGAAGTTTTTTTTAAAAAAAAATTTTTTTGGCCAATTAAAAAAAATTAAAATGGGTTTAAATCCTAAGTTCTTTTTTTTTAAAGAATGTAATATTCGCTTGATGGTTAATCCCTGTTTTCTGCAATATTTCCTGTACTATAGGATTTGACTAATAACTTTTTGAAGACATTTAAAAAAAAAGACCTCTCAACATTTTTCGATACTCCCACTATTTTTTGGGAAATTTCTTTTTTTTTTAGTTAAAATTTTCTGATTCTCTTTTGTGGTTTACTTCTCGCTATAATACAGTTGTTGTGTTCTTCAAGATATCCACAATATATTTTCCAAATTTAGAATTTTGGAAAATCAAAGTGTGATAAATCAGAAATATCTTGAGTTTCCAATACTAAGAAACAGTTATCAGCTGTAAACCAATATGAATTACCAGCATATTAAGTTGAGGTTAGTTATCATATTTGTATATAAATAAATGATTTGCATGACCTGTGCCCTGAATTATCATCATGATGAAATGTTTACCAGAATATACTCACAACAGGCAATATTGGTGAAGTGACATTGTGATGACGGAACCCACAAGTTTGATGATCCAGTATCGAAAACTACTTTGAATTTTTGAGGAGGATTTCCAATACTTATAGGTCCATAATATTGAGCCTAAAAACAAACAAAAAATGATGAATCCAATCCATATAATGTATTTATGAAAACAGTGTAAGATTAGACCAATCAATAGAGATTTTTTCGTGACAAAAATACTACCAGGAAACCGACTGTGCCATCATACGAAAGACGGTCCGTAGTTATATCCTGTTATGTTTCCTACTCCCAACTGTCATTGCTTAATTCGTTATAAACATTTAAAAGCATTTATTTTTTATCGTTTTTACTTGTAACTTGAAAACTAATAAAGCAATCTTGATACTCTCAAAGGACGAATTGTAGAGAAAGAAAATGAGCCCTAGCACAACTCGATCGGATTATTAGTAACGGAGAAAAACCGGAAAAAATCTGCGTTTTCAAAAAAGTCATAACACCATTATTTTTCAAGTTTGGAAGGGGGCTATCCACAACATCGTAGTGATTGATATGCAAGTTATGTGTGAAAAAATCAGGCAGGATTATTAGTTTTGGCAAAATTGAAATTTGATTTTTTTAATGCACTTTAATGCAGCAGATCTGGATGCGTCATATGTGGCCTGATTTCAATTTTTCTAAAAGATTTTGAGAGTTGAAGTATAATACTAAAAAATGACTATTTTCATTTTGCGTTAAAATACTGCGAAAGTGGTGAGAAATACTTGCAAACATGACCAAAAACCGGCGAGTGCATGAAAGCGGCTTAGGAGTGGGGGTAGAGCAGCAGATTCATAACGGGCATAGCCACTTTCACTCACTCGCCCAGAATATACGTTTTGTAGTACTATACTTCTACTCTCGTAATCTTTTTGAAAAATTGGAATCGGACCACCTGCTATGACGCATCCAGGTCTGCTGCAAAAAAGTGCAATAAAAAATTCAGATTGCAATGATGCCAAAACTAATGATCCGACAGAGTTTTTCACACATAAAGTACATATTAATCACTACTATGTCGTGGAAAGTTTGCACTACAACTCAAAAAGTGGCAGAGTTAGATTTTTTTTTAAAAAGCTTATTTTTTTCGGTTTTCCCCGTTACTAATAATCTGATTGAGTTGTGCTAGAGCTCATTTTCTTTCCATTTAGATTCTCTACAATTCGTCTATTGAGAGTATCGAGATTGCTTTATTAGTTTTCAAGTTACAAGTCAAAAACGATGAAAATAAAAAGCTTTTAAATGTTTATAACAAATTAAGCAATGGCAGTTGGGAGTAGGAAACATAACAGGATATAACTACGAACCGTCTTTCGTATGATGGCACAGTCGGTTTCCTGGTAGTATTTTTGTCACAGAATTAATAGAACAGAAAATCTCTATTGATTGGCCTAGGTTTTAACTTTTTTTCCTGCTGATAGACTAAGGCACACAATTTCGATATGAAAAATTGAAATGAATGTAGAAAAAACATTATTATTATTATTATGATGTATGAATTTTTCAAAATAATGAACTCCTAATTGGTTGACAAAGGTATCAATAATGACAAAGGTATCAATAATGAATAGTTCTCATACCTTTGTGAATTACAATTATTTATGAGGTTTTAAACCTGTGGTTGAGAAGTTGTATCAACATCTTGAGATTAACATAACACATTTTCAGGTTGTTAGAAACCTCCATGTATGATATTTACTTTCTAAGGACTATGGAGGAAGAAGTATTGTTACCATGAAAATAATAAAAATATAGATTTTAATAGGAATCAATTAGATACCACTCAAAAAATCATGGAAATCATAAGAATCAGGAAGGTTTTTACATGACAGCATTAAGAGTTAGGTTTATTCATTATTGACTTTCAAATTATTACATGTGTAATGATGAATGAAGAAAGTAGAGATTCTAAATGAACAACCCTCAAATGGATAAGTTTTTTCCTCAAAATATAAACTTATATAAAAAACAGTTAATTGCTCTGAATAATAGCAAGAAGTGTGAGAAACTATGTATGGAATTATATACCATTTATTTCTGATAACTATTATAATGAAAATATCAATGTAGAAAATCAATTTATGGAACATGCTCCGCAATATCTACAAAAATGAAACTATAAATAATTCAAATACATTCACTTCGTAGAATATTCCAATTCTAGCATACATTTTTTTTTAATTTTAATCTACCATAATACTTAATCATAATATGTAATCCAATAAGAGTGATTTTAGAAAAGTATAGTCTGCTGCCTGTTGTTTTAGTAGGTTACTCACATCTAGATAGTTAGACAATGGTTCAGGAGTTGGACCACCAACTCCTTTATAACTGTGTCTAAGCAACACACGATTCACATCAGTTCCTACATCTTGTAGAGTTCTTCTTGCAGATTTGAACTTTTCCAGTGGTACTCTGAAAATCATAAATAATTTGATAAAATATACAACTGGTTCATCATACTTGTGAAAAGGGCCCATCTGGGCATAGTCGCTGACCTATATCCACGCCTGCGACTACCAACGTATGCATGCCTCATGGCTGAATTTTCTGAAATATATGCTATAAAGTGGATAAGTGAGGAATATTCACATTAAAAGTTTATTCAGGACATGACAGGACATGTTTTTTATTGTTATATGCAGCAAATAAAAATATAATTTGTGAAAAAATATCTCAAAGTGGAGTGGAATGGAATGTTCCAAGAAAATTCTTAGGCATACCCCACAATATTTATTACCGTCTCAAATAGAGGGGATAAAAAAGCTCAGGAAGTAACTGATCAAATTTCTGAGTGGTGTTCACTAAATGGCCTGCTTCTAAATACTGCCAAATCTCAAATGCTCAACTTTGTCACAAAAAATACAGCAATTGATATAAGCTATTTGGTAAAATTAAATAATGTATCAAGTAAATTGTACTAAATTCTTAGGGGTCGAGATTGATGATAAACTTACCTGGAAGTACCATGTTGACAGTGTCAAACTTAAACTTAGTAAACATATATATTTAATTCGTCAGTTGAAACAAACAGTCTCTCTTGATGTTCTCAAACTTCTATACCACAGTCTAATTCAATCAGTTATCTCCTATGGTCTTGAACAATGGGGTTTATCAGCGAAAGCTAATGAAGTCTTTGCTATTCAGAAAAAAGCAATTAGAATTTTGGCTGGTGCATCTTCAAGAGAATATTGTAGGCCATTATTCATTCATTACAGTTTTTTAACGATGCCATGTTTGTATATTTACAATACTCTGATATATATTAAAAACAATATTTCAATGATTCCAAAAAATGAACAAATCCACGATCATTTTACTAGAAATAACTCGCATCTACATCAACCTTATAGTAGATTGACGGTATCACAGAATCATCCCATGTACTGCGGGGTTAAACTTTATAATAGGCTAAATAGTGACATTAAATCATCTAATATTCTTTAAAAGGCGACTCAAAATTCTGTTATTGCAGAAAGCATACTACTCTGTTGAAGAGTTTCTCCTTGAAACCTAATAGTATTACATGTTTTCATAATTTTATTTTATTTCTACAATATTATTTTTACAATATTTGTCCTCATCTGCTGATCGAGTTGTTTAGCAATTGTATCATTGACTAATGTCTGTTTTTATTTATTAGAATTGTGTAGTACCTATATTTATTGTATTATATTAACTTTTAGCTGTTTGACCTGTTGGATTAGTGTGTATTTTACGATGATGTTATGTTATGTGCTGCTTTTACTAGTGTTATTGTGAATGATAACTAATTCAATAAATGTTTGATTGATTGATAATACATGTTTCGGGCCTATGAAGGTCCATCATCATCCAAAAACGAATACGAAGGCATAACTTTGTTTTCATAATAGTTTTTATTTTAAGTGTGATCCACACCATCACGGATTTTGACGTTCTTAAAATTTTACACTTTTTGACTATGTTCTACTTCCAAACCCCATGTGAGTAAGTAACTTATTTTATTTGACTAAATTTAATTTTTTTATATACTGATGAATCCATACATTGATGTAACCCCCCTTTTTAGAATACTAGTCTTCATTTTTGGCTGATGATGAACCTTTATAGGTCCGAAACATGTACCATCCCTACTTGAGAGGATAATTAACATTGTGGGGTATAAGTCAGAGGTTTCTTGGAACAAAACAAAATATGCATGAGACTGAGACACCTGATAGATGTTTTGCTCAATACCAGACCAAATGTTTCTTTCCAGTGAACTAAAAAGCAATTGCGCTCCTATTTTAAATAATTTTTTGTTTATATATAAAAGTATTCCTTGCTTTGCCTTGTTCTCCAGTATTGAAATATCAAATGCAATAATTTGGCCATAGTAAACTAATATGTTTTGCAAAAAATATTCCCTTTCTCTCTCTCAATTCATATTATGAAATCCATAAAAAAAAAAATTGCGCATTTCAGAATGTACTAGGTCTTGAGCAAACATGTATGGATTACCTTATCAAATCACAATTAACGTTGATCACAACACAAAAAGCAGATAGTACTAGGATTCGAAACATGATACTATATTCACCAAATCCACTAATCGAGAATAAACACCTCTCAATACGTGATATCAGCAGAAACACCGGCACATGACTGTTAACTTTAAGAATAAAATTCTTGTTATGGTTTATGTTATGTTTTATGTTGATATATCTTCTCTTTCTCTCTCTCTCTCTATTCTTTTTTGGCTTTTGCCCCTTTTCGGCGCATTCTGTCAGTTGGTTCCGGCGGGCTACAACATAATCTGATTAAGTCAGTATAGAACTTTTGTCTATGGATTAAGTATTATGGATCGTGTTGAAGCCCTCATGACTACTACTGCAAATCATATATGTAATAAGTATCAATATTGATAATAAAGACAGCAGCATTCGCCTTTGAGCCACGGAGGAAAACATGTGGCGTCCTTGAAGCTCGAAGTCAAGTAAATATACAATGTAGAAAACAGTCCCTTTCTTCTATACGCCGGGACCCAGGCTGGATGACATCGGATTTGTCGGAAGAAGGGGCACAGGGGTGTGATATTGCCAAGAGCAAGACCCATTATTGCACCCCTTTGATTACCGATTGGTTGAATGCGCCACAGAAGAAGCAAAAACCATTAATATATTGAGAGAGAGAGAGAGAGAATAAAGACAGCAAATGTGAACCAAAACAAATGAAGCATGAGGATCGCTCGGACTTTCTCTAATCGGCAACATTGAATTGATGCGCATGTGCGAAAATCGAGGCGTGACATATGGTAGATCTCGTCCAATATTGAAACGACCGTTTGGTAGGTAGAGAGGGGGAAAACACGAGTGGACACGATTTGCTGTCGCAGCTTATGCTACGGCGAATCTTCACCAGTGTCTTGGCATGCAGCGTTCGAAAGGTTAGGTTTGTTTGATTAACAAATAGGTAGTGCAGTTATTATCTTGAATTCATAATCTCCGACCCCGAAAACCTCCACATACCAATTTTTAATCGAATCGGACCATAATCACAAAACTCGTCCGCCAAAAACTACGTCTCGTGTATCACCTATACCAAATAATTTGTTACGCCTATGGAATTTCTATTAATAGCCACAGTTCGGGCATCTTCGAGAAGAATTGGTTGTTGGGTAGGGGAAGGCCAAAGTGGTCGTTTCAATATTGGACGAGCTCTAATCAAGAGTTGATCTATTAGTGTTGTTTCTCTCTCACATCTCATGTTTCATCATCAACTGAAAGCGAAGGTGTAGTATTACTTTAAAGTCAAATTTTTCAAATGAAAATATCCACGATGGATATTTATATTGTGTATTGTGTTCAGATGTGTGAATTTTCTTGTTTCATACTATTGTTATAATTTTTGTTGTTTCATTTTCATTAGTTGGTTCTAGTTAGTAACATCATTGTTCCCTGGCTAATACCTCGGCATTAGCCAGGGAAGTAGTTGTTTTCTTATGGATATTTGATCCACTTCACTTCAGTTTGGGATTGGTTTACAGTGAGATTCCCTAATTTAATCAGGACATATCTGGGCATATGCAGAAATTCACTGGATTATGTGCCAATAAACAATTTTCATAACTTATAGTAACGCCTGGTTATATAAAGGAAATACAATGTTAACGGGATTATATAAGATTTTATATTCTCACCTTTAGTAATGTAGTTTTATAACGGTTTTATTGCACAACTGTAAACTCTAGTAATATAATGAAGTTATATAACTATTCTATAACCATTTTTAAAACTGATATTAATGGTTACCAATGTATTTATAAGAAAGGTATGTAAAGGTTGTCGAACCTCTTCAATATAACTGATGTATCCTGAGTTATATAGGTAGTAGTGTTCTGATCACCTCAATAAAAACTTGGAGACAGTAGTGTTTGCGAGATTACGTTATAAAACTTTTGGTGATCATGTTGGTAACGACCGTTTCTTTCTTAAAACTACAGTTACCATTATCGAAACAAATTATCCCTATAAACCTTGAAGTTATTTTGACAAATAAAAGAGAGGACGCATTATTATTTACGGCGTCGTTTATAGCGTTTTTGCAGGTTATAAAAGTATAAACGGAAGATATATCGCTCATCTCTTATTTTTGTGTTGTATGTAAAGTATATACTGATGGGTACTAATATGTTGAGAAATTGGAAGAAAATTAAATGCAGGACTTCTTTTCGTCGCAAAGTTGGTACAGGGCTTGGGCACCCAATTTTTTTTCGGCCATGAATTGCCATCTCTTACAAGTTTGGGAATAAGTCCCTTTTTGTTATTGGAGGCCACAATAAAGTTCCGCTCCTTTCCCACGCTGAGGGCACAATAGTCAATGAGGGCAACTTGCGGCCTGGTTGTTTCATTTGTAGAATTTTGAAAGACATTTGCTGTGTGTACCTCTCTATTTTTACCACATAAATAAATATTGATGACATGAAAATTTCGAGTTTAGATCAACCTCTTCAATTACGGGTTGCCTAACCTAAGGTATATAACACCACTTCTAGTACAGTGTGTTACTATAATTTATATAATGGTTTTTAGAGGTTGTCGAGTTTTATTTCATCACTATAAGCTACACTAGATGACTTGTCAACCTAGAATTATTCAATGCCACTAATCAGATGTATATACCCCAGCAAACACAATTATGTAAAATTGACATGTATGTTACATAAGTAATATTACTTGTTACGTAACTATGTTATGTAGAATTTATTTTATTTCAAATACCATTTACATAAATAATGTTATACTAACTTTTTAAAAATTATATTAATTTTATATTATTTGATTATATAAATATTACATAGGAATGTAACAAACAGACATAAATATTACATAACATACACTTATGTTATGTAGCTTTTATCATTGCTATGTAGATGATCACTATCAAAAATTGTCAAATAACTTCACCACTACTACTTTAGACCTACTTATATGCACATCTTGATAACTATAATCTACAGTGTAGATTATCTACTGATGATAAGTTATCTAAATGTGCATGTAGGTGTAAAGTGAGTTATGGTGAAGGTTATTTGACAATTTGATTATAATATCACAGCGTCCATCAGTCTCCATCGTAGATAACCACCACAAAGACTACTTATCTACTTGTGATATATGGTCATAAACATGATAATATGGTATCATTTGAAAATTGTATGTTTAGTTTTGACAGTAAATTTCAATAACTTTTGTGAAAAAGAAATACAGGAAGCTGACTTTGCATGTAATTCTATATTGATAATTTCATACTGCCAGATCACAATGGAGAAAATAAAAGTTCAGTATAAAAAAATAAATTATTTAATTTCTCGTATTGCTAAAATCACAATTTATTTTGGCATTAGAAATAAAACAAAATAATTGCTTCTTTTCTTCTGTCAATGATCATTATTCATTGGCTTTCTGCATTTTTCTTGATTTCTCTATTGAGCCTTTGGCTTAATGGAACCATTTCCTGCATGTTTATCTATACGAATATGATACATCAGGATGATTGCTATTATTAATACTCTCTGAAAATATTAATAATAATGATTTTTGGCAAACCAAAGTTTAAAATATATTACCTGTTAATATTTTTATGGAATACAAGTCTTTGGCTTTGTAATTCCCCTTTGTCGAACCAGGAGCGTTGTGAGCCAACTCATTGTAAATAATTGGCCAAGGCATCTATACAGATGATCTTTTGCATCTTTACCACCCAAAGATTTGAAGGATGGGCCTAAAATGTAAGTATATTCAGATAAATGAAATAAAAGCCAAATATGGGTTCATTTCATAAGGTGCCCACAGAATTTGGGAAAATGATTCCTTGAAAGAATGTATAAATTTCTCTGATAACATTTTCAATCTCCTGAGTTTGGTCATAGTGGAATGATAGGTGCTGTTCCACCAATAAAAAATTAATTGAAAGTTAGAAAGATTTATCTTCCAAAGTTGACTGAATTGAAAATTCTTTCTATTTTCGAAGTGTGGCTGTAAATGAATTGAAGAAAGAAAAGTGCAGCAATTAGGAATTTTTAATATAACTTACCAAAGAAGTTTTCACATCGTCATTTTCTAACTGAAGTTCTTCAGCGTTACTACCTCCTTTTGGGAACTTTCATTATTTGATACTTGATTTGGACTTTCATTATTTGATCAAATTCTTCTCTGCTGTCTCTTAGAAAGGTTGGGGTAGGGCATTCTGTCTTAATCAAGATTTACCTACTTAGTTTCACAGTGTGGTGATAATATATATATATCATACAATTTTCGAAATAACACAATTAACAGACGAAATAAACAAAATGTCTTACTAAAACTGCCATTACCTTGCCTAATGCTAAAACCTAAAACACTCAACACTGAGAAATTGTCATTTGTCAAAGAATCTGGATGTTACCAACATAAATCAGACATTGAACCTTCTGCAGTATTGCCAATCTAATATTGAAGTAACAACTTGACGTAGCAGTTAAGTAAAACAGAAGATACTATATTGACCGTAAGTTTTTACGTATTAGCTACAACATACTTACATAAACTTATTACGTAAATCTGTGGTTTTAAGTATCTTAGAAATATGATGGAGTATTTACGTAACTATTTTACATAAATATGTTCCCTTAATTTTATGTGACATTTATGTAAATGTAACAAGTGTGTTTGCTGGGACTATTACTTTAGAATATATATAAGGCTTCTGATAATTATAAGGTTACTAATATTGATTCCGCCATGATTATTTGACCAAATATCAGTCGCTTCCATTATCTCAAATAATTATACTAAGTGATATTTAATTTATTTTCCGAAACAACCCAAAATGAATAATCACTTGTCGAATAGAGGCGATGCGAATGATCTTTGATGCTCAAAATGATAATTGTGTTAAAAAAAATATATGCATCCCAAGCTAAACTGAACTTTTATTATTACGGGAAATTTTGAAGGCCCCTGTTAATATTTGCAGTGAAGGAAATTATCCACTTCAATTTTGTGTCATACTAATAATAAAGTCTCAAATAGATTAACGAAATATATCAATTATGCTTTATTATTATTCTGTTGTTCATCATGTGAAAGGATAATTTTGAACACAAAACACATATATTGTTCTGTGATTTTGAAATGAGAAAAGGGCATAAATAAAATAAACGTGTTCAAGAGAGAGAAACGTATAACCGTAAGAATATGACAGGATTGACAAGTGACAGAAAGAAGTAGCAGAACTTGTCAACAAAAATGGCATATTGCATATTGATCACTAATAAGCTCTAGCCAATCGGAATCTTGTATCATTAACCCGTCATAGTGACGTACATGGACATGGTGGCCAACGTAACATACAAAGTGGTCCAATATACATTCAAGAGCCTGTAACTCTCAGATACTAGAGTGCGCTAGTCCGCCCCTGTCCAGAGAGAATGGTTGCCATGACTCACAAATGATCTTTCATCTCTTTCTATTAGTGTCTTATCGACTCTCCTACTCAGATAACGTTTACTCTCTTTGGAACTTGGCAACAGAAATATTACCAAGACCGTTCTAGGCAAGTTTTATAAGGTCTTCCGAAACACATATAACACTCTACTAAAGGTGTCCAGCTGGGGTTATTTAGGAAGTTATATAGCGGTGTAACGAAGCATTTTTTTTAGCTACGTTACTAACAACGGCTAAAGAAAATTTAACATAACTTTGGTACGTCCCTGTCTATTTGGGGTTTCTATTGGTTCCGGTCTGGCAAAATATTTCATTCCCATATTAGAAAATTAATGTACATACCCAAATACTGGAATTCACGTCAACATCATGCATAAAATATAACGAAGTTTTTCTATATGTTATAAAAAGGGTGAAAAGCTCCGGTGATGGTTTTTGTAAAAGACGGGAAAGAAACCAAAATCGCGATAAAGACCACGTCATTTTTTGTAACAGTCACGAAATCATCCTTCAGATTGCCGGTCCAGTTTCGATTTATCCAACAAAAAGTGCGCCGTTCTTACCCTAAAAGGAACAAAAAGTGCTTTTTCGTCTAGTTTTGACATAAATTGATACCTATAAAAGGAACGATGAAGGCTGGTTCCAGTTACTTGATAGCGAAAATAGTAGAGTGATCCAGAAGCGTTGAGGTATTCGTAAGTGGAAATTGTGAATAAATTGTATTTGAGCTTGGTTTCTCCGTGTGCTGAAGCACCCGAAGTTTATTATTTCTGCATTTATTATTATTTAATTTTGTTCAATTATTTGCCGGGAATTTAAATATTATTTCTTGAATAATTATTATTTCATTTATTCAATTATCTCTCGTGGCATTTGAATCTTAGTTATGTTTTCAGTTGTTTGAGTTCAGGGAAAACGCCGAATGAAAACAACTGACGCAAAAGTTTACATCACTTCAATTAGTAAATTTCAGTTTGCCATTGTCTTGAGTTCTGCAGGGAAAACCCCGAATTTAAGCCACTGACGTATAATAAAATTACACAACAAACATTCTTTTTCCCCCGCTGTTCGGATTCAGGAACAAATCAAATCCGAATAACGGCCGCGATATATACAATGAATTAAAAAGTTTTTTTTTTGGTCCCGGAAAATACGTGCAGAGCAAAAGTTCTCGAATTTTACAAGTTATAATCATACCCAGGAAGAATATTAAATTTTGCGATTCGAGAAGGTGACTTGGTAACTAAGCGTTATTGGCTCCATTGAGAGGATGTAAGTTATTTTATATTACGAAAACACTGTGATGCTTAGTAGTCTGTATCCACGCCCAGTTGTTAACGTTGTTTAAGCTCAGGGAAATCGCCGAGCATAAACAATAGTAAAACAAAGCCAAATATATAAATCTTGTTAAAAAAAAAGTCGTTGCCAAAGGGTCTATTTTAAGGAACAGAGAAAAAATATCACAGCCGGGATTATTGCAAACGTGAAGCTTAGGTAATAGACGAGTGGAACGTATAGTATTCAATTTTGTTTTGGGGATTGACAAGGGGGAGTCGGGAAGGTAAAACGAATTGCCTACAAACTTGAAAAATCACTTTCTGAGTCAGTCAGTTAACCGTGAGGACCACAAACTCCAGCTTATCATCGGAGCCGATGCAAACGCCCATAACACAGTGTGGGGAAGCACCGACACGAACACAAGAGGTGAGTCATTGCTTGAATTTATTGTCTCCAGTAACCTGGAAGTACTTAATAGAGGCAATGAACCAACCTTCGTAACCCGCAACAGACGGGAAATCATTGACATCACTTTGGGCTCTTCTTTGGTGGTTCGGCACGTCGGCAAATGGGCAGTATCTGAGGAACCTTCAAACTCAGATCACCGACACATACACGTGGAGATTGGCTATGCCAATGAACCTGCAGTAATGTGTCGGGATCCCAGAAAAACCAACTGGCCGGGGTACCGGGAGGAGCTCAGGGCAAACCTCACAAATTTCAAAAATGTCAAACCTAACTCAAATACGATTCATGAAATAGAGCAAACCTCCCTAATGTTACAGGAGGCCATAATAACTTCATATCATAACAACTGCCCTTTGAAGCGCAGCACCACTAAAGGTAAAGTGAGCTGGTGGAACACCGAACACACATATCTTAGAAACAAAACGCGCAAACTATTTAATCGTGGAAAAAAACTGGTGACTGGGAGGATTATTCCAAAACTCTCACAGAATACAACAAAAAAATCAGAAGGGAACAAAGAAAGTCATGGACGAAGTTCTGTGAGGAGATAGAACAAACCTCAAAAAGAGCAAGACTCCACCGCATCCTTTCCAGAGACCCCATCAATCCGTTGGGGACTCTCAAAAAACCCAACGGCAATCACACCAACACTGGGAAGGAAACTATAGAACTCTTGCTCCATACACACTTCCCAGGATCCACTGTCACCACAAATCAAAACCCCAGATATGAAATCCCTGCAAACCTTCATTTGAGGGCAAAAAGGGCAGACTGGGAAGTGGCTAAACGAACGGTAACTCATTCAAAAGTAGTGTGGGCAATAAACTCCTTCAAGCCTTACAAGTCTCCGGGCCCAGATGGAGTATTTCCTATACTACTTCAGAGCGGAGTTGAATATCTAGCACCAGAACTGTGCAGACTGTACAGGCTGAGCCTAGCATTGGGATGGCTACCTCAAACCTGGAAACGTGGTCTTTATTCCAAAACCTGGACGGGACTCACACGACCAGGCAAAGGCATACAGACCAATAAGCCTATCGTCATTTCTTCTGAAAGGCTTAGAAAAACTGATAGATAAGGGAAACCGCTCTTGTAGAACGGCCTTTACATCAAAACCAACATGCCTACCAACATGTTCGAGGAAACAGAGAGCAGGTTGAAATTTCTAGAGGTACCCCACAGGGGGGCATACTCTCCCCCCTTCTGTGGGACATGGTTGTAGATAAACTGCTAATTTCTCTGAATAACCAAGGGTATTACTCTCAAGGGTATGCAGATGACTTGGTCATCCTCATCAAGGGAAAGAATACTCGAACAACCTCAGAACTAATGCAAAATGCACTGAGGACAGTAGAGGAATGGTGTAACAGAGAGAGCCTAAGGGCAAATCCGAATAAAACAACACTAATTCCCTTCACCCGGAGAAGAAACATAGGAGATCTCATACCTCCCAGACTATTCGGTGAAACATAACAAGTAGTAGAGCAGGTGAAATATCTAGGGCTGATTCTTGACAAGAAACTAACCTGGAACCCGCATCTTCAACATGTAACCAATAAAAGCAAGATAACCTTCATGATGTGCAGGAGAGCTTTTGGAAAAACCTGGGGGCTCAAACTGAAAGCCATGCACTCGCTTTACACAGCGGTAATAAGACCAAGAATAACTTATGGCTCACTCTTATGGTGGCCAAAAACAAATCAAAGACAGGCAGAAACCAACCTTGGGAAAATCCAGAGGCTTGCCTGTCTCTGTATCACGGGTGCAATGAATAGCACTCCAACAGCTGCAATAGAAATCATCATAAACCTCGAACTCCTTGACTTACATGTCATTGGAGAGGCCAGGATGAGTGCATACAGACTGAAACAAACAAAAAACTGGAGAATCCGAACAACTGGACATACCAGAATCACTCATGTAATCAACATCGAAGAACTCGAAATGATTTCAGACTACATGCAACCCCTATACTCATTCGAAAAACCATTCGAAACACGAATTGATGGATCTGGATGGGCCCCGAGTATAGAATCACAATCAACTGCGGACATAGTCTGGTATACAGACGGTTCAAAGACAGTTGAAGAAACGGGAGCAGGAATACATGGGGTAAGGCCAAGAAGGGATTACATAATACCACTTGGCAAATGCTCCACGATATTCCAAGCTGAAACACATGCTATTATGGTATGCATTCAGAAGAATCTAGAAAGTGGTTATAGGAAAAAACACATCTATACATTCTATCTGACTGTCAAAGTGCTATCAAAGCACTCAACTCTATACAGATAAAGTCCAAAATGGTCTGGGACTGCCTCCAGAACCTCAGCGAGCTGGCAAAACACAACAAGGTCACCTTGATGTGGGTGCCATGTCATAGAGGCATTGAAGGCAACGTCAAAGCGGACCAGTTAGCTAAACAAGCATCTGAAACGCTATTCACAGGGCCAGAACCTGTACATGGGATTAGCAAAAACCGACGCAGGACCCTGATCGACGAGTGGATAAAAAGAAGACACCAACAATATTGGGATCAAACTGTCGGGCAAATACACAGCAAAGTCATGGTAGGGCATCCAAACCGGACCCTGACGGCTGACTTTCTGAACCTGAACAGAAGGCTCGTATGATAATAGGTCTGTTGACTGGACACTGCGGCCTAAGAAAACACCTAAACACCATGGGAGTACGCAGGGAAACCGTGGAGTGTAGGCTATATGATGAAGAGTAGGAAACAGCCTCTCATATTATCTTCGACTGTGACGCCCTAAGTAGTAGGCGACACAGAACCTTTGGAGAGATCAGCCCGGAAACAGGCATGAATCCGAAGAACCTTATCAACAGGCTTCTAAACCTAATTAAAGACACAAACCTGTTTTAATGAGGAACCACTGACGACATAGACAATAGACCCCAGCTGGTCGCAGTGTCATGGGAAGCTAAGTGCCAACCCTGTCTCTGGCTCGTCAGCTTTCAACCAACCAACCAGTTAACCGTATTCAGGAAGAAGTCGTTTTTTTGCTATTAATATTATTTCATTTGTTCCCTTAATTGCCGTGAATTCACAATTCATTTGGTCAATTATATGCCGTGAATTTAAATATCATTTCGACACTATTATATTAATAGGATTATATATATATATATATATATATATATATATATATTACACCTATTTAAAGGTCGCCAGACCGACTTTTAGATTTAAGCAAAATTGTATATGAAAATTGTTGTGACAAATCGAATTGAGCACTTGATTATATCAGATAATTTAATATACATATTACACACTGTGTTTACATAGAAAAAATAACCGTTTCCATTTCATATAAATTATTGAAGTAACTCAGCAGACGTACTTAATCAAGTTGTAAAAATTTAGAAAAAAACCAAACAAGACATTTCTGACTGTCTGTCTCTCTGGGAGACATAAAAGCAATCGGCGTTCAGTATCCAAAAATTGTACTTAAAGCCTACATTATTTTGTAAAGATTCAAAAAGTGTCAACATACCAGACCCCTGGACGTTCGGTATCTCCATCTGTAGCTACCCTAGTGCGTGGAGAAAACCACTATACGCTCGAGATATTGAAATAGAGAAAGGAAAATATTTCCTGCATAATATTCTGGCAGCATAAATAATGTGACTTTCTAGGAGTTTGAGGGCTATTAAAACAGACAAATAAGTCACAGCGGTTTCCAGAACGTTTCTGTTCCTTGTGGTAACAAAACTTAGCTATATAGCGTTACTAAACGAAGGTGTTCGTAACCTCTATAAATGCTTTATTTAAGCACTTTAAGGGGTTTATAAGGGCAACGGTAATAGTCCCGGTACCTAACTACATAAATTCAAGTTATTTAAGGTAGGTGACATAACATTTACGGTAACTATTATATAAACAAAAATGTTTATTGGGGTGTTATATATATATATATATATATATATATATATATATATATATATATATATGAGATTTTAACCATTGATAAAAGCGTGTGAAAAAGATACTTGATATAATATTACTGACTCAACACAAATAACCTTTAAGGGCCGCACCGCAACATTCGATGAAGCTATAAATTATGGTTCTTTTGATTTTTGTGGGTTTTTATCATAGGACACTCACAATAGGCCTTTTCATGACTAGTTAATTTCGGACACTTAGTAAATACACTGGTTATTACCCTTATTGTCAGTGCAATTAAATGAAATATTAATTGATGGTGCTTCTTTAGTAGATACAACAGTTGAAGCACATAACTGTATCCAACTAAGACTATGGTTGAAATCCAGAACTTGTAGAAAGGTTAGGATAACAATGACACACCACACACACACACACGTATAGCGTCCGAAAAGTTGAGGCATGCGCACAATTTTTTTTCTAGAAAACAGTACCTAACGCCCTCTTGAAAAATAACTAAAGCTTTTTGAGTAGTATTTCTGAAATTTGGTTTTTGAACTGGTTAGTTTGTTTAATCACCCATCAAATTATGTAACTATGTATGTAAATGTGTTTATAGTTTATACAGCACGTAAAATAAAGTAAAATGAGAAATAATAATTTTCAGAGTGTTTGTAAGCTGAGTAAATTAATGTAAGAAGTAAGAAGCTGTCAGAAATTTGAGATTTTATGTTAAGGTTACCTCAATTTCAATGATGTATAATTGAAAAATTGGTCCCTGTTATTGTTTATTGAATAAAATATAAGGCACTGTTGACAACACTAACAATATTATAAAATCTTCCTCATCTAAAGACATTATTGGCCAAAAACTAAATTTAAAAAAATGGCACTCAACACAGTTATGAAAACAATAACATATACTACGACTGAATAGCTATTATATCATCTATCATCAACTTTCGTCAATTTATTTAAATTATTCAGTATGTACGTGTGCCTAACAACTAGTCAAAATAAAATAAAAGATAAAAGTTAACCATCTTTTATTTTACTTTTTATTTCACATTACTTCTTATTTTATTTTATTAAACTTTTGTTATGGATGTTGTGTAGTTTTAACTTTTTAATTACTGTAACGTAAATAAACTTAACTTGGTTCTACTAATTTATTTCACACTTAATTTACAACTTAATTTATATTACTACTTCACTGTATAGCTCGATCGTATGGGCTCGTTCAGATTGTCCCGACTCCACTTGAGGGTCGCCTATTTATTTCCGATACAGCATTCTCGATCTTTCGAATTCCGGCAGTTGGCGATCCAGCATGTTCCAATCGTTTCCAATATCGACCGTTGCTCTCCAGGGAAGAGCGACTGGATGGTTCTCGAATATCTCCGGGGATGATCTCATCGCTGTCGACGGAACACGCGAGGCGACAGGTCCGGCCTAGGTTCGTTACATTGCCCCCTTCTTAAAGACATTTCGTCCCGAAATTTCATCCTTGGAGTGTGACGATATCTGCATGACTCCCCATATCTGCACCGTGAAGTTCTATGGAAGTAACACTCCACGGTCTTCATGATCGGTCGTGGAAGAGGGTTACAGCAAACCAAAATCCTGACGCCGCTGGATCTGAATATCGCCTCCAGCATACTTCTTATGACTCTCCAGTCCAACCCATCAATACCACAGGATAGTTTTGGAATTGCTAGATCCGCCAGATTCTGGTTCACCATAGTATCTCTTAGTTTGGTGAGACTCTTCCAGACATCTTCATAGGACGGTTTATCTTGGGAATGCCTCTTGGTAACTAGGTAGTAGATGTTTCTCTGGCCTTTCTTCAACTGTAGCACCCACCAACTTCTGGATTCTGCTCCCGCAGTGTTTGGAGTTGACCAAATTTCTTGGAGAACACTACGGCAATGCCCTGGACATTCGAAGATCTTCTGCCACACAGTGCGCTAGTGCGTAGTCAGCAGGCACCTCGAAGAGGTCTGGTGACTCCTCTCTAGTAACCCCATGTAGAACTTTCTGCCCGTTTGAATACAAGGACATAAACTTCTCGAACGTCATAGCATCCTCCGGTGGCTTGAGGGTGCGGACTTGGTCATGGTTTCCAGCGTAAGGGGCCAACCTGTTGAAATGGACGACCCTTGGTTTCCCTCGGGGTGGCTTATGGATTCGGTACACAAGGTCGTTTATCCTTTTCACGATTTTATACGGGCCTTCCCACGAGTTCCGCAACTTTGGTGATAGTCCACGACGACGTTTGGGGTTGTACAGCCAAACCAGGTCATCAACCTTAAATCCTCCAGCGTCGGCCTTGATGTCATAGGTCTTCTTCATTTTATCGCTGGCACTCTGGATGTTCAACCGGACTCGTTCGTGGATGTCGTCCATTCTCTGCCGAAGTTTGCTGACGTAGTCCTCTCCCGCAGTGTCTTGTCCTGGCGGTATCCCAAACTTCAGGTCACAAGGCAGTCGCAGTTCTCGGCCCATTATAATACTAGCAGGAGTTTGACCGGTTGACTCGTGTACTGCGGATCGATAGGCCATCAGGAACAAATGAAGATACTGGTCCCAGTCTCTTTGATGGTCAGAGACAACCTTGGACAAGTGGCGGTTGATCGTCCTGTTCATCCGTTCCACCATTCCATCGGACTGCGGATGTAGGGCCGTGGTTCTTGTCTTGCGGATGTTCAGCAGTAGACATATTTCTTGGAAAAGGTTGGATTCGAAATTTCTGCCTTGATCCGAGTGCAGCTCCATTGGAATACCGAATCGACATATCCACTCTTTCACCAAGACGTCGGCGACGGTGATGGCTTCCTGATTGGGCAGGGGCATAGGCTTCCGCCCACTTACTGAAGTAGTCCATTGCCACAAGGATGTATTTATTCCCGTGGTCGGATACGGGAAACGGGCCGGCGATGTCAATGGCGATTCTCTCGAACGGGCTGCCTACGTTGTACTGACGCATCGGGGCCTTGGGTCGTATTCGAGGTCCATTGCTAGCAGCGCATACAGTGCACTTCCTGCACCAGTCCTGGACGTCAGCTTGACAATTGGCCCAGTAAAACCGTTGCCTCACTTTCTGCAGGGTCTTCGTCACTCCCAGATGTCCTCCGGCGACTCCATCATGGATTTCCCGCAGCACTTCCTCTCTTCTGTTCCTGGGAACAATTATTTGGCGTCTGTCTTCCCCACCAATATCGGCCTCCAACACACGTTTCAGGATCCCATTGTCCAGAATAAGAGAGTTCCATTGTGCCCAATAGGACTTAACAGCCGGCGAGTAACCTGCGACTTCCTGCCATGATGGTCTTCGATTGCCCTTCTTCCAGCTGACGACTAAGCCAAGGTCGGGGTCTCTCTCTTGGTCTTTCTGGATCTTGCTGTCATTCCAGTTGTCATCCATTGCCGCGGTTCTACAAAGTGTTGCTTCTTTCTCTTCTGCTCGTCGGCAATGTGAGCAATCATCTGGACATGGTCTTCGCGACAAGGCATCTGCATTCTTATGGCTAGTTCCGGCTCGATGTTCGATCTCGAAATCGAATTCTTGGAGTCTCTCGATCCAACGTGCTACTTGACCCTCAGGATTTTTGAACTGTAAGAGCCATTTGAGAGCTGCATGGTCAGTTCTCAACAGGAATCTTCTTCCATACACGTACTTGTAGAAGTGTTCCACTCCCTTTACAACAGCTAACAGCTCTCGCCTGGTGACACAGTAATTGCGCTCTGGTTTGCTAAGCGTCTTGCTGAAATAACCAATGACCTTCTCCTGTCCCTCCTGGATCTGAGATAGGACAGCTCCAAGTCCACGTTGCTGGCGTCCGTATCCACAATGACTTATCCTTTGGGTAGGGGATAGCTCAGTATAGGTGCGTTGATCAAAGCTCCTTTCAGCTTCCTGAATGAATCTTGACATTCTTCGGACCACTGGAACTTTGTTTGGCCTTCCGTGAGCCTGGTCAGTGGTTTAGCGATGTTGGCGAATCCCAGCACATATCGGCGATAGTATGTGCATAAACCAAGGAAACTTCGAAGTTGGTGAATGTCTTTTGGGATGGGCCAATCCTTAACAGCTTTGATCTTCTGGTCATCCACTGCTACTCCTTCCCCAGAGACAACGTGGCCGAGGTATCGTACTTCTTTTGGAACAGATGGCATTTCTTAGGGCTCAGCTTCAATCCGGAGTTCCTCAGTCGCAGGAATACTTCCTCCAAGTTTTTCACGTGGTCCTCGAACGATCTGCCGACCACAATTATGTCGTCGAGATACACTAGACACGTGTTCCATGAGAGTCCCTTCAGCACTGTCTCCATCAATCTTTCGAATGTGGCGGGAGCATTACAGAGCCCGAATGGCATAACGGTGAACTGCCACAATCCTGAGCCGATGGTAAAGCAGTCTTTTCTCGATCTTCCTGAGCGAGTTCTACTTGCCAGTATCCACTCTTCAGATCAAGGGTCGAGAAAATCGTTGAACCAGCCAACGTGTCTAGGGTGTCATCTATTCTCGGGAGAGGGTAACTGTCCTTCTTCGTTACATTATTAAGTTGGCGATAGTCTACACAAAGCGTGTCGATCCATCCTTTTTCTTCACCTGTTCGTTTGGAGAGGACCTGGTACTTTCCGGCGGTTCGATAACTCCTTCTTTTCCCATGTCGCTTACTATTTTGTCGGCCTCTGCTTTCTTGTCAAGAGGAAGTCTTCTTGCTGATTGCCGGATCGGTCGGGCACCCCAGTATCAATCTTGTGCTGGACCACATTAGTTCGACCCCTTTTCCTTGTCCGGTATCGAAGATGTCTTGGTACTTTTGACTAAATCTGTTAGTTTGGGCTGTTGAGCTGGTTTTATGTCTTTGGAAGAGATGGCAACTAATTTCTCTAGTTCTGTGGGCAAGTTGTTGGGTTGGCTAATCGTACCTCGTACGCCCCGGATCACGGATGAAACTGACGAGCAGTGCCCCAAAATTGTTCCTTTCTTCAAGGTCACTGGGAAATAATTGACATTCATGACCCTTACCGGCACAAATTTGTCAGCACGCAACAAGGTCTTCCCTAGTGCAATCCCTCGTCCAATTTTCTCATCATGAAGTTTGGGCTCGAACATCACCACGTCTCCACTGCTCGCACTCCCGTCCAGGCGAGCCTCCAGAATGGTTTCAGCCCTCTCAGGTACGCTTACATCTTCAGCCAACAGCACACGGATCAACTCTTCACTTCTCCCATGAAGTACCAGCTCTTCTCCGTTGACACGTAGGACGCCGTCTTTGAAATCCAATTCAAACCCTCTGGAATTCATGATGTCCATTCCGATGATTGCATCGTCTTCGATGTCCGCTACAAGTGCCTGATGTTTCACTTTAGTGTTGCCCAAAATTATTTCAATCGGTAGCTCGCCATATACAGTAGCTGGCTCCCTGTTGCTGTGCGTAGCTTCAAGTTGTCAGTTCAATCCGTTCCGGTGTTCTGGCAAAGGAAGGCCCGAGAATTGTCCTAGTCGCACCTGTATCTAGCAGCATGGTGCAAGGCTCGTTATTGATGAGACCGTCTACGAAGACACCCTTGTTCTGTCGTTGAAGCATAGCGACATATGCGTTGTTAACCGGGGCTTGCCGGACACATGCCGACGATTGCCCCTTCTCATCGACCTTTCTTAGTTTTCCTGCATCGGAGTCGATGAATGTTGGACATTTGCTACGCACATGTCCAATTTTGCGCAATTCCGGCATCTTATATGTCTTTTCTCAGGCAACACTTCCTTCATCACTTTTCTTATGGCAGCTTCCAAGTTAGCAGGCTCCTGTGAGTCTTCCTCAATCGTTTGAACTTTACTTTGGCTTTTGCAGCATTGTTTTGCTGCCTCAAAATCCAAAGCTCGTGCCAGTGCGTCTACGAGATGTGTTGGACGAGCTAATATCAACGCTTGTCTGGTTTCTTGGTCACGGAGTCCATCCAAGAATGCCTGAACCGCTAATCGCTCCATCACATTTTCCGGTATGGCTGGATATGCGAGACGAACCAAGCGTGCAATGTCAGTTTCGAATTCTTGTAAGGATTCGCCCGATTTTTGGCAGCGATTTTTCAGCTGGGAGTGGTATACGTGTTCCAAATGGGCGTGGCCATATCGTAATTCTAGATGTTTAATCAGCTGATCATAGTCCTCCTGTTCTTGGGCGGTAAGAGTTTGTAGAATATTCGTCGCTTCTCCACGTAATGCAAGTGTTAGTGCTACAGCTCTTTCCCCTGCATTCCATCCATTTGCTTTGGCCGCTGCTTCAAACTGTCGGCGGTAATTTTCCCATGGAGTTTTTCCGTCAAATTGAGGCGGCTTCATGGAAAGCTTCCCTATTTCAGAAATGACCTTGACATCTTTTATACCCTCTTGAACTTTATCCAAGTTCAAACTCGAGTCCAGCATTGCATTTTCGTTAACCATCTCTGTGGAGGACGCACTATTAATTTGTTTTTCCAGCTTACTGATCGTTTCCTTCATTTTGTCCATTTCTGCCTCGATTCCGTGATTCCATCGCTGATTATTTCCTTCATCTTGTCCATCTCTGCCTCGACCCCATCTTTGATTTTATCTACCTCCGTGTTCATTTGCTCCTAATTTTATCTATCTCTGTCTCAACGGTTCCCATTCTTTCTTCTAGGAACTTCGCCACACCACACAATTCTTTTTTTAGGCCTTCTGTGTTTTCCAGGAACTTCTCTTCCAGGCTTCTTGAATTTTCTAGAAGCTTCTCTTCCAGATTTCTAGAATTTTCTTCCAGGCTTCTTGAATTTTCTAGAAGCTTTTCTTCCAGATTTCTAGAATTTTCTTGAAGCTTCTCTTCCAGATTTCTAGCATTCTCTTCCAGGCTTCTTGAATTTTCTTCGAGTTTATTCATTACCAAACTTAAATCACCTCCGGGAACTTCGAATAAAAATGTTTCGGGGTCCTCACCTTCTTGTATAAGTCCTTCTGCAAGTCTTTCCTGGAGTACTTGCTTTTTACCTGTTGTTTCCAGTTCCCTTTCCTCCAATTCCTGTTTCAATTCCGCTACCTTCAAATCCGCAATTTTCCTCCCGGAACTTCGAAAATTTTTGAAAATATCAGTTTGTTAAAAATTCACTTCGCGAATTCTTTTCCACGGGCCACCAGTCTATTGTCTGTTTCACGCGAACAATGTATCAGTTTATATTCCCACGCACAATTGTCCACTTCGCGAAAACCGGGCCACTGTCTATTTTCTGTTACACGCGAACAGTGTATCAGTTTATATTCCCACGCACAATTGTCCACTTCGCGAAAACCGGGCCACTGTCTATTTTGGGCGTACAAAAAGGTCTATCAATTTATTTTTCTGACTATCCACTCCACGATCACTTGTTTATTTTCAAAATCTCACTTCCGACACCAATTGTAACGTAAATAAACTTAACTTGGTTCTACTAATTTATTTCACACTTAATTTACAACTTAATTTATATTACTACTTCACTGTATAGCTCGATCGTATGGGCTCGTTCAGATTGTCCCGACTCCACTTGAGGGTCGCCTATTTATTTCCGATACAGCATTCTCGATCTTTCGAATTCCGGCAGTTGGCGATCCAGCATGTTCCAATCGTTTCCAATATCGACCGTTGCTCTCCAGGGAAGAGCGACTGGATGGTTCTCGAATATCTCCGGGGATGATCTCATCGCTGTCGACGGCAACACGCGAGGCGACAGGTCCGGCCTAGGTTCGTTACATTACTTTATTTTATTTTACTTGCTGTATAAACTCACTATTCATCATTTTCCGTGAGAAAATGAACTTTACGTTCTGGTGTAGATTAATCTAGGATTGAGTGAGTCTATAGACAGACGACGGGGGCTCTTGGGATCTTGAAGAAGAATACAGTTCCTTCCCAAAATATTAATGTATCGTCTGTGGCAAAAAAAAAGGGAAAGAGAGAGCCTTCAAAGAGGGTTGAGGAGAAAGAAAAGGGAGTTATTAAGAACATAAAAAAGATATATTATCCAACATACCGACGATTATTCATACAGTATGGAAAAAGACTGACTATATATATATGTATATATATATATATATATATATATGTATATCTAGGTGATAAGGACACATTTTCATACCATCTTGTTTGTTTTAGATATAATTAAAAAAAACTGTTTTCGTTGGTTTTATTCCAATTTGAACATTTACAAATAGTGTGTATTTTTTTTTCAAAATAATTCTAATTAATAACTCCAGATGATTTCACTACGCTGTCCAGAAACTTCGGAAAATATTTTTTTTGCAAGAAAATTAGAACATATACTTTTTGTCTCCTTCAAAGTGAGTTTTTGCAAATGATATTGCATATTGATTTAAATTAACCATTTCACTAGAGTCTTGAAATGAATAACACTACACGATAAAAACTGGAAATTAATACAAAATGGAAATATTTTAAGAAAAACTCAAAACAAGTGTATAACCTTTGAGAAAACAGACAAACAATGTAATGAACTAGCTAACTTCCAGGTAGGAAAGGGCCAAAGAACAGAAGAAGAAAAAGACAAACAATGTACTTATGTCTGGTTTGCATTTTTGCCATCTGATTTTGAATTCCCAATGAGAGATGCGGAGTGCGTAAATGTCAGATTACAATTTTTGAGCAATTTTCTAGGGTCGGGAATAATAAATATTATCCCTAGAATCGTTACTTTCTTTATGACGCCAAGACACTTTTTCAAACTATTTTGAAACTCAACTTTTACCCTCGGGCGTCAGATTTCATAGTGGTTTACTCCACTTAGCAGGGGTAGCAACAGATGGAGATACGAAATGTCCAGGGTCTGGTTTCTTGACTTAATTGAAATCTCCAAATGTCTGTAGGCTTTAATTACAGCCCTTGGAACTGGAATCCGGTTGCACAGACAGTCAGACAGATCTGCCTTATCTTAATTTAAACACTGTCTGATCCTATAGTTTAAAAAGGGAAAGTACTTTCCATAGAAGTTGCCAAATGTAACCACAATATAACAATTTTATTTAAACTTCAACTTATGCAATTTTCACAATTTGAATTTATTACACAAGATTATGAGAACTCCAACAATATATTTTATGCAATAAATGGAAAGCTGAACGGAAATTGATCAGTTTATAAGTTCCAACAATGGACATAAACTATAACACCTCTCACAAAATATAATTACCAAAATTTTTGTGAGATATCTCACTTATTCATCTCACTTTGTCACCCAAAAGACCGATTTTCCTATTTTTTTTACAACCTAAGTTCAGAAAGTGATTTTTCTGGTGTGCGTGGGAATTAAATTCGTCCATTTTAATGTTATAACTTTTTAAACTCGTTTCAATATAAAAACAAAACTCTACGGGCTACACGTTATATTTTTACTTTGAGCTTCAAGGAAAGAAAACGGAATCACTTTGATATCTCGACCCACACTTTGTCAAAGCCCAAACTATGGTATTCTCACACTCCTGATATAACCCTAGCTGAGTACCAATTTAACTTAGCAGGAAGCCGTTATTATATGGCTAGGATTCTGCGTACGAGACATCAACGTGTATTTTTCACTAGATTCATAATTACTTTAACATAGAAAATTCGAGTATCTTATCAAACCACCTTCAGGAACATTATCCTAAATTAAAAAGCCCTAGTTCTGTATATTAGTCTTATTATCAATTTAAGATCAAAAACTTTACTCTGCAAGTATCTTGAGGGAAACAAAAAATTGTGTTGAGCTCTAATTTATAACGCGCCAACTGCTCTCGTTCGGCCATGCATCACAACTTGAACAGCTAGATAAACTGACCCTCGACGGAACATGAGATCTGAGATCGTAACTCGAGGTACTATGATTTTGAATGGTTCATCGGGATATTGAAATTCCACAGCAGCAAAATAGATGCAAAATGTCAAATTCACTATTTATTTCAATCGAGTACCAGGACGCTATGAATTCTATTAAACTCTAAATACCTGCCAGAGTCAGAAACGAAACAAATGCCGGAGGCAATCCTCCCGTGTCAATTAATACAAAATAAATGAAGTTAAGACGATCAATTGGTGAGATAGCCTGCTATCGTAGTGATAGGAATTATTAATATGTATACTTTGTTAAATAAAAATACCACACGACATAAATCAATCCAAAATAGCAAATAATGCATAACTTGATTTATCGTGAAAGTTACGGGACTGTGATATTTTACACTTGTGCGATTCTGCACAGCTGAATCCTACTTTTCATGAAATATTTACAATGCACCATTTTATGAGGTCTGTGCAATGCACGCAATAAAATCAATTAGGCGTTTCGCCAACCTGATAAACACAGACGGTTTTCAAACACAGTGGGAAAAAATATGTACAACATATGGGCATCAATGTATATCTTGATGACCCAATCAACAGGTTATTATCAAAGATTTAAACACAATGTTCTACTTACGGTTACCTCTAGCTCATCACTACTCAAATCAAACTTTTGCATGAATGCTTATACTTTACGGAAAACTATTTTGTTTGACTCGCGACTCGCAGAACGATTTCAATCACTTGTTCTGGAGAATAACAAACTTGTCAGAACGGAAGCCAAAAGGGCTCGCTCCTGGAAGGGAAGTAAAAGAGCTGGTGCTCGACACGGAAGGAAAGAGAGCGATCCTAATTAAATCTCGGCTTTATATCCACCGGATTTAAAAGAAATATCGGACAAAAACCTTATAAAGAAAGACACTATTTTTGTCTGATTGACATAAGAACTGGACCAAAAAGCAGCTAATCTTTTTGTCCCTTTATGAAAAAGCATACTACGTTTTTACTAATATAAATTCACCTTTTTCTACCATCATAGTAAAAACAGTCAGAAGAGTCTTTTTGTACGGTGCAAAAAGGCATCAGCACTTTATTTTGCTCGGTTTTGTGATCGTTCCAGTAACTTTGTTTGTTTACACCTAAACAGGCATTATTTTGTTGCCAGACCATAATTAATATTAAACCCCAAATAGGCAGGGACGGACCAAAGTTACTTCAAACTTTTGGTTAGCCGTTCTTAGTAACGGAGCTTGGAAAAAATGCTTCGTTACACAATCACAACATCGAATATTTAGAATGTTATAATTGGTTCAAAAACTTGAATTTCGGGACTCCACGTTTCGCAGTCAAAATTCGAAATTCTATTTTTTCGATTTCAAACTCTAAATTATCTACTCATCAGTCTGAAAGTTCGACTGGTAATTCAATTTTCCGACTTGACAGTTAAAACTTGGAAATTCCGACTACAAACTCGGAATTTTGAGTTTGAACTGAAAATTCCATTCTCGGGCCAAAAACTTGGAAATTTCGACCACAAACTAGGAATTTTATTTTTTTTAAATTGGAAAGTCCTAGCAACAATTGAAAATATTTTAACTGATTTTTTAATTGTATATCAGTATTGTAATACTAGATGAGGTCCGCTAAAGCCATTTGCATACGTGCTGCATAAATTTTTTGCATTAGCTTTCCAAATAAACAGAATGCAGACGCCGCTTGTCGCTTTTTCTATCGACACTAGTCTTGAAATATTGATCATCATCATATACAAAACTTCAAAAACATTTTTTTTTATTCTTGAGATTTTTTCATTCGGGAAAATGAGTTATGGCATATTTATGAAATATATTAAAGCTAAAACTTAAAAACAATCTTGACAGCAATAAAGAAAATTAAAAACTCTTTTTCGAGTGAATTAATTACCATGAATTTTGAAATTAGAAAAATAGTTTAGATGAGGGTCTGTAGAAAAACATACCGAATTTCTAGGTGCAAATGTCTGCGACAGGCGGACAGACACGCTCACACATAGAAACAAAAAATCGTTTATAATGCTCTATGATTTTTGAATGATAACAATTCTTGTCCCTAGAATGATATACAATTTCAATTGGTATATATCCATACAGTAGCATATTTGTAGAGATTGTTTATCAACGAAGTGTTTGTCACATACTTGAGATATTAGCATTTGTTGTTTCTGAAATAACTGTTCAAAAAGGGTATTTTGAAAAATCGTCTATTGTATATCCTGAAACATTTTTGGAAATGTAATTATAAGTTTTCTGAATAAACAAATTTAAGTCCGCTAAAGTGTTGCTCTGACGAATTTAAGTACTAGCCCACTTGAAATGACATTTTGTACCCTTTTTTAGTTGCCAAAGCAAGCATTTTAGAAAGCATGTAATAAGAACGACAATCTATAGCTATCAAGAGTACCGTGTTACCGTGTATAGGGCATAAATACACTTTCTAATCTGCAATATGCTGTTACATGTCAAGTTTGACAACTGGTTCTCCTGTATATATTCATAAATGAAAAAGTAGTCCTTTTTTATAGAAAATTCAAACAATGGTATTATTGTAAATCGAGAGAAACCTATTATCTATGAAAAATAAAAGTCTATATTTGAAATGATATGATGAACATACAGGGTGAGTCAGAAGTACTTTGACAAACTTCAGGAGGTAATTCCTCACAATAATGTAATATCAATTGTCCAAATTAATATATATGTCCGGAAACGCTTCGTTTCCAAGATACAAGGTATTAATTTTTAATTTTTTTTCGTTTTTTTAAATAACTTTCGAAATTCTGACCTTAATTTAACGAAAATTGGTATTGAGAGCTTTTTTGAGGTGTCGAATTCGAACCTGATGTTATTATTGCTCTTACTCGTAGGGGGCGCCACCTACACGTCTTTCTCTTTTTTGAAGATTCAGTAAAAAAATCAATTCCTCTATCATATCTACGTAAGAAAGCTACCTTTGTTACAAGTCGCTATAAGCAACCGTTTTGTAGATATTTAGACTAGTCGATTATTTGATAATCGATGCGTGTTGAAGTTATTACCATTATTTTGCATTTTTTTTAAGAATGCTTAGGAAATGAATTTGACGTTTAAGTAAGTAGTTTTGGTTTTTTGTTAAGGGCGCCACCTATTCTATTTATTTTTACTCGTTTAAAATAGTTATTTTTGTATCAAGGGTGCAAAATCTGTATTTGTTTTAATAAAATTTGCAAGAAATATCAACTTTTTATTTCAAGAAATTTTGAATATGTTGAATAAAATAAAGGAAAACTAAATTGTATTCAAATAAATTGTTCAAAGTGTCCACCTTCAGCGAAGATACAGGCATTCAGTCTTCTAGTCATTGAATCTCGTACCCGCTCAAAAATTATTGGTGTGTTTCTTATTGTTTCACAGGCGTCTACTATTCGGTTTCTTAGATCTTCCTCGTTCGCTACTGGAATTTCATAAACTAATGACTTCAAATATCCCCAAAACTATTTTTTTTTTTATTGGTGCCCCTTTTTACCCATTTAAAGCACGCCTCAGCGTGTTTAAATCAAACTTTAAAAAACGCACGTTTTTTATAGTTACCATGGCAACATCAACAAATCGAGAAGTGTAAATGACAAATACTTGATTATTGATCTGACAGGAGTACCTTGTAAAGTCAAATAAAATATTACTAACAACTCGTTCATTTATATGTGATACCTCTTGCTTCTCCATCCATTTGATGAACTTTTCATATTCTTTTTTATATATATCACTAGATTTTCGCGGTATTAACCTCGATTCTGCCTCACTATTCAAAAAATCGAAATTAGAATAACTCATTTTTGAGCTCTGGTGACAACAAATATTGATCTTTGATAACAAATTGCAAATGAATATCTGTTTTTCTCATTTCCATGACAACGAAAGGTATACTGATGTCACATCACGAATTCAACCATTTTGCATTATTAGTTCTTATTTTTTGTAGTAATAATACCAGTATATATGATTTGTAAAGTGGAAAAAAAAGCCAAAAGTATTCGTGGATAACTGGTCTCAAAAACACTTGCTCTATTTCGAGCACTCCGGCTGCGCCGTCGTGCTCAAGCCCTTTTTATCCACTTATACTTCAATATACTAATAAATTATAAGGAACCTATTTTATAGTTTTCATTTACCAAAGTTGGTAGAAATAATTATTTATACAACAAGAATATAAAGCGACCCTCTTTGCATGCACGAGAAGTTTTCATAACCAGCCGTAGGCGAGTTATGAAACCTCGCAAGTGCAAAAAAGAGGCTTTATATTCGAGTTGTTTACATGTTTTTTCCAATACTTGGGTTTTTTAATATAAAAATGAAAATACCCTTTATTATTAAAGTTTTGAAAGCAAACGTCCAATTTTTATTGTTTTGTCAGTGACATTAAGCAAAATCATTTCAGTCAAGCGTTAGAAATTAACATGCAGAATAACACCAATTTAAATGTACTATTAATATAAATCTTGTAAAAAATTAGTACCTATGGATGGAATATGATTGTAATGTTTAATAAAAAACGATTGAAATGAGGATGATGGGTATTGTGTATTACCTGTATTTAAACAACGTAGGTCTGTACTTTTTTGCACGCCATGCAGATTTTTTTTTGTACTCTGTTCAAAAATAGCCTTCTTTTGACATTTAAAAGTTATAAAAAATTACACATTTTTTACATAAGTGTTGGAAAAAATATATTTTACAAGTAGAAGCACCTGAACGGTATTAATAGGTCCAAATAAAATTATTACTAATATTACATAATAATACTAAGCAAACTATTTTTTTAAATATAATTAAAAGACTATTTTAGAGTTACATAATATTCTTCATTCACTTAAGTTGGTTAAAGTATAATTTACATTTCCAATAAATACCAGTCCGGGCGCGGTACGCATATTTATAGTCAGCTACGACTGTTTTTATTTTCTTTGAATTATGACAGTTACTTTCAACACTTATAGTTATTATTAGTTTTTATGAATATGGCAAAAATAGTGTACTCCGCCTTTACATTTTGTACAGAATTTAAAGATATTAGTTATTGTCATCATTTATCCTACTTAACTGATTAACTTCTTAATTGCATTCTAGACGTGGATGATAAAATGTTGTTTGGGAATATACAAGAGGTCATTTTGGACCTTTCTGTCGAATTTCGGTTCGTGTGAACAGCTGGACCGATTTGGCTGATTTTTTTAAAAATGTCCCTAGCTTGAGGATGGTTGATACGGAATAAAAAATTAGGAAAGTTGCCCATAAATTGGAAAAATCGGGTATATAAGAAATTTGGCGAAGAAAAAGACTATAGTCATTTATTAACGAGGAAATAGCTCAGCGGTTATACTGTTGCCTATCAAGCAGAAGGTCATAGGAATGAATCCCGGTCAGGGTAACATTTTTTTTTATTACATAAAAATGACTGGACCGATTTGACTAATGGTTTTTTTTTAATGTTCGTAATACTCCGAATATAAAATAGGGAATATAGAAATTTGGAGAGGCCGTCTGTCGGGTCAGCTAGAATATATATATTCTATGACAAGCATTTGCTAGACAATGAATTCCATCCTACATATTAACCATTAAGAAGAGAAGTTCTGAAATAATTTGAAAATTGTGATAATAAATAATAATTTATTTAGTTAATTTAATAATGTATTTTTGATGTATTAAATAATTGCTAAATATGTGTATTTGAATATTTGACTTCTTATATTTTTAACCCTTTCACTGCTGATGACGTCTGAAGGCATCGTACAGCTACTACAGTTCAGTGCGCATGACGTTCTCAATCGTCATTCGTAGAACATTGTTTTTGTTCTGAGCACCTCACTATAGTGTTGTAAATTGTGTTTATCACCTGAGTGCCGATTCATACCTACTACTGCCGATTCAAAATATGGATAACGCAAGTGTCATGAAAATATAAGTCAGGCAGCAGGTAACGTATACCAAAATTAATCAGCAGTGAAAGGTTTAAGTGACAACTTGTCAAAAATCAAGTCATTATTTCCAAAATCAAAACATGATTGCTAGGCATTAAAGTATCAGATACACTACCCAGACAGCACGGAATATTCCTAGAATATTCTCTAAATATCCGAAAAGAGTATATATTCCGAATATACATGGAATATTCACATGCCTCTAGCATATTCCAATATGCATATTCCTGGAATATTCTTGGGAGAATGTACCACGAAAATTAAAAAAAATTGAATATTCTGTATTGTATATTCATGGAATATTCTCCCTTATTTCTATGGAATGAACACCAATAACCATTTTCGAGTTCAAAATATGGGAAAAGTATGAGAAAAAGTGCGAATAGATGTATTTGATTTGCAAACACAGTTTTTGTTCAGCCAAGTTGACAAAAATACACTACTGTACTGACCAAATTATAATTGGTCGGAAAATATCGAGGTGCACTTTCACGACCAATCAAACCATTCCGCGCGCGTCTGTCGTTCATCCGGTAGTCGTAGCTTAACCTGATGGCAGAGCTGTAAAGTTGAATGCATTTTAAATTGACATCTTTTGTTTTTGTTTTACTGGTATGGGTTACTTTTGCATATATGTATTTGAAACTACTGTGTTTGGAATTGTTCAAATATTCTTAATAATCACCACGGTGTGGTAAGTATACTTTTATGTTACCATTCATTTCATTCCATAAAAATTTCATTTGCATTCATTGATCATTTCATTTTCGAAGCGTTTTCTACAAAGTGCCTGAAAGAAAAAGAAGCAGTGCTTGGTATAAGGAAGTATACCAGGAAACTAAAAATATTCTTAATACAATTTTCACACAAACTCCGTCACAGCATGCAAAAGGACAGTTAAGTAATCAAGTTGAAACTATTACTGATAGAATGGATTCAAGTTTTTCTGATTCAGATAGCAGTAGTTTGATCTTGCAATTCTTGTTTTTCACAGATATCCCTGTAGTGACAGAAGAAACGGGTTAATAAAATATGTGTTATTATTATTATAATTATATAGAAATAGACCTATTCAAATTCATGTTTTATTTCATTGTAGGGAAGGGGTGTGCAGTCTGCGGAAATCAAATGTTTTTTTTCTGAGTGGAACCTGCAATTCCAATCCACAAATACTGAGGAAAACAATTACATATTGCACTACTACGTAATTTTTGAAATGAAATTTTGTTTCTTGGCGAATGTAAGCAAAAACATTGCTTGAATTGTCAGGCATAATTGTAAAAGTTCATATTATTGATGTAAAAGTGCCATTCAAGATTTTATATTTGAGGATACTCATGTGGGAAAACAGTTGTATTTTTCTAAATTTCTGAGATTTCAGGGAATGGTTATTTTGTTCTGAAAACCCTTCAGGATATTTAGGGAATATTACTATCATATTCCTGAATTACTTTGAATATTCTCGGAATATTCATAGAATAAGTTCATGGAATATTCTAGGATTATCCTTTCTGGAATATTGTAGGTATATTCTGGATATACAAGGAATATTCCAGGAGTATTCTACTAGAATATTCCTCATGGAATATCTAAAATTTTCCCCACCAGCACATTCTAGGAATATTCCAAAAAAGATAAGTATATCCCTGGCATATTTAAGAATATTCCAATATCCCAAAAATAATATTCTATGAATATTCATGGTATATCCAGTGCCGTCTGGGTAATGTATCTGATACTTTAATATTCCATTTACCTGCTGCAAATGAGTACAGGGTAAATAGATTTACTGGACAGGATGAAATAATAGTACATTGTAGGATAAGCTGAACATTTCCGGACAACCATAAAGATTGCCCATCGAGGCGCAAGCCGAGACTGGCAATACATCCGGGAATATGGCTTTTCCTAAAAAGAATACATAGTATTTTTCCAAATATCGAATTATTAGAATAAAAAGTGAGTTTATACAGCACGTAAAATAAAATAAGAAGTAATAATTTTCCGAGTGTTTATAGAGATGAGTAAATTAATGTAAGAAGCTGTCAATCGAAATTTGGGATTTTATGTTGAGGTTACCTCAATTTCAATGATGTATACTTGAGAAATTGGTCCCTGTTGTTGTTTATTGCATAAAAAATAAGCCATGGTTGACAACACACTAACGATATTGTAAAATCTTTGTCATCCAAAGACATTATTGGCCAAAATCGAAATTTTCAAAAATGGCTCTGAACACACCATTTTCCAGTTATGAAAACAAAAACATATACTAGGACGGAATAGCTATTATATCATGTCATCTATCATCAATTTGTCTAAATTATTCAGTATGTACATGTGCCTAACAACCAGTCAAAGTAAAATAAAAGATAAAAGTTAACCATCTTTTATTTTACTTCTTATTTTATTTCTGTATAAACTTGTTATGGATGTGTAGTTTTAACGTTTTAAATTACTTTATTTTACTTGCTGTATAAACTCACTAAAACTTGTTAAAATTTTGAAATAAGCATTATTAATTTTATTCACAAATAAAGGATCCCATGAAATATTTGTTTTGTAACTATGGAAACAAAGTTATACTGTATTGTCAAACTCCTGTAGTGTTTTAAGCTCTTTGAACGTTCTAAAAAGTAAAGTGTAAAATGATCAACAGGCCTTTTCATTTAGATGATTTTTTAAGGCGCATGCGCTCGTTTTGAGACCCAAAGTCTGATTGGCTATTGGGAAAGTGAATAGCCATTGGTTAGTTTTGAAATAACAATTTGAGATTAGCTTAGTTCAAAATTAGCGGAATTTTCACATTATGTCAACAGTCAACTTCATGACAAATGCACCTGCATACATTGGCGTTCGTAACTTTCTTTGTAGGTTAAGTATTTATTACCTATTTTATACCACCAAAAACCTTTCATTCGTAGATAAAATCATGTACACGAATATTTTCTAATGGTGAGTTTTCTTCTCCATGTAAATTCAAGTCAACTATCCATAGGAAAACTCGGAAATATTTTATTTCCTTTAAAAAAAAATCGCCGTTGGGTACGACAGGTAAACAAAGTTAGTCATTTGTCATCTAAATGAAAAAGCCTATTCACAAATCACTGTACGAAAATATTTCCATAAAATAGAAAAATAAATATTTCTTAACAGTTATTTTCCGTTGCTTGCCAATGACTAAGTGCAAGGAAATATTGATTTTTTTCTTTAAAAAATGTCAATATTTCTGATCGATTTTCAGAAAAAGTTATTTTAAAGAGATAAGCCATAAGTGATGTTAATATAAGGATATCAAACTAACAAACAAAATCGGTTCAAACAAGTAATTTCCAGGAATTTTAGACATTTCAGAATTAGTTTCATCCTGCCTCAACCCAAATCACTCGATATTTTGGGACTATCAGTCAAAAAAGATAATCAGAATCAAGTTTGTAATTTCAGACTTCTTTTATCATCTCTCTTAATCCTATTATTATCTCTTAGCACATCCTTATTCAAATATTTGTTTCCGAAAATTAATTAGAAATATTGACATTATTTTCTTGCACTTAGTCGTTGCCAGACAACAAAAATAACCATAACCATCAGGAAATATTTATTTTTGGATAATATTTCCTTAGTTATTTGTAAACTAAAAAACCGATTAAGAACTTGCATTTTATTTCTCCTGATATTCCACGAAACGATGATTGTATGCATAGTTATATTTTTCTCTGGATTTTGTTGGCAACAAATCCAATGAAGCAGTATTTACTGCCTCCGTAAGTTCTCTCGGGAGGTTCCAGAAATGGAACAGTCATCATCACTCATCATTTTACAATATTTGAAAACGTGGTAAACGCCTTGGGAATACGCCAAAAAATAAACTTCTCATGCGTCAAGCTTGACAATTCAATATTACTCTGTTTCCATAGTTAAACAAATATTTCGTGGCATCCTTTATTGGTGAATAGAAAATAGAATTAATGTTTCAAAATTTTAACAAGTTTATTGTAATAATTTACGTCCTTTGAATAATTTTTGATTTTTGGAAAAATAGTATGTATACCTCGTAGGAAAAGCCACATTCCCAGACTCCGACAGGCAATCTTTATGGTCGTCCGGGAATGTTCAGCTTTTTCTACTAGATATACAACGTACCATTTCTTCCATCAAATTTAACATTGTAAAAGGTGGAAATTGTGGCATAATGGAGATTATTAAATTAAAGAAAAAAAGCATCCTAAAGTGGGACTCGAACCCACAACCTTATGTTTTCCGGACAAACACTCTTACCACTGAGCTATCGAGGCTATAGGAATTGACTCACACTCGCGAACACTTTACTTACATAATTTAATGAGAATGTTGGAATGAATTGAAAATCGAATGAACTTATCAATGGCCGTCGAGACCCGATACCTATTCACCCAACATCGTCGAATTGACGATTTCAGTAGAAGATCTCAACCACTGATAAGATTTAGCCAAATATATAATGTGAATGTGGGAAATTATTGTCCAAGAAAAATCATTAAATTAAAGAAAAAAAGCATCCTCAAGTGGGAGTCGAATCCACGACCTTATGTTCGACTCCCACTTGAGGATGCTTTTTTTCTTCAATTTAATGATCTGTCCATTATGCCACAATTTCCTTTTTTCATGATTTCTCTCGGACAATAATTTCCCACTTTCACATTGTAAAAGGTCTTCAAAATCATTCAGAGCTGCTACTTTCCGCAACAAATCATAAATTTGATAATTTAACAAATCTTTTTTTGAAATGACAAAAATACTTTCATTTCCCCACTGCGCTTTTACTAGACATTTCAGTTTTCCAGAAAGGAACAACACATTCACCTCAAAATATATCGCAAAGTTTACGTACAAGTTAATAAAAAACATACTGGAATAACTCTTTATTGCCATACCACTAATGAAAAACAGTTTTGTACCATCGGCATTGAATGCTCCATCAGGGTAATAATCATACCATTACTATTATAAATACTATCGAACTATGGACAAATCTTAGTAAACCATTCATTGAAATGATATGGGAAACACAATTTCCTACATTCAATGGCTCAGCTCTCAGGTAGATTTTATTCAGTATGAAATACTGTTAGTCGGCAGATTTACACTTTTCCATTCAAACAAATTTAGTATAAAAAAAGCAGTACAAAATTAGTAGCTTTTGATATGAACACATTTAGAAACCACTGTTAGCGAGAGGTAATGGCAGAGCTGTCTCCTAGAGATTCACCACATTTTACAATAACAGAATTATTAAACATTCTAGAGACACACATTTGCGCCGTTATTATTACATTGACTTCACAACACGGGAACATTTCACTATTGGGGGCAAACTAATGTAGTCAAAATGTAGTAAAAACCTTAAGTACACAAACGCACCTATAAAAAATCTTGGCACACTCTAACACATAAGAAATATTAACACCTCTTTTTTACTCAGGAGCTGTGCCAAAACAACTAAAAATAAATGCAATTCCCTAAAAATAGTTTTGTGTCATGTAGTAAAAATATGTGCAGTGTTAGGGCCACCAGCGCTGAATCGTTTACATCTTGACCCTACCATTATACATATATGGTCAAAGGAAAATTACAATTCGAAACTTAAAAGGAAATTGTACAAGAATTAAGCTGTTGCTTCAGCTTCAGGTTTTGACTCTGCCTCTGCTTTCTCTTCAATTTTGGCCTTCTTCTCAGGGGTACTCTTCACACTGTCTGTTGCATCACCACCACCTGTCGACTTTCTCTTGGCAGAGGGTTTTTCTGCAAAAATAGTATTTTTATACGCTTTATATTAGCTTCACTTGTATGTTTGTTTGCAACAAACAGACTCTTTTGGGCGCGATTTTGACCCACTTCAAACGGTCAGATTTCATTCAAACTTTGTAGATTTATCGAGGACCGATGACAATACACTAATTTGATAAGATTATTTCATTTTTTAATTTGCAAAAAATAATAGTTTAAAAAAAACTAAAAAACACGCTTTTATAAATAAACCACACTAAAAAGTAGGAAATAAATAATAGTTTAAAAAACAAAAAAACACGCTGTTTTATTTAAAAAAAAGCGTGGGGGGTGCATGGTATCGCCTCGGCCAACAATTACCTGTGATCTGAGACATTTCTTACTTTACTGCCCTAGGTGTGTAATTTACTATATAATTATTGATACCATGCACCCCACGCTTTTTTTTAAATAAATTTTTTTTTCTTATTTTCAATTTTATTAGTTTGGTTTTCTATAAAAGCGTGTTTTTTAGTTTTTTAAACTATTATTTATTATATTCAACTGTTGAAATAGACTTATTGAGTGAAAAGGTTAGAAAAACAGTTAAATAAAAACATGGGTGTCAACTATTTCTGTTCGAGTAAAATATATGAAGATTTTTTTTTCATAATTAAGAGGTATGCTTTCACCAATGCATTTTTTCCCACTTTAGGAAATTAGATGAATTCAGAACAAATTCAATTATTCAATTGACTCACTTTTGTTGCATTTATGAAAAAAAAAATTGAAAAAAAACGGTTTTATTATAAAAATAAATTTACAATAAAAACAAAAAAACCTTGTTTTTAAATCAAGGAGTTTGTTGATATTTGATTATTGTAGATACTGCACATATTTCAACTCATAATTCAGCAAAAGCAGTTCTGGAAATTAGTTCAATCTACTGTGAAATCTTCTAGACAATGCAAATGTTGCCAGATTTGTGATATTTGAAACAACAATCTGAAGACAAAGGAGGTGATGATTTTGACCAGAAACTGAGATTGGAGAGAACTACTACCTCTTCTGATGAGTTGAATTCCAAAATAACATTATTATTTTTTCTTCGTTAATCACTTTCTTCATTGCCAATATTTCATTTTGGGCTATTTTTTTAGATTTAGTAATTCTGATTTCTGAATCTGTGAATTTTTATGTTTAATATAGAACACATGTATTACAATAATACATATCTAGCATTATAACTTTTAAACACAGTATCAAATACATCTGATTTGTCTTTTCAAAAATATTTCATATCGGATCCCCTCAGCTCTCATAATCTTGCGCACACAGGGCCACAACTTAGCAAAAGAAAGCACAGAAAAAATCCATACCCAGTAACCAACTGTATTTGCAAAGTACCCCCTAGCGATATGTTTTACATCATTGGGGCAAAGTGGTATAAAATATTAAGGCCGCCATTTAAGCATTCAACTAATTAATTTAGAAATCTAATTTTTCTCTTGTTTCATATGGCTATTCGTTTGTCCTATAATTACAGCAAAATCACATCTGCCAGTGCTCAGTGAATAGGTATCTGCTTTAATATTTCTTGAAAGATCAATTATTATGAATAACTTCTTATAGTAGCATTGATTATGGCACTCATCTCTTCTGGTTTGTTAAATATTATAGAGGAAAAATACGGAAATACCACGGAATGAAGTGAATATTCAATGTTTAGAAATGCAGAGCTTGTGTGATGAACCAAGTAAACAAGGTACAATTCCATGTAAGGCAAAAAAAAACAATACTAAAACTAGGATATCTGAATCATAAATCTGGCATAGTTAGATTTGTATTTAAAACGTTACCTTACCACATAGTGATTTATCATATTTCCAATTAAAATGTAAACCATGTTAAGACCATGACATACTTCCAACATACACTGTTTAAAATATTTTCTATTCAAGACCTAATGACAAATCTGACACCCTGGACTTCCTCTTTTTCTATCGGGAATGTATAGATGGGGTCAAAATATCAACAGTACTTTATATAACTTTTGTTCCTAAAAGCCTTCGTTACCAAGTTACGGGCCCTCAAAGTTACAAAATGAAAAATGTTTTCCTTAGATAACTTTCAAAGTGAATATTCAAAATCATTTACATTTTGGTGATTGACTAAACAAATGAATTCCTTAGATGAGCTTTCATGCAGGAGTCAGTTGTTTTGCTACAAAGTCAGGAACGGACTACCCCCGATGGTCCACACCCCAAAACTTTGAAATGACAGATAATTTTTCAATGTTTTTAACAAAATAAGGTTACGTAGACAATTTTATGAATAAAAGTACTCGTGTGGAAAGTCGATCGGAGCAACGATTCTTAATAAAAATGCAGTTTTACTCGACTACATCAAACTCGATCGTCCACCATTATTTGAAATGAAAAATTTTTACAGTAGAAATACTAATGCTAACGTTAATTCAACAACATTTATAACAGGGATAATACAAAATATGCTAAAATAAAGTCGTAAACAGAAAGTACAGTACCTAGTTGAAAGTTACATTCACAATGTAGATATTTTTTCAAATGAAATATCAAGTTATGTAGATTTGTGGTGTTTTTGAACTAACAAGCTACTCCACTATGAAATATCGAATTCAGTCCATATTTTGTATGTACGCGTGGAATAAGCACGTTTCATGTTGTGTTATCTGAATCTCATGAAACTCAACATTTGGATGTTGCAAATTCGTATTCACAGCTTAAATGTTGAGGAGTTTCACTGATAAGTATAATTTCATGGGAGAAAATCTTTAACCCGAAAATAAATTTCGCTGAAAAAACGCACATCGGAAGACATAACTAATAAAAAGCAGATAAAACTACAAAAACAACTGCACATGAATAGGTGAAAACCATTCGTTCCACATGACGATTGAATGGAGAACGTTATTTGGAGTTCATTCAGAACGATTTGAATGGACTTTTGGAACATGTTCCATTGCAAACCCGAAGAGATATGTGGTTTATGCATGATGGCGCTCCTCCTCATTTTAGTTTCATTGTGCGGGACCATCTGAACCAGATTTTCCCCAATAGATGGATTGGTAGAGGTGAGCCATATTCATGGCCACCGTGGTCTCCGGATTTAAATCCATTGGACTTCTTTCTGTGGGGGCATTTTCTTTCTTTCTGTGGGGGCATCTAAAAAGACTCATTTACGCTACACCTATTCACACCAGAGATGCCTTGTTGAATAAAATTACATTACATTGGAAGTCATACAAAACGACCCTGGCATGCTATTTCAAGTGCAGAAAGGGTGTTTGCGCCAACTAAGAAAATGTATTGAGAGAGATGGGTGTCATATCGAGCAGTTTTTGTAGCGGACTTTGCATTTCTGTTTGCTCTTGAGGCTTGCGATTGATTTATTTACACCATGAGTTTTGTAAGGTAAACGTGTTTGCATGATGAAAATTCGTTATGAACATTGTACCTATCATTTCTATTTTCATTACAAATTAATCTTTTCGAATAATTGTAGACATCTCAGGTTGGATGTCGTCGAACAAATATGCATTTTTATCAAAAATCGTTGCTCCGATCGATTTTCCACACGAGTACTTTTATTCAGGAAATTGTCCAGGTAACCTTGTTTTGTTAAAACATATTGACAAATCCCGGTCATTTCAAAGTTTTGGGGTGTGGACCATCGGGGGTAGTCCGTTCCTGACTTTGTAGCAAAACAACTGACTCCTGCATGAAAGCTCATCGAAGGAATTCATTTGTTTAGTCAATCACAAAAATTTAGATGAATTTGAATATTCACTTTGAAAGTTATCAAAGAAAAACATTTTTTATTTTGTATTGGAATATTGATTCCTAGTCTTCGCTCTTATCAATGACAATTGAGTGTTCAGCTAATTTTACCAAACATACATCCTGCATGGTTAATAAAAAATACTTCTTACCAGCATATTAAGAGGGAGTTCCTATCTTCCGTGGTTATCTACAAATACAACAAAGTCGGAGGGTATGATCTAAGGCATTCAAACGATGTCTGTCACATAAGGCAACTCCCTTCTTACTATCCTGGCAAGAAATATTTTTCAAAAATCATGCAGGATGTATACTAGGGTAACAAACACTATTGCAATTTGCCCATGATAAGAGCAAATATTAATAATCAATACTCCAATCCCAAATTTGGCTTTACATGGTGAATTTTACTGGATTTTGAACTTAAAATTTATCATTAGGTAATTCGCGAGTTAGGTATCTGAAAAATCTTAAATAGGAAATATTTCATACATTGTATCTTCTATGTACGCCCTTAGTGCCATTTCAAGGAAATATATCTAAATATTGAACAAAAAAAAAGTTATGATTGGAATCTTTTTTATTAATTTCTTAATAAAAAACTCCTTTTAAGTATTTCAGACAATATTGAAGATACAAAATATTGAATCATGAAAACCCTTTTTTCTATAAAAATTGGGAATTGCAAGAGATATGAAATCATGAAAATATATATTATCAATTTGTTTTGCACTTAATATATTTGAATTGGCAGTCCACCATTTTGTTTTATTGGCTTGCCATTGAAAAGGTAAGTACTCACAATCAGAAATTCAGTCAGATAACTTTCTATTGGCAGGAAGTATATTATTAGTTTTTTAATAACATCTTAGGACCCACATTCCTAGGACCAATTACTCACCCTCTGGCTCAGCATCTTTAGGTTTTTCTTCCACCTTATCTGATTCAGCATCTTTGGATTCTTCTTTGTTATCACCATTTTCCGCGGCTTTATCTCCATTCTGCACATTTTCTGCTGGTTTTTCTTCAGCCTTGGCCTTTTCGACTACTTCAGGGGCTTCGACTTCTCTGCACAAAAAAAAATCAGTATAAGATGCTATTAAATGAAATAAACATATATGTAATATTGAACAGTAATTTTTTGTGGCCATTTAAATGAATTTGAAATATGCAATCCCTTTTATAATACAGGGGCTAGCCGCAGATGAGGGTGAGTATTTTAATCATCCACAAATCGATCAATTTCAATGATGGCACTCTTAAAAGTAATATTTTATATGGTTGTTCATCGTATATCATAACTGAAAAAATGTAAAATATGATGGGGTGCTTGATATCAGTTGTCTGGTCAATGACTTTTCTTATTATTTTCAACTTTTCAGTCTGCATATTGCTACGAAAGTTTTTTTTTCGTTTTTTTTAGTATAATTTTATTTTAGACTTTTCAATATTGCTACCAAAGCGTGTTTTTAAACTTTCCAACTACGGGAGAAAAACTCTTCGATTCATCCACATGGGATTGAAGTTTTTACCAACTTTTGGTTGAAAGTGCTGAGACCAGCGCACTCACTAAATCTTTGTAATGTAAATTAATATTTTTTTTTATGAGCTGATGATCTTGGTAAGAAAATATTGTATTGTTATTGGATGGTGAAAATTGAATTCGATGATTCCATATTACATTCATACATACAGGTCAAGCTAATAAAAGGGTTTGAATTAGATCCGTATATTTTCTTCAAAATATATTAATAGTTTTTTATACACTATATAATATGCCTCAACTGGTATTCCCATGAAAAATAGAACAAATCGGTATCCATTTAAAAAATATGTGCATTTCCGTTCCATTTATTTTTCATTATTTTTTTAAAGAGCTCATTTTTACACCCGATTTTGAATAACAAATACACTGATTTTCATTTTTAATTCAGCCAACATGTCATCTCCTACAGTTATCGAGAATAAAACACGATAATGTGCTTTTTTCTACTAATTTTTTGTCATTTTGTTTGTACAAGACATCTTTGTGTGAAAGTTTAATAATGACTATTACACTAACGATATTTTGAACCTATCAAAAAGCAGTATTTCTGAAAAAATCATAGTTTCATCGCGATAAAATTTTTATACCCAAAAGATTTCTCGACAAACTACTGTTTTTTTTTCGTAGATAAGTGAAAAACCACCCAAAATAAAAAAATTGTCAGAAATACTGCTTCTTGATTGGATCAAAATAGCATGAGTGAAGTCCGCTTCTTCCTCCCTAGCAACAGTTAGTGTGCTTTATTCAGTCATTTGTGGAATGGTATTGTCAAATACCACTCGTAGTAAAATTTCCCTGTAAAAAATTTTTGTTTTGTTTTATAACATCAATGATATTTGTCAAGTTTAAAAATATATTTTCTAGTTTTACGGGTATTTCAAAAAGGTCGTCCGATGCTGAATATCAGTATTGGCCTCCTGAATATTGATCATAGTACATAAGCGGCCCAATAAAAAGTTGCACAAAATATTTCAATTTAGACAGGCACACATAAAATGAAACATATAGCTGTCAAACAAGATCAGCCGTTAAATGAGGACTTTCTACAAAATTGAAAAAAATTATGAAAAAAGCATGTGGTTTCTTTTCTGAGCGCTCTATCGGTGAAAATCTCAATACTGCCGAAAAATGTTAGAAATTCAACTGTGGTTGGGAAAGTACTTCCTGGAAAGCCAATGAATTAAACTATTTTGGAAAATGCAGTCGCTTTTTTTCGATTAAGTGAACTTTTCATAACGTATGAAGATCCAAAGTCATCTTTGTTTGTGGCCAACCTCAAGAAAAAACTACACACATTTCACCCTATTCAAGGAAATTGGGACAATATCCAATATAATTGAAAAATGAGAGAAAGTTATACAGTAACCACGAATACTACAATTTCATGTAGATAATCATGATTCTATTGTACGTATAAGTGCAATGACCTCTATAAATCAACGAACCATCGCGTAGTGGATCTTCTTGTAGTTTTTATTCAACTCTCATTAAATAAAACTATTTAATTCTAAAAGCTCATCAAAATCATGATAATTTTTCAAAATGACCTTCAAGATCTAAATAGAATATTCTAAAACACGTTTCCCAGAGAAAACGTAGTAATCACAACACATTTCCAATGCCAACATTGAAATTCACCAAGTAGGTACGTATCTATAGAAGTATTTCCAAAATATAGGAAGCCAACAAAATTCTAAATCAAGCAAGCAAGTGTTTGTATTCGTGTTAGTATTTCAAACAGAACCAATCAAATTTATAGTGATAAATGTCTTCTCGCTGTTTTAAACTGATAAAACCAGAGAAGATTCGAGATTGTCTTGCGATAAAACCACACTAGATCTTGTCAAAATTATATGTCAATGCATTTATTTCCTGTAAGGAAACTGGAAATGCAAAATTGATTAAATAAAGGATTTTGGGATCACTACATACAGTGATTTGATATTGGAATTGAAATATACCTTTTTCAGTCCGTTAAATGTTCCTCTGGTTGTCAAGTAAGGCAGCAAATGATTCAATTGCAGTATATTCAGAAAATCACGAAAGGTTGTGGTGGAGTAGTGGTTAGGTGATCAGACTGTCACGCAAAAGGTTCGGCTTCGATTTCTGGCAGAGGATTTTTTTGTCGAATTCAGTTCTGTTCCAGATACATTTTTTTAAGTTCATAGTGAAAAATTTATATATATATTTCAAGTTTTTGTGAAAATTCAAGAGCAGTGAACAACACACAGGCCAACGAAAAAAATATTCGTAAAAACTTTTTGAACCAATTTACCTAAATCTTATGTATTTTTGGGTGCTGGAACCGTATTTCGTATCAGTTTTTTTTATCACCAACAATTCTCTTTTTTTTTTTTTTTTTTTTTTTTATATGTTTTGTTTCCCACGAAAAGGGATATCCTGTAATGTTCAGAGAACATCGTGGGAACCAAGGGAAAGAAGGTAGGAGTTGGTGTTCTTCTTAAATTTCTGGAGGTTGTATGCCTCGGGGAACACTTCTTAGGCAATGAGTTCAAAGCCTCGCAGTTCGTTGGATGAATGAGTCTTTGGAAAGTGATGTTCTGCAGGTCTCCAAAGTGACCACGAAGGGGTGTGAAGACTGAACTTGACGGGTTAATCTCGAAGAGACTGCCAAAGGAGGAACGATTGTTGATATTTCAGAAGAGCATCGCCCATGAAAATATCTATAAAATAGAGACAAATCGCCAACTTTTCTACGGTGTTCCAGACAAGTGAGCGAGTTTGTAAGCGAGGCATCACCGACGAGACGAATTGCCCTTTTGGACAGAATCCAATAGCTTCAGGATATGTTTAGGTGCCGCACTCCAAATATGGGAACAGTATTCCAGGACAGGTCGGATCTGTGCCTTATAGATCATAAGCAGCTGACTGGAGGTGAAATAGCTCTTGGCACGAAACAAAAAACCAAGTTTTTGGGATGCACTTTTGGCAATGGACCTCACGTGATTTTCCCAGGAAAGGTTATTGCTGATAGTAATACCAAGCATCGATATGGATGACTTCAGTGGTATGGTTACTCCTGACAAAGTTATGTTAGGCACAGTGAGATCGGCTTTTCTAGAGAAAAGACATGCTTGTGTTTTGTTTGCATTGAATTCTACCAAGTTATTGGATCCCCATTCAAGAATTGTTGCTAAGTCCATATTTATATTGTTAACATTTCTTCCTCGTTCATTTCTGGTTTCACGGGCTGATATAGGGGCCCTGGAAGAGAAAGCGGTATGGAGGGTACTATCATCAGCAAAGCTGTGTACTGGACATGAAGTTGCTTTCAACAGGTCGTTGATGTGAAGTAAAAATAGTGTTGGTGCTAGAATGGATCCTTGCGGAACACCAGCATTTATGAGTAGAGTGTCAGATGAAACTCCATCGACCACTACATGGAGAACCTGTTTGAGAGAAACTAGCAAGCAGAGAACATAGCTGAGGGGCAAGCCATAAGATGGAAGCTTGGCGAGGAGTCCCTGGTGCCATACTCGATCGAGCTTGGAGATATCTAATGCCACAGCTAAAGTTTCTCCATACTTTTCAATAGATAGCTGCCATATATGTGAGACATATTGCGTGCAGGTCACCAGTTGATCTCTGATGGCGGAAGCCATATTGCCTATCATTGATAATTCCTGAGTCTTCCAGATATTTCATGAGCTCGATGTTAATGGCTTTTTCCATGACCTTTGACATAATAGATAGCAGTGCGATAGGTCTGTAGTTGCTAGGTAGGGTCTTTTTGCCTTTTTTAGGGACTGGCTGTACTCTTGCAATTTTCCAATTGGACGGAAATACCCCCAAATTGTAAGAGTGGTTGAACAACTTGCAAAGAACAGGTGTTAGTTCGGGGGCACATTTCTTGAGAACAATCGGCGGGATTCCGTCAGATCCACAGGCTTTGTTGGTGTAGAGACCCAGCAAAATCTTTCTGATAGTACGTTGGCGAAAGGTGATCTCTGGCATGTGACTGTCAATAGGTGTAATGTTCGGGGGTTGTTTTCCCGAAGAATCCAGAGTGGAATTTCCAGCAAATAGGTGCGCAAAGATATTGGCTTTTTCCTGGGCAGTCGTTGCTAGTGTTCCATCTTCTTTGGTTAGGGGAGGAAAAGAGCTGGAAGTGAAGTTTCTTCCCACAGCTTTGGCGAAAGACCAAAATGAACGGGAACCGTTGGGACATTCAACAAGTTTTGATCTTATTTTGGCATTATGAGCATCTTTTGAACATTCTATTGTCTCTTTGCATATGCCTCTAGCCTCAACATATGCTGCTCTGGTCTCAGGTCCCGGATTTTTTTTCCATCGATGGTATGCTGCCTGTTTGGAAGCCACAGCTCTAGAGCAGTTTCTGTTAAACCAGGTCTTATCAGATGATGTTCTTCTTTCGGTATTCGGTATGTAAGTTTGCATCCCCAACATGATGATTTCAGAAATTGTCTCAGCACATCGTGTTGGATCTACTGAAGAGAAACAAACTCTCTTCCATGGAAACGCTGAGAAAAACATACGAAGACCTTCCCAGTCGGCCGAATTGTAATGCCACATGAGCGGGTGGTATTGTGCTGCTCGATGGTAAATGGAAAGAGCATGTTGTGGAGATGAGGGTGTGATCAGAGTTTCCAAGTGGGGCACAAACTTCTATTCTATACGGGTCAGGATTGGTGGTGAGGAAAAGATCTAGTGTATTGGCAGACTGGTTGTTGACATCAGGGATGCGGGTTGGTAGCTCGACCAGTTGTTCTAGACCATGAGTGATGGCGAAGGCCTCAGCTTGACGACCTGCATCATCTGTTTTGTTAGAGAATTTGAGCCAGGCAGCGTTATGTACATTAAAGTCCCCCATGATTATGGTTTCAGCTGTTGGATGGTTCTCCTGAATGTAGTCCAGTTTGAGTGATAAAACTCAAAGAGGTTGTTATATGAAGGTTCATTAGGTGATAGGTAAAGGCAGCAGAGGAACTTAGTCACTTTGGTATCAGATAGCTTAAACCACATCACATCAAAGTCTTTCGGTTCCAAACTCTCTTCACGCTGGCATGAAAGGTTAGCCTTAGCGTAAAGGCAGACTCCACCTTTGAACCTGAATCGAGAATGGAGTTCGTAACCAGGACAAAGCATATGGACCTTGTTGGTGGACGAGTTTACTTGTGTTTCTGTTAGAGCCAGAATATCCGGTTTTTTCGTCTGTAGGTGATGGTGGACGTCATTGATGTTCTTGTTGAGTCGACGGATGTTGCAAAAATTAATCTTTAATGTTGAGTCCCCTCGAGTACCTCTCGCCCGGAAATCCGAATGCGAGAGGTATTTTACTTCCGGAGTGTTTTACTCTAGGAGACTTCATCATTATTACTATTATGATGCACCTGAAAATAAAGGAGGAATTGGGGAAAAGGAAAGAGGGAGACCGGAAAGTATCGACCGAACACTGAAACATGGAATGATCCATTTCACAGTACACAAAGTCGATATGGTGGTATTTCACCGGGCGATGAGACCATCTTCCACCTACGGTTATCCTTTTAGTCGCCTCTTACGACTGGCAGGATTTACCTTGGGGCTATTCTAAAGCCGACCCCATACAGCTTGTCGACCCCATACAGCTTGCAATAAGACATCAATTATATATTTAAAAAAATAGCGAAAATTTTTAAATTTTTGTTTTTTTATCAAGTTACAATTATCACGTACAATATCATTAAATAATCAAATGCGAATATTAGATGCTTATTTTCTTCTCCCTCTTTTCGGTAAAATTTCTTGTATAGCTTTTTCTCAGATGTGATGCATTTGTTGTTTTTTTACCAAGTCAGTAATGTTCCTTTGATGTTTTTAAATTACAAAGTCACCACTTATATAACAAAAAGCTTTAGGAAAGTATTTACAACCACGATTAGCCATATTGAAAAGTGAATGAAAAGTACGTAGGTTAAGCACTGCAATTCGAGGTTATATTAACTAGAAGAAAACAAACTGCTGTGTAGTTTACCAGAACTACCAACCTTATAACATTTTATTGCTAACCTTATAACACTAAAATATATTGCCAACTTAATATTTTAATAATTAAAAATATTTAAAAAAATAATGTATAATTATTTAATGTTAAAATGTGAGAAATCGTTGGGTGACGACTTATTTATTATTATTTTCCGAAGCAGCACACCAAATAACGCAGGAATTAGCTAAAATTATTAAAAAAAGTTTTTTCATCGTTGGCCTGTATAAATCATTGTGAATGAATCAATCTGTCAAACTATTTCTTCGATTTTGGAACAAGAAGAATTGTTGTAACTTTCCAAGTTAAAAATTCGAATATAACATGAATTCTGATAGTTTTATTCAGTTTTAAATGTGATACGGGAAATATTCTCATCAAATATAATTTGTGCTAGAGGATTTTATCGATTTTTTTTTAATTTTGCCTCCAGGAAATTCAACTCGTACAATTTGCGCCCTTCGCTTTGGTGTTTTAATCAGATAAAATAAGATCGCAAATCGCACTCAGTAAAAGACCGCAAATCGCAATTTCCAGGCAAAATGCTTTCTTGAAAATTCGAAAAAAAAAATAGTGATAAAACCTAGCACTTATGATATTACCCTCGATAAAAAAAATATTTTTCACACAATACATCAATGATAGCCCTATATAGGAAAAATGGAAAATATTTCGATTGATATGCAAATATTTTATCGATCTGCCCAACTCCCAGGAAACCCAACCTTTGCACATCCTATTTGTTATCATCTAATGATATGAAATTAATCTCAGATGGCTAATGAGCAACCTCCTTTCGTTTTTTTAATAAGAAAATGATCGAAAAAGACATTTTTTATTATTATTTCGTTTATAATTTGTTATCCAATATATATATATATATATATATATATATATATATATATAATTTCCTTTTTCCTTAAGATAATTAAAAGGGGCTACACAAATATATTATCTCTTCAAATGCTGTGTAGTGAAATATCAAGCTTGTGTAATTTCGAAAAATAAACGAGTTATTTCAAAAAATACAAGCAAAATATTTTTCTTTGTAGCATTTGATTTGATATCTATCACACGGAAAGTAGTGTTATTTTCTAAACTTCAAACGTGTTGCGAGGTTACAATAAAAATCCACAGATCTAAACGATTTTTCATAAAACTTATGAAGAAGCTGATAGGAAAAGAACGACTTTACGGACATATTTTAATCAAACGTTATTTGATCAAATTATCCATTTAGATATAACATTTCATCCGGTATAGTAACACTTGTTTTCTAGTGTTTGTTCATGGAATAGGAAATTAATTTGACTAGGTACAATATCTAATCAATTTAATTAGCCATAAATTCGTCATAATAGAATAAATGGAAAAAAAATTCGCGAAAATGGAATTATAACTCATTTCATTAAATTTAAAATGATTTTCGAAACACATATAATATGTAGGATGGTTAGCATGTACAATCGCTTATTAGAATTTGTAATAAGGAACAGTAGACACCTCATTAATGTACCACCCCATTGAATTTATTGACAATTTCATGAAAATTCGATTACGTGAATCAATTATTTGTAATTCCAAATGTCATTTAAAAGAAAGAAATTGAAAGTATCCAGAACGAATTTATGAAAGTATTTGGTAAAACAATATAAAATAGTCTTTTCTACCACACTAAAGAAAAAAATGGATGACCTTAAGCACATGGATTATCTGACAAAAAACCCCGAAAATGCTCATAAGAAGTGAAAATTTGAAAAAGATACAACAGGAGATTAATCATTACGGAAAAAAAGATAGTGATTCTAGCAATAGAAGCAAAACTTCCTGGAATATTACTCAAACATCCATCCAAAAAACTGAAAATATAACATGTAAGGTCGCGGAATCATTTCGAGAATCAACGATAATTGACAATGTCCAAACGCATTTCCCGGGATATGATTAAGGCAATTGTACGACAATGCCGAATGTTAAATACAACGATGTTCTTCAAACCCGTTAACAGCAGATAAAAATGCACATGACATGAAGTCTTCTGTTTTGTTGACCTAGAGAAATTTGATCAGATAAGAGAAAACATTTTGAAACTTTTATAAAAAAGAGATGCAGCGGAAGACCTGATTAAAGGAATTACAAGCTTATATCTTATTATTCTAAAAACCCACTAACACATATCGGATATTAATGTTTTTTCTCCAATTTTTAGTGCAGGTAGAAGAAAATGATTCAAGGTCAAACTCCAGATGTTTCACCGTTTCTCCTCTCTGCTCAATACACACGAATAGTCTTATGGTTGGCACTCGACCAATCACAGATTCAGAATTTTCGAGATCCACGGGAACTGATAGGTTTAGACTAATGACAAAACAGCAAATCTACCAAACAAATTTCTCAAGAAGGTTTTGCTTCATTCGACGTGTCAGATTGACTTTGAGTTTTAACTTTGATCTGTCACGATCAAAATATAAAATTAATAATTGTGATTGGGGAAGCAATGATAGTGGGAATAATGAGATATGTACACCACCGGATTTATTGGAAACGGCAAAAACAGCAACTCTGAACTTATTGCCGGAAAACTAAAAAAAAAAAGCAATATTTGAAGGCATACGCAGAGTGGATTGGCGAAACTTGAACCAGGCACATTCATTCTCGGAAAATGTCCTTCTCGCTTATTTTACAAAACTCTCTGAGAAATATAAGTCATCATCGTTGTGGAAGATATATCATTCCATCAAATAAATCTGAAATTCAAAATGAATGAATGAAATATCTGTTATTTAAAATAGTATTTAGATTGCATTAAAACTCTTGACTATCGAATAGTCGTAGAGAAAGTATAGTCTTATACTCGCGTATAATGATAGCTATTATTTTAGAGAATACAAATTTCGAAACGGGCCGTAGGCGAGTTTCGGAATTATCATTATACGCTCGTTGAATAATATACTATTTTACAAACTTTTATATTTAACTTGCTTCGTTCGTATGTCATTCTGTCATTCTTTCCGGTTCAAAATTTGTAATCCATTTTTGGAGCACTTGCCGACATCTGATTGAGCTGAAATTTGGTAGGTGTTCATAATTCCGGTGACAATGATTTTGGTACGATTCGATTCAAAATTGGTATGTGTAGGTTTTCAGGACGAGGATTGTGAATTTTTTTGTCGAAATTCAAAATGGCGGACAAGTTTTGTGATTATGGTCCAATTCGATTCAAAATTGGTGTGGGGGTTTTCGGGGTCGGAGATTATGATTTTTTTGTCAAAATTTATGAAATTGAAATAGCGACTCATGGAATTTTTGTATAGAAAAAAACAAAATGGCGCTCCAAGATGGCGGACAAGATATAGGATTATGGTTCGATTCGATTCAAAATTGTTATGTGGGGGTTTTCAGGTTAGCAGATTATGAATTTTTTATCAAAATTCCCAAATTCAAGATGGCGGACGAGTTTTGTAATTATGGCCCGACTCGATTCAAAATTAGTATGTCGGGGTTTTGGGGTAGGAGATTATGAATTTAATCGAAGATTATTGAATTTTAGTTAAAATTCATAAATTTGAAGATGGCAACTCCAAGATTACGGATGAGTTAATCTTTAGATGGTCCTCATTGAAGGACTAGATAGATAGCTCAGAACTCACAGGAAAAAGGCCTCATAATAACGATACTTAAGTACTAAAAAGCACAAAATAAAATAATTAATAAAAAACCTTTTTAATAGACAAGCTTATTCAAATGCACTAAAATGTAAAAAATAAATGCTTTGTGGCGTAGGTTATTCCGCGAGTTATAGATTCAAAAACTTGTCACGAAAAGTTTTCAGTTCGAATACAAAAGCGACAAGCTTTTGAATCTATGACTCACGGAATAACCTACGTCACATATCCTCAGCAATTATTTTTTACTTTTTAGTGCATTTGAATAAAAGCTTGTCTTTAAAAAGGTTTTTTATTTAACATTGACTGACTTTATGAGTGAAAACTGTTGCAAAAACACAATGGAAGAGGTAATTATATGTCATTTATTCTTAGTTTGTGATAAAAATTATGGATTATATGTGTTTTTGAGTTTATTAATGTATATTTGGAAGAATATGAAACATTTATATGCTGTAAAATTATTATTCTCTTTATTATGTTACGAATCCACTACACCACTGCCTGTGTTTATGTCTGGTAAGCAAGATCGACTGGTTGATCTGGATTTTCCAATCGAACAATCGCGAATTATAAGAAGTTCCAGATGATTCGGGAAACGAGTCTAGTAAATTCTTAGCTTGTCTGTTGACTATATAAAGAGCCGCGCGCCGCGTGGATTCATTAATTCGAATATAGTACAGTTTGGAAGAAAGGTTGATTCAGATATGGTGACGTGAAAATATTTTAGTGGTGAACTAAAATTGATTTATTTAGTTGTCAGAATACATAATTTTGTTGTCTTTAGTAAACGAACAATAATTAATTCAGTATTTTCGTAAACTCGCATGCGATGCATACAAGCATATAACAAATAATTAGTCAATCTCAATAAAATTTTGTTTGTAAATTTTAAACATAATGGATGCGGTCTACCATGTGGCTATAGAAAGAGTATGATTTATTGCTCTCCAGCAAGTATTGCGTTCGATTTCTTGGAGCCGCCATTTTGTTTTCAATTTTCAGCGCAATCGGATGTCGGCAAGTGCTCCAAAAACGAATTACAAATCTTGAACCGGAAAGATTGACAGAATGACATACGAACGAAGGAAAGTTAAATTATGAACACCTGCCAAATTTCAGCTCAATCGGATGTCGGCAAGTGCTCCAAAAATTGATTACAAATTTTGAACCGGAAAGAATGACATAATGACATACGAACGAAGCAAGTTAAATAAAAGCTTGTAATAAAAATGTATTACTATACCCAAATTAAAAATTGATTAATTTATTTCATACACATTTTTTCATATGTATTCTCTGATGAGAATCCTCTTCTGAAAGACTTAATCAATAAAGACTTATATTTTCTCTCCTTTTTTTAAATCTAAACGGTACTTTTTGTAAAATACGAAGAAGCCTCATAAGGCTCAATGTTAAATGTATGAAGGAATTACAAATGCCAATATATTTTTACTGGTTCTTTATAGCTCTTCAAAAATTTAATTGGATCTTTTTCATATTGTAATTTACAACTATTTCATTAAATTCTGAACAGTAATTCTAAAACCTACAGTAATACCTTAAGATAAAAATATATCAAAACGATGGAAAATAACTATCAATAATAGAAAAGTTAATAACTAAATAGGTTATAAAAAAGAAAGTGTACCCCTTACACATAATATTAACTAGGAAAAAATACAAAAAGAACGGTGTTGTAATAATGAAATGGCTTTATAGCTAAACATTAAGTCAGTGTTTTATTCGTTACTTTTGCCACTAATGCGTGGGGAGGCCACTAATGGATTTCAGTGGATGCTATTCTTAATTCGATAATATTCGAAACAAAACAACAATCATTAAAATATTGTGAAAATTGTTCGATTAATCATTTTGTCTCAATTATAATGTTTGTGTTTCTGATGATTGTTCGGTACTCATTTAAACAGACTTATTCAAACCTAATTTGGACTTTCAATTTGATTTTCGAAAAAACATTTACAGGTAAACAAATTTATTTTATATATTGGCCCTAGTCATTCGAATCCAGCAAGTCTTTGGTGAGTATTCTTCCCCATATAGGCCAGTAGAGATAGACATGATTTTCCCAAAATAATTACAAAAGTTTCAAAACTTCAGTAGAGTGAAGAGGACTTTCATATGATATGTAGTCTGATTTTGCAACCCTTTTTTCTGAACGGAAGATGTTAAAATCAGGATTTAACAAATTTTCACATTATTAGCGCGGAAAAATTTGCAAAAATTCTGCAAACATTCAAACAAAACGGAAATGTCTGTTTTATCGAAACAAAATTGTTGTTGGTCCTAATTTTTCGACGAAAATTCCAAAAGTTCTGCAAACTCTAAAAAATAACTGAAATAATGTTCTTGACAAGAGTTTTAATTTGCAATCTCTTGCGTCAAACGAAAAACATATTTTTTCATTAAATTGTTTTTTTTATTGAAATAAGTATCGGAATTATTACAAAAGTTTCAAATGATGGTTGCAAGTGGAGATGTCCTGACGTACAATGTTTTCATTAATTTACAACCTCGTCTACAACACGGAAATGAGGGTAAAATCAAAAGAAAAATATTTTCGTATTTGTACTCTAACAAAAAAAGCAAACGTTTTGCGAATCGGACAGACAACTCATTTTACCAATTGGTGCCAGTATAATAATTTTCTTTATTCATTAACAAATGGAGGAAGTATTGAGATTTAAAAAACACTCGTACAGTTGTGCATTGGTAGGATTAACCTACAACTGTGTTACGTCACAGTGTTTTGTTTACAGATTAATGAATGCACAGTAGTTTAGTAACATGATTTAATTCCAGAATAACATAAAGACTGTCGAATGTATTTTTATGACAGACAACTATATAACTAACCAAAAACAATGCACATTCATCTAATAGTCCTGGAGCTCAACTGAAATAGAATTGCCTACCAACATGTTTTTCCCTCGTTATTTTCAAAATTTGTATAAATCAAGAAAATTATTTTTACGTGTCGATTACATTTCAGTCCTCCATTCGGATTCAATAGAATTTTTCATGCGAAACCACAATTGGAGTCGATTGGAAAGGTAAATTATAATTTTATTTAATTCAAGAAATAATACTACCTGTAAAAATTAAATTTGAGATGTAATATCGATATCACAAATTTTTATTTTTCTTTTTGATGATGAAAATTATGTACTTGCGAGATATACATACGATAACGTTTTGATATCCTTACTTCCATAGAGCATCGAGTCATTTTAAAATCTCGTCGATTGCTATAAAGTCATGTTGTGACAAGTGAAAATTTTAAATGAAGAATGATTGCATTTCGTTTCTAATGCGATAAAGTTTTCCAATAGTCTTTTAGCAGAATTTTGTACTCTTTCAATTGTTGCATTCGAAAATATTAGATTAAATTTATGTCGCTGATTAGTCGAAAACAGTGATTGATTCAGAGATTAATAATTAGTTTCAAATTTTTTAATGGGTACCTACGTAACCGAATTATTCTTCGGAAGCAATTTCAATCAACCAGTACAAAATATAACAGATATACGCGATGAATAATCAAGTATTTGAGTGGACCACTGTAGACATATATCGGTCTAATATATATCTTAAACCTATTTGCACATTGTTTGCAATTTATAGACAAATTATAAAAAAACGAATCAATTACACAAAAAAATGTTCCGTTGAACAATGACGGTTGCAAATCTCTTGCGTCACGTAAAATATCAGTCGTAATTTTGATTGCAATTTGCAAAACTTTTGTAATTATTTCAAAAGTAGTAAAAAATCAAAAAAAAATGGATTAATAGGTTCCGTTATGAGGTTGCAAAGTTATATATCCACTGAGATCGATATTCTCTTTGCAACCACACTAAAAAAACGTTTGTAATTATTTCAATGCTTGTGTATTGAAAATGGGAGCGTCGATAAAAAAGTTTGATAAATAAATGATGCGTTTTTCAGAAATGGTTGCAAATGTACGTGAATATTTTAAACTTTTTTTCCGTTCACTTATCCAATTTGCAGAACTTTTGTAAATTTTTTAAACAAATTACAATGAAAAACTGAAATGACAAAAAACAAGGTTCCGTAACTTTTACAAGGTTGCAAACTTAATGCATGTTGTAAAACACCATTACTATAGGTATGCCTAGTTTGCAGAACTTTTGCAATTTTCAGTGCAATAATAAAGCGTGAAAATGTTTTTTGCATTTTAAACAATGTTTCGTTCATCACAGACTTCTGCAAAATTTTATAGTTGGTTTTCTTTAATGCACTAACATACCATTGAAGTTTGAAAACATTTGGAATTAATGTTAATTGATTGTCTATATCTACTGGCCTAATAGCGTTATAAGCGCGCATACTTTTTGTGTCATGCCTCGACATGGTAATGGAATTTTCCATAGGAAACTAAAACTGACAGGAATATCAGGCTCTAAACGTATGGAATGGCAATCCTTATACAAACTGTTTTAATGAAATTGTGAATTAAATTTGAGTACTTCTCACACCTGTTAATTGACACCTTACAAAATACAGGGATACATGACTCAACATTAGGTGATGTAAAAATGTCTATTAATAGTTATATTTAACCGGTGAAATCGTAGCACATACTATTGCTGAATATATTGGGATTGACATAGAAGTTAGGTACTGACTGCATCATCCAAATTGTAAATTCTAGTTATGTATGTGATACCAAGATAAAATGTAACCAAATATTTATGGGAAGTTGAACATTCCTCAACAATTTACATAAAACAGTTTCAGGTTTGAAATCTGACTCATGGAATTATTACTCGGATATTCCGAGAATGAAACGGAATATTTGATGACTTATGTAGTCGAAGGAAAGCAGAGGAAAGAAACCATTCGCAATGAGAAGAAAACGTTAACTGAGCAGAAATCGAGCCAACAGCCGTTTTAACCTGCAGTTGAAAGCAACTTTCACAACAAATCTATGGATTTGTGTTTTTTGGATTCTTGTTTCATATTATTCAACAAGCTTTCAAGAACTTTCTCGACACTTTTGTATATATACTTTTCCTATCAGCGTCATATGTGATGTTAATTATAGGGGCGATGCAAGTGCACGCATTTATTTGAACCAATCAAAATGCAGTATTTCTGACAAAATTCTCGTTTTATCGTGATAAAATTTTCGAAGTTTTTTCATTCATCAAATCCAGTTTTTTTTTTCGTACATAATAAGTGAAAAACCAAATGAAACATTTTGCGGTAAAACGAGCATTTTTTCAGAAACAATCAATTCGCCGCCCGATGATGCGCAAAGGTGCTGTTCTTTTTATGACAGTTGTCAGGGACGGGCCTATGAGGGGTGGAGGGTCCACCCCACCAATGTTACACGAGTTGGCAAATTGCAAATTTTTCAAACTAACAAAAAACATTCCATAGGAAAAAGTTAAGTTTTTTCTGATTTCAAACTAGTAATTTTCAATTAAAGCTAGGAATTTCCAACTTCAAAAACACAAAATGTGGAGTTTGTGGTCGAAATTTCCAAGTTTTTAGCCCGAGAATGGGATTTTCACTTCAAACAAAAAATTTGGAGTTTGTAGTCGAAATTTCCAAGTTGGAAAACTACATTTCCAGTTCAAACTAGGAATTTCCAACAGCAAACTCTAACGTTCAGACTCATGAGTAGATAATTTAGAGTTTAAAATCGAAAAAATAGAATTCGGAATTTTGAGTTGGAAATTTCATTTTGGAAAATGAAATTCCCAGTTCGAACTCAGAATTTCCAACTTCAAACTCGAAATATCAAACTCATGAATCGAAAATTCTGGGTAGTTTGAGTACAGTCCGAAAATGAAATATGAAAAATGAGTCGGCAAAATTGACTTATTGCCCCCCACCCAAATTTGTTACCGAAGGTATTACGAGAAATTCCATAGGCGTACCAAATGATTTAGTAAAAGCGATACACAAGGCGTATCATGAATTTGATAGCATTCGCCATAATTTCTTCTTCCGCTACTGACAAATACTCACCCCAGGCCCCAAGGCATTTTTGCTAGGTAACAGTAAACAAAATTGAATGAATTACACTAGTTAGGTACCCACTTATTAACATAACAAATGTAACCTTTCAACCGCTGCATGTCACGACACTGCTGCATACGATGACAATCGTGTCTACTCGTGTTTTCCCCCTCTCTACCTACCATTGTGCTGTCTCAATACTGAATTTACTCTACCAGCTGTGAAAGTGCATTCCATTTTATGTCTTATACAGATCTGGAATAAAAGTATCGGCAGATAGTTCCAGTCGTCCAGTACAAAATATAACTGATATACGCGATGGATAATCAAGTATTCAACTGTAGAATGTTGTCAACACTGTAGAATGTTGTGGTCCAGTTAAGTACTTGATTATCCATCGCGTATATCTGTTATATTTTGTACTGGCCGACTGGAACGATATTCCCATAATTTTTTATCCAGATCTGTATGAAACACTCAAGATAAGCGCAAATGGCTAATAAGACACTCGTACAATAAATAACTACCAATTTTTTTGAAGCAATTTTGCTCGAATCATTGACTCAAAACCAGGAGCCGGTCTAGTCTACAAGGACACTTTTTACTAATTCCAGTTCGTCTTCTCCGAAAATTATGGTTGAGGTGTAATTCGATTCGGAAGTTATAAAGAATTTAGTAAAAATAATTAAACAAAATTTTTTAAGACAAGCTTTTATACAAATGCACTAAAAAGGAAAATGTATTTAACCCTCGGTTGAACGATTTAAATCAATTGATGTAAATACATGATTTAAATCACATTATTTTTCAATTTAAATCAAAATTAATTAATTAAGAGAAAAAAAAGTTTTAATTAATGGTTTATTATATCAAAAAATTATACCACTGTATATAATGTTTATTTTAGTTAATTGTAGTGCTTGTATAAAAAAAAAATTGCAGCTTTTTCCGTTTCCAATCGATTTCTGAGTTTGGAATGGACTAAACCAAATGTTGAGAAAATTCTCTCGACTGATCCGGAAGAAGTAGTAGCACAAAATAATTTTCTAATTATGAAGAACTCTTTTTGAGTAATGGGTATATTCTGTTGTGACTTCCACCAATCTATGGGTTTTACAGTCTGAAGAATATCGTCATGGAACATATCAGTGAAATCAATAGAAATAGAAAGAAATTCGAAAAAATAAAAAAATCTTGATGTTATATTGGATGCGAATTCGTACGAATCAAATCGTACGAACGTGTGGTTACATTGGACGATTTCATTTACGTACGAATACAGTTGAAACATCCCCATTGCTGAAATATTAAAAAAAGAAGAAGTGGCTGGTGTGATGACTTTTTTTATCCAGAAATAAAAAGGAGAATTTGGAAGATCATTCGAACAGATAAGAAAAAATAATGGTTTTTTGAGTATACCAGAATGACGCAATTGACATACGACTATATTTTAAAGAATATTGAGTCATATTTTTATCTAGGACTTTCGAGAATGCATCTCGCCAAAGCATAAACTGATTTTAACATTAAGGCAAGAGAAACGACTTTTCACGAACCACAGGATTTTATAAAAAAATAGTAAATTAATTATAGTAAAATAGAAGTAAATAAAATAGTATGTATTTTGATCCCATAGAGACTGAACTAAACTTATCAGCTTTTCGAAATCCATTTTTAATGGGTGCAAAATAACTTCCATTCGTACAAACAACTCACAGAAAAACCTAGGTCAAACAATTAAATACATTATTTTTTCCTTTTTAGTGCATTTGTATCAAAGCTTGTTTTATTTATTTTTCATCATTTTTATTAATTCTTTTTTGTCGTTCATGAAATACCTAAGTCATCTTAATGAATTCTAACAAAAATTGATAATCTCCGAAAACCCACATATCAATTTTGAATGGAATTGAGCCATAATAACCAAACACGTCGGCATCTTGTCCGACCCTAAAAGACCCCACACACCAATTTTGAATGGAATCGGGCTATAATCACAAAACTCGTCGCCATCTCAAATTTGTGCATTTTGACAAAAAAATCATGATCTCCGACCCGAAAAATCCCCACACACCAATTTTTATTGGAATCGGGCTATAACAATAAAAACTCGCCATATTGGAGCCGCCATCTTGAATTTATGAAAATTCGTGATCTGTCCCCGAAAACCCCAATATACCAATTTTGAATAGAATCGACCCATAATCACAAAACTCGCCCGCCATATTAGAGCCGCCATTTTGTTTTTTTCTCTAGCAAAATTTGCATAATGCATTGTCATCGGAGTTATGAACCCTTGCCAAATTTCACGTTAATCGGACTACTAGATGTGGGTCAAAATTCACTTGCAAGATTTGAACTAAACATACATACAAATGTGAAGTTAAAGAAAAGCTTGTAAAAAGGGTTTCGTTTTTCGCGAATATCTCGAAAACTATTGCAGTTAGTGCAAATTAAAACAAATATCCTTGAAGAGCAGGAAATTTCCTAAACTCTACGACCAATATTCATAATTTTACTTCACAATTGTGTGTATGTTTAGTTCAAATCTTACAAGTGAATTTTGACCCACTTCTAGTCCGATTAACGTGAAATTTGGTAGTTGTTCATAATTCCGGTGACAATGCATTATGGAATTTTTGCTAGAGAAAAACAAAATGGCGGCTCCAATATGGCGGACGAGGAGATTTGTGATTACGGTTTGATTCTATTCAAAATTGGTATGTGGGAGTTGTCGGGGACAGAGATAACGAATTTGTCAAAATTCATAAATTCGAGATGGCGAAGAGTTTTGTGGTTATAGCCCGATTCCAATAAAAATTGGTACGTGGGGGTTTTTGTGTTAAAGATCATGATGTTCTTGTCAAAATCTACGAATTCCAGATGGCGGCGAATTTTGTGATTATAGCCCGAACTCAAGATGGCAAGGTGTTTTTGTTAAAGTTTTTCCAATATCAATTGCAGAAGCATAAAAAAGTCTTGCGGCGGAATCCTTTGAGCATCAGTGGCGGAAATAACTAATTTTATTTAGATATTTAAATATTTAAAAAATACGTTAAAATAAAAAAATATGCCATAAGCGAGGAAGTCTGTATCAATAGACAATCGGATCATCATAATTTCATTTTCCTATGGTCGAAAAAAGCCATCTTTTCCAACAAAACACGACAAAACTATGAAATATTTTAAAACCTATTTCAATCCCAGACCAGAGACGCTACTGGCTTTCATTTACTCACTCTTGAAACTGGCGATTTGCGGTCACTCAAACCCACGTTGACTATCGGCTCTTTTGATCTTCTTTTCATCTACCGTTCGCCGACGGAGAATGTTTTACGAGTAGTACACATTATTTTTCGTTCCGTTTCTTCGCATATACGCTCGTGTTAGCGAAGTAAGTTTATATTTGCTACCTATAGAAACAGCTTCTGCAATTGATATTAGATGGACTATATATGCCCCGATTCCATTCAAAATTGTTTTGTGGGTTTTTTGGGGTCGGAGATTATCAATTTTTGTCAGAAGATGACAGATTGACTAAAAATAATTGAAAACATTTTAAAGACAAGTTTTTATAAAAAAAAAGTAATTTTTACAATTTGTAAATAAACATAAAAATCTGTGTAATTTTCAAATTAAAAACCTGAGATTTTTTTTCTACTTCTGGAATCCATTCTTCAAAAGGTTTAAGATCCCCGTTTATAAAATTTGTAAATTTTTTTTTTTTTTTTTTAAAATTTTAGGACCGAAAAAATTATAAAACCAAATAGAGCTATGACAATTTGTTTTTAATGTTTTGCTTGTTTTATTTTATAATAGAAAACTATGTTTTTCTTAATTTTTTACCAGAATTGTTTAAAAAATGGTTATAAACAAACGCATTGTTTATGACATCAAAAGTTTCTTTTTGAGAATTTAATTATTTATAAAAAATATAATATTTAAGAAAAAAAACCTTTAATTTTATATAAATAACAGAAAAAAAAATAGTAAGAATATTCATTTGTTTATAAAAAGTTGTCCATTAAATAAACAAATAAAAAATAAACAATTTTAGAATTTGAGCAAGAGCACTAGAAATAATGATAAAAAAATGGTTCCTTATTATTAACTTTTAGCAAAAAAATGTTAATTAAACAATATATTTTTTTAAAACGAATTTTTTCTTAAATATAATAATTTTTATCAATAGGCAAATTCTTAAAAATAAATTATTGATGTTATAAACAATGCGTTTGTTAATATTTTTTTAAGCAATCGCAGTAAAAAAATTAAAAAATATTTTCATAGTTTTTAGTGATTAAGTAATGAAACAATCAAAACATAATTTTTTTATAGCTCTATTTGGTTTTATAATTTTTTCAAGGCTTAAATTGTTAATAAAAAAGTAAAAAATCAAAATTTACAAATTTCATCAACGGAAATCTCTTTTAAATCCTTTGGAGAATGGATTCCAGAAGTAGAAAACATCTCAGGTTTTTATGTTGATTTACAAATTGTAAAAATAACTTAATTAACAAAAGCATAAGTAATTGAATACAGGAAAAAAATATTTGACGTATTATTGTTCATTCATATATCTACATTTTATCCTTCCTTACTTACTTATTCATATTTAATGCGAAATAAAAAAAAATTGTATATTAAATCAAATTTATCGGTAAAATTGTGTGCGAAAATTATTCCTAGACAACTCAAAATATTTATGAAATTTTTTATATAATTTTTATTTTTAACTTTTTAACAACTAATAAAAGCGTGTTTTTTTATTTTTTATTTTCGTTAATTATTTTTTAATTTTTAGTAAATATGATTTAAATAACTATTTAGTAACTTCTGAATATTTTTGAATTTTATAATTTCCGACCCCGAAAACCCCCTAGATACCAATTTTGAATAGAATCGGACCATAATCACAAAAATTGTCCGCCATATTGGAGCCACCATTTTGTTATTTTTCCCAACAAAAATTTCATAATGCATTGTCACTGGAATTATGTACACCTGCCAAATTTCAAATCAATCGGACGATTAGAAGTGGGTCAAATTTGCAAGATTTGATTACAGACAGACAGACACCGGGACAGGTGAAACTAAAAAAAAAAAAATTTTCCCCAAAAACCCCACATAAATTTTTGAATCACCTTAAAAAACTCTCCGCCAATTTGGAGACCCCACGTTTAAATCTTTGAATTTTGACAAAAAAATCATGATTTCCGACCCCGAAAACCCCTTCAAACCAATTTTGAATAGAATCGGACCATAATCACAAAACTCGTCCGCCATTTTGGAGCCGCCATGTTGAATTATTGAATTTTGACAAAAAAAACCTAATCTCCGACCCCAAAAACCCCTAAATACCAATTTTGAATAAAATCGGACCATAATCACAAAAATTGTCCGCCATATTGAAGCCGCCATGTTGTGTTTTTCCTAACAAAAATTTCATTATGCATTGTCATTGGAATTATGTACACCTGCCAAATTTCAAATCAATCGGACGATTAGAGGTGGGTCAAATTTAACTTGCAAGATTATATTACAAACAGACACACAGACACCGAAACAGGTGAAACTAAATAAAAGCTTGTAAAAAAAACAAGCCCGTCCTCATACTAAGATGTTGGGAGGCAATCCCCAACTATTTTTAATCTAAACAACTATAAAAGATTGGGTGTACTGTAAGCGTGACCACCTTACACGCTATCCAATAATTGTTCAGTCATAATTTTCTCAGTTCAACTTTTTCTGAAAATTTAAGATGAAATCATGTTTACAAAACATTTTGGTAACCAAGAAAAATCGGGATTTTGTGAAAAAATTGTACGTCTTTATAATGTTGCCAATATTACAAGATTTGTTTTTGATTGGGTCAATAATAAGGGAATAAAATAACTCGTAAAAGTTTTTTCAATCGAAATTGGAAAATCATTAATTTAAATTACCCATTGTGTAATTGTAATTTTACGATTGAAAACGGGTTTTATGAATTGAACAAAATTATTAGTGAAATTTGTAATAAAATTTATTTTGAAATGATACTTCAAAGATAAAACTTCAAAAATCGAAGGTGCCAATTTAAGATCTATAAACAAAAAACACTTGGACTATGTTTTTTTTTTTTAATATTCTGGAAGATGACTAGCCGGATTTTGTGTGCACTAAAATGCTTTCCTGGTCTAGTGTTTCTCTGAGTGAATGGTTTTTTATAGTTTTATATAAACTCGTATATTGATATATGTTTAAGGTATGAATTCACATTTTTAAACCCAACGCCATTACTGATTCTATAGATTTTTTTAATTCAGAATATAAGTATGTTTGATAAGAAATACTTTGTAAAATTGATCAACTTGCATGGGGTATTTTTACACACGCTTTATTAGCTTTGAAATTAATTTTCACCCTCCAGACGTCCGAATTATTTGAAATTTTGCAAATGTATTAAGAACCGATGACAAAACAATAATTTCATAGGTATGACCTGGTATTATCACCAAGATTGCCAAACAAAATATGGCTAATTAACATAACAAAGATTTGGTTACTGCGATGGTTTGGTCTCAACACTTTCACCAAATATTAGTAAAAAGAGTTTTTCTCACGTGGTTGGAAAGTTTAAAAACACGTTTTTGCAGCAATATGAACTAAAAAAAAAATAATGAAATTACAGTTTAAAATACAAAAAAATACAAAAACTTGTGTAGCAATATGGACTAAAAAGTTAAAAATAATAAGAATACAGTATCTAATTGACCAAAAATGTCCTTTAATGTAATATAAGCGTTTTTTTATTTTTTAAACTATAATTTATATTAGTCTTTAAAAATCTTTCAAAATTATATCAGAAACTAATAGTTAATGAAAAAAGGATAGGTGAGTTTTTTGTAATGCAGTGACTATCATCAATGAAATATTTTCTATTCACTATATATTTTTGAGCGAATAAATCTCAAACTATCTAATTGTTTTGCATACTTTCACCATTTAGATTGATTTTTTTGAAAAAAAGGTCCAGTCAATATAGACACTGAAATTTTTTCAGTTATTTTGATATTTTGATTTTTTTACAACCTTACATAGGTAAATGGCGATCGTTTCCGAGATAGGTAAATTATCGTTAAGTGGCAAACATTTACTTAGAATTGTTTTTAAAATAGGTTGTAACAATATGGTCATCTTATATGATACCAAAAGGTTTAAACTAAAATGGCGGAACCAATCAGATAATATTAATTTTGTTTATAATATACAATGGCATGGAAAATAGGAATAAAAGGTTTATAGCTAATCCCTCATGGCACACCACTGGAGGTTCAAATTCTAAAATTTATATCGTCACTTAATTTTAGTGTTATCATAAGCAAATTTGTTGATGTTATGATGACCAATTGCATTTTTTGCAAATGCGTTAGTCATTTTACTGAGAAGTAGGTACCTACCCTAATATTTCAAGCAGGCAGCCTTTTAGTCCTATACCACTTGAAACGATATTTATCAGTAATCAAAAGTATCTAAATATAACTCTACCTACTTATACAAAACCTCGATTACCTAAGTAGGTATACAGCTGTTAAAATACAGATAAGGGCCGTTAGAATGTCTAGATATGAAATTTTAAATGCAAAAAATTATTGTAATTTGGATATGAATTTTTGTGATTTTTTTTCAGTCGAAGGAAACAGACACTAGAAATATATTAATAGTATTGGAAGACATACATTATTTTATTTCCAAATTACCTACGTAACACTATATTTGCCACTGAACCATGTCACGAAAATGGGCCAACAAAAATTAATTTCAAAATCATTAATACTCTAAGAGCAGAAATGTTATTTACCTCAAGGATCACCAAATATCAACTATAATAAACTTTTCATAATGCGCTATTACACATATAAAGTTACATCAAACTTGTGATGAGGAAACGCGATAATCACGTACGTATTTTGTCGATTTGGAGGTTATGAATATTACAAACAGTCTGAGAATGACATATATTTGAATTAATCACCTTGATACCATACCTACCACCCTATATAATTAATTTGCCAATGCCTACAATTGCTACTTTATAGAGTACCTAAGCAAAATAAAATCATTTAAAATATAGACAACCCCTCCCCCCTTGTTAAAGTTGAAAATATTCAAATGAGGAAAGAGTGAAAAGAACAATTTTCCAGAATAAACAATTTTAACGGTCCGTTGGTTAGATACAGCATTTGCATCAACAGGAAAATAGGTTACAATAATCACCCTGTATGACCTGTGTTCAATAAACATGCGGGTTCACTATTGATTTAGAAAAAATATAGAAATATATTTTATACATAAAAATAAATGAGAGTATGAAACGCGTGAAAGCAGAGCACTCTCAAATTAACCGGCTACTTCAACAGCGTTTCGCACCGCCATAACTGTCGAGATGCCGCCAAAACAAAGAAATCTTACAAAAGGCACCATTTTACGAATATTTATAGCAAATAATATTATATGTTACTTACTTGGGTTGTTCTACTTTGTCTGCCATATTTTCAGTTGTTTTTTATGAATAATTCTCCAAAAAAATCAGCAAAACTGAGGAGCGTGCACGTTTGTGTGAGAAGCAAGCAAAACGGTAAAGAGCAAAGAGAGAGGTAACGCGATGAGAAACAGAATGCGAGCAAGGAAGCTATGGATGCGTCACTCTCATTGGTCGAATAGTTTCAAGGTAATCAACGATCGAATTATCGTTCATTTCCGGTTACTTTCGACGCGGAAAAATGTTCTTTATAGCTCATTTAATTTCAGATTATAGTTTCATGAAAGCAAATTGTATATTTTATACTTATTGTTCGACTGTTGGATTTTCATCGGAAGAGTTGAAAATCGCCGCTTATACTCTTATACAATGTAATGAGAATAACTTTCTTGGAACCGAGAATGTCGTAACGGATTTGTTTCTTCGAATAATGGAGAAGGCATTGCAATCTAAAAAATAAACTATCTTCCTCCTACTAGGTACTTCTTCCCAACTAGATAAGAAATAACTATATATGAACTATACATTGAATGGAAAAATAAGCTTTTTTGACGGTTTTCGTACAATTGAAACCTTTGACTTTCGTCTCGAATTGTTCACGATAAAACATGATCAATATTGAAACATTCTCGCGCGGGCGGGAATCGTGCATTGAGCAACGATCTTGGCACATATTATGATCCAATGGCGTACATAATATTTTTATCAAGGATTATCCTGGAAAGGTAGTTTATGTAACAAGTAGGTGTGCAAAATGAGGCTTTAGCGAACAAATCGTAATGTGAAGATGATGTCCGCTAAAGCCATTGGCGTACATTTTTTTGTATTAGCTTTCCAAATAAACCGAACCGAAACACCACACGTAGGTATTTCCTCTCCGTGTTTACAAATATTTTTCTGACACTAGTCGTGAAATATTGTTCATGTTATAAATAACTCCTATATTAGCATGTTATTGAAGACCACTTCTATAGATATTTGAGAAACATATTTCCATAAGTTTAAAATATATACAGGGTGTAGTCTAACCTCTTGCACAACCGCCAACAGTAATCGATAAAAATATTAACAGATTTTTTCTTTGGAATTTTTTCTTTAATAAGCCAGAAAAAAAATATAAAAAATGTACAAGAGATTACCCCTGTATTTTGAACAATTTATTTTTCAGCTGAATTATCCTCAGAGGACAGAACAGAGGGTCAGGAAAATTCGTGGAGAAATAATATACTAAATTTTTGGTTTCGGAGCTAGTTCCTGGAAAAGATCGGACAACAAATGAACCCACAAATAAATTATTTGATTTTCATATAATTTTGGACGATTTTTGTACTCTCCCAGAATCGCTGAAAAGTCAAAAGAAATCTTGCATTATGATATACATATTTTCCATGGTCCTCCAGACGGTCGTGTATTAGGAATGCGTGCAAAGATGTAGCAAGCAATTGTTTATCAATGACGTTTTGTTCCTAAAATAAATATCAATACGAAACTGGGGTTCGTCTATTGATATACTAATTATTGACCGTTTATTATACTTTACAATTACAACACAATACATAAATCATTTACAGTTCAAAATACCTTGCTTGTCATTGCACTACTACCCAGGTAACACGGATCTCTCCGCGAGATCTCTGAGATGTTATAATTAGGATCTTATGCGAACTCCTGGTCTCGGTGATCGCTATGTGCTGTAACTAAATGAAATTTTCACTGTTGTCCCCAGGAGAAATCTTGGAGTCCTCATATTTCATTTGCCAGGTTCCAACTTAGCCGAACGTAACCTGAATGAGATATTCTTATTGCGAGTTCCTAAAGTTATCCCGAATGTAACCAGAACAAGAAATTCTGAATGCGAGTTCCTGAAGTTATCCTGACCGTAACCTGAATAAGAAATTCTTAATGCGAGTTCCAAAAGATATCCCGAAAGTAACAAGAACAAGAAATTCTCAATGCGAGATCCTAAAGTTATCCCGAACGTAACCTGAATAAGAAATTTTTATTGCAATATGTATATATATATATATATATATATATATATATATATTTATATTGTTTTTGTTGTTTTCCGTTGTTAGTGGAGGCAACACTGGTGGAGAGTTGAAAGAATGAGAGAGACAATAGATACGCGAGACATATTTATACACATCGCACATCGGGGAATTCTATGATACAGAAAGAAACAGATCGTGAGTCGTGGATCGTAGAGATCGTCCATCATTCCTATCCGTTCGTCTGTTTAACTAACATAATTTTGAGTGTGTGGATGGCGTTGACTGCTGTTGCTCAAAGCACAAGGTGATTGTTTATCGCTTGTATAATATGTATTTGACTATTTGTATTTAATTGTTTAATAAAGAGTGAGGATAGATCGGTGCTGTTTTTTACCATGTTCTCATTTTACGAAGGGTATTTTTGTTTTGTAGACCTACTGATGGTGTAATAGATGAGACGTGTTAACTTGTTGCCGCCATTTTAGATTCATCCTTATACCCAGCAATCGACAAACATTTTTTTTTTTCATTTTATCATATATCATTTTTATCAATTAGTTTCTACGTGGTTTGATTGGCGTATTAGAATATATTTTCACCTCGAAAGATAAGTACCTTTCATATCTATTATTTAGAAGTAGGAAATCTGCTCGATATAAGCCTGATAGATACCTTAGCAATTGGCAAAAGAGGCGCCGAATAAGCAATCAAAGCCAATCAGGCAATAATGAAGATAATGCCTTTAATAATGACAATCTAGCTAAAAGAGTTTTTTATCCTAATTCAACGGGTGAATATTTTTCATTCAAATTTCAAATTGGTACCTTATTTTCTCTCGACAGCGCTAAATTTTGTATAGGAAAGTCATTTCAGACATATTATCCAGTGTGCCTCACATGAGGTTATGGAGCTTTTTCAGTTAAAATTTGTTTTTTGAATTGCTTGGAAAAAACAGCTGATGGTTCACATTGCCAAAATCAAATCAACCGTTATAGATATATTCAAACAAAAGCTTGACAATTTTGTGGATTGATTAAGTTAAAAAGAATTGAAATTTTCAAGAGGAAATCACTACCAAATTTCAATAGAAATAATTTAGCAATTCTTGATAAGTTATTGTGAAAAACTTTATTTCTAATTTTCAACACCCAGTGGGATATCCAAAGGGCAGTGAAATGTATATTTGAATTAATATCCCGAATATTATGCTTTACCATTTGCTTTCAGGTCTACCGAAGGTAACAGCTAGATTTTTGCCAAAATGTTAATTTTTTCTGCTTTTTTTTGTGATTTTGTTTTGAGATACATTATTGATAGCTCTAGCTTATCTTGTAAGATGGGATGTTTAATAAACTTCATATTATTTCATCACTTGTTTCAATATTCTTCCAGTTATATTAATGCAAAGTATTCTGATCTTAATACTTCTGCTGCAGCAATACACACGTGTGTAGTTCAATCCCTGGTATAATATATAATTTAATTATGTGCTCAAGAGGTCTACCAACTTAGGTCATGAATAACGCGAAATGGCTGTAATCTTTCTTTGTACTGTCTAGGAAAAATATTCATATGAGGAAGTAGAAAAATGTTACCAATTCGATACTTATTCGATACTACTTATATTGAATCCATGAAAAAATGTTTTCATATTATTGATGTAAGATTCACCTTATTCGTTAAGACTAACAAAGAACAGCAGTTATTATTTATATCCTGAATAGTGACATCAGTTGCTCAGTTGGTGGAACTTTTGTCTGAAGTATGGAATAAGGTTATCTACAAAACCATTAAAGCATTAGAAATATAAATTGAATACAACTATTCTACATTTTTTTAGGTATGACTTGAAAAACCCATACAATATGGATTTACTAAGTTTGGGAATTTCTCCCCCGAGCACTCAGAGATATGCTGCCTCAACTTCCCAGCGATTTATACAATTATGCTCGCAAATATGTATCACAAAAGAATAACTAATATAAAATGACTGAAAAATAAACTTTATAAACTATATCTTTCATATTAGGATAACCTCTTAGTAGTTTTTCATATTGAAAAAGAAATTATTCTCAATTGAAAAATGGAAAAAAAACAAAATTAGAAAATCTACGATGAAAAATTGAAGTTACTTTAACAGAAAACAACTATTATGCGAAATCCCTAACTTTTAACCTGAAGAAATCTGATTTACATTTTGATTCAGATATTTGATTGAAAAACTTTTTATCCAATCTTGATTGAGAAAGTTTTTTATTCAAATATCAGAATGAAAATGAAAATATTCACTATAGGAATTTTGGTGAAAATTTAGGGATGTTTCAATATTTATTGTGATATATAAATTCTATATATCAGATAATGTCAATGTCCAGCATGCCATAGTGGCTGGGAAGTAGTTGTTTCTGTTAGATATTACAAAAAGTAACTTCAATTTTTCATCGTAGATTTTTTCTAATTCTGAAAAAATTTGTTTTCTTATTTTCAATTGAGATCGTTTTTTCTTTTTCAATATATAAGAATATCCTGTACAACTCGCAATGCGAACTCTTGAAGACCACGCCAGAAGACAGCAAGCGACCTCACATAGATCTCAACAAAAGCATTGACGTGAATTTCCCAAAGAACTCGCCAAAGGCTGTATATGCGAAGTTCCCACAGAACTCGCCAGAGGCACTGCCTGCGATGATCACACAGCTAGCTTCCATGCGAGCTCACAGAGACCTTGACATGAGATGTAAATGTGAATTTCCCAAAGTACTCGCCACAAGATTTCGCAGAGATCTCGCCAGAGTGTATTGTTCGAGAATTTCCACATGGGATATGGCTAAGACCTCGCTGAGAATATCCCGGAGGCTAACATTTGACGGAGATATAGAGCTCTCAACAACCTCGAAGAGAAGTTACAAAAGGCGTCACAATTTCCTAGAAAGAGTTCGCCGAGATATCTTTAGAATCTCTGTGTTGCCTGTGTAAGCTGTACTGATCAAACAAATTTCATCACATAAATAATTGACTAACTCGCCGCATACGCCGTCGCTTTTATATGGTCATCAATGTTAGATTATTCGCGTCGAGTTGTCACTGGAAAATTCCGTCGCTTCCGGCAAACAACAGCAATGGCGTAGTGTATTCATAAAAGTGTCCCCTCTAAGTTTGATCGGAACAATCAAAAGCTATCGGTTCACCACGATAGAACTTCAGTCTTTCTAGATGAACAACCTCCATCTTAGTCATAGGGCTGCTTTGGATTCTGTAAACCATGTTATTGGGCATTTACCCCGTAGGGTCCTCAAAACGGTGTTAGTTAGGGGGATGCACCTTTTTTTTCTAGGCGGGTTATACAGCCAAACCTAGTCACCTTCTTTGAATCCTCCCGAATTGGCTTTCAAATCATAACGAGCTTCCATCTTGTCACTTGCCAGTATCCAGCTGCCAGCTGTTTCGCGAATTTTCAACAGGCTGTCTCTCAGTTTGTCTGCACGTCAACCTCTTGGTTGCTCGGTGATCCGAACACCAAATCACACGGTAATCGAAGTTCCCTCCCGAAGATTATGCTCTGTATGCCATCAGAAATAGTTTTTCCACTACCATAATAGGATTGAATCTTTCAAACATTGCAATCCGACTGGAGGTAGAGCCTAATATCAGCTCACAAACTTTTTTGAATTACTTTGACTCAAAATTCCTTCCTTGATCGGAATGTACCTCCAACGGTCCTCCGAATGTTGAGAACATCTTGCTATTGTGGATGCTATTTGACCTGGAATGACATAGAATTCTACCTATTTGCTGAAATAGTCCATGGCAACAAGGATGTATTTGTAACCATCATCGGTCACAGGAAATGGTCCAGCTACATCAATGGCAATCCGTTCGAATAGTGCATCTACCTTGTATTTCTTAATTTCTCCCTGTACCTTGTTTTGTGACCTTTAATAGCACCGCACTCTTCTTCACCATTGAACCCAGTAGAACCTCTGCCTGATCTTGTCCAAAGTCTTATTGACTCCCAGATGTCCACCCAATTTTCCTTCATAAAATTCCTTCAAGACTTCACACTTCACCTATTCTCTTCCTGGGCAAAACCAATTGGAAGTTTACGACCTCCCATTAGGTGAATCCCATAAGTTTGAGTAATCTTTTTTCCAAAACCAGGGAATCTCATTGTGCCCACATTGCCTTGAAGATGGGATTTCTGTCTGAAATATCTCTCCAGGAGGGTCAGTTCCGTCCTCTTTCCAATGTGCGTCTTATATCGGCGACTCCTCCTTCACGGCATTCAATACGTTGACAATGCTTACAGGCTTCTGGACATGGTTTTCCAGATAAGAGGCTTCTGGACATGGTTTTCCAGATAAGGTGGTTCTTCGATGATGCCATTGATCATTTTCTCGACAAGCTTTTCCACCTTATTTATAATGGTAATCTTCTTGGTGGTTGTCGAATTGGATGGGCTTGACCGGTATCTGTCCTGTGCTGTTGGTTCGTCCTGTTGGTGACCCTGCGGACTCAAATACGTTACTTTCTTTGGCAATTAATCTCATGGCGACTTCGAATTCCTTTGGCGACAAATGATTCAAGTTATCTCGATGGTTCTCAGCATGTTTCCTTTCCGGACTGTTGTTCCATTAGGAAGTACATCACCAATTCTGAAAGGGATTCCTGTTTTTTCCTAATTACAGTTCGTGCAAGTAATAATTTGCTAGGGGATTCTTCACATGGCTATACTATTCTATCGCAGAAGGGTCTTCTTCTAGTCGAGTAGTCTTCTCAGATGAACCAGATATCCTGACGGTTTTGACTTCCCGCAATTTCACAGATAGTGTTATTAAAATAATTTGTTTCCCTCCAAATTTCATGGTTTTCTGCTCACCATCGAAAGAAAATCTATAGGCACTCATCAGATCTGTTTAGTATTGGATATAAATGCATGAATGAAGTACGTTGTGTGGCCTACCTATAAGTCGCGAATACGATGTACTTGCTTCATACAGATCTGGAATAAAATTACTGAAATATCGTTCCAGTCGACCAGTACAAAATATAACAGATAATATACGCGATGGATAATCAAGTACCTACTTAACTGGACCACAACATTCTACAGTGGTCCACTTGAAAACTTGATTATCCATTGCGTATATCTGTTATATTTTGTACTGGTCGACTGGAACTATATGCCGATAATTTTATTCCAGATCTGTATATGAGAAACGGTTACAATAGATAGAGTTGTCCTAATGAGTGGACGCTGGATATAACGGAGTCGACGTGGGATTAACTACTGGTGAGTAGCCTTTTCTCTTTCTGACGTTACTTATTTTCTTCTGATTTCAACGAGCACTTTGGCATCTATAGACAGACAAAAAAGACAATCTGTGAATTATCGAACAACCTGCCGAAGGTTGAACAAGATCCATACCAAAAATGAACTCGTCTTCTACCTCTGCCACGCAAACTCTTTCTATTATTCGTAGTCTTCCGAGGATTCATGTGATGTCAGCTTTCCCAGGAATCTTGTATCGGTGCATTCTCTCTCGTGACTATTCGTAGGACAAAATTGGTTGTAAATGGCCTTACACTATCTGGTTCTAGGATACCGCTGAGGACCAGGGAAACTGAAGCACCAGTGTCTATAGTGCATTGGACATACCTATGGTTCAGATTTCCTCTAATGGTCAAACTCACTTGTCTGGAACACCGTAGAAAAGTTGGCGATTTGTCTCTATTTTATAGATATTTTCATGGGCGATGCTCTTCTGAAATATCAACAATCGTTCCTGCTTTGGCAGTCTCTTCGAGACTAACCCGTCAAGTTCAGTCATCACACCCCTTCGTGGTCACTTTGGAGACCTGCAGAACATCACTTTCCAAAGACTCGTTCATCCAACGAACAGCGAGGCTTTGGAACTCATTGCCTAGGGGCTTAATTAAACATATGCCTTTAACTTGTAGGTGTTCCCCGAGGCATACAACCTCCAGAAATTTAAGAAGAACACCAACTCCTACCTTATTTCCCTTGGTTCCCACTATGTTCTCTGAACATTACAGGATATCCCTTTTCGTGAGAACCAGAACATAAAAAAAAAAAAATATATCGTTAGTTTTTCCGATTGTATTAACTTTGATTATCCTGAGCCCTTCGTTATCGATAGCCAGCATGTGCCCGATATGCTGGCTAGTTTTAGTTTTCCTGGTACCTATACGATGACTCTCTAGATGATCCTGCCCTCGCAAGTGAGTAAGAACGTGGGGTGATGACGAGCATGGTGGTAACCACACCCTGCAATCGCTCTAGAAATGTCCGCTATTTCCTCATCTGAAGTAGTTTTATGGTTGGTTGGTTATTAGCGCTGCTATTCCTGGACTTCATTTCTTTCAATATTCTGCTGAGCATCTGTTTTATACTATCACGCTGTCTCTCCCTGAGGTGCTTCTTTAATCGATACCGCTCTTGAAGGCTGCTTCCACTTCTATAGAACGAACCAACGCTTCACTACATTTCTTGAAGTGTGTTAATCTCGGGGTCCTTTGTGTTTCAATATGTCTCAATCCGTTAATGAATACCTGCACCAACAATTGTTCTTTGAAATCCACCGGGGCATCTGGGTAGGCAAGCTGGATAAGTCTCTCCACGTCTGCTTCAAACTCCTGCAGACTCTCACCAGATTTCTGCACTCTTGTTTACAACTGTGCCCGGTACAACTGTTTTCTATGTTGGTCGCATACCTTGATTCCAAAGCAGCAATCAGGTTTCCGTACTTGCGATGCTGGTCTTACGGGATGGTCTGTAACATTGTCAAATAAGCTAGTCCTCTCAAAGCCATTATAAGTGCGGTAGCCTTTTATTCATCGACCCATGCATTTGCTGTTGCTGCAGTTTTCGATATGGAGACTGTCCTTCAAAAGTCGGAGGTTTCACGGAATTGTTCGATGTGACAACCCTGCCGCGGTGGTCTTGGATCTTCATTGATGCAACTTTCATTTCTAGTTCTTTCAAATGATGCATTGTTTTCTCATGTCACCTACATTACTCCCGAGGGTTATCACCAGATTACCAATCATCAATTGCTTTTCTTGTAGCACAAATTATCTATTGTGTTTCTTAACGAGTCCGATGGATCACCAATTTAAAATTATGCAAATCATCAACTGGTACATAGGCTTTTAATGAGTTTCTAGGTGCGAAAGACGAATATAAAAGTAGGCAATTTTGGAAGACAGGGGAGCCAAACGAAGAAGCAGATGTCTGCGGAAGTTTTTTTCAATGAGATAATGACGGTTCAAGTCTCAAGAACGATTTTTCGCCAATAAAAAAATAAAGCCCGTCTGATTTCGATACTGACATGAAAACTCGATCAGGCAACAGGCTTTTACTGTTAAGCAGGCTGAAGAAGATACTGATGTCTTAATTGTCAATACAACGATTTAATTCTGCTCATCATTTGACGCTTTTTTCATCTTTTAGTTCTGCTGAGAGTATTAGGATAAAAAACCATGGAGAGGCAAAACTGCTCAAAGAGTGTATTCCGCGAATAGTTTAAAAATGAAATGAGCAGCCATAAATATCCTGTTTTTACACGCAGTAAGTGGCTGTGACACATCATTCCTCTTCAATCGAGAAAAAAAATCGCTTGTCCAAGAAACAAAGGACTCAATGCCGTCATTGGCATCTTCAGAGATGAAAATGCCAAACCAGATCACATCGCAGACGCTGGAGCTTGCTTTGTATGGTGGCAACATGAAAGAGGAAACTTTGGAAAAATCCACTACCAACGTTTTGCAAAATCGACAATAAAAAGCAAATCCCACCTAACATCTTTACCACCAACGAAGGACGCTGTACGGTAACAAGTCCAAAAATGGTGTGGAGTAACACATCCGACTGGGGCTGGAAACTTGGTACCAATTGGATCGCTCCAGTAACAATGTCAAAGAAACCTGCCTCAGATACCTTATTGAATGTCATTTCATGTAATTGTAAAAAGGGATGCAGTGGAGCATGTGGCTGCAGAAAAAGTGGCTTGAAGGGCTGTATGCGGATTCTGCTCTGGTGAATCATGCAAGAACGCGCCAGAGGTCATCATCGAGAGCAACGACGAAGATGAGGCAATGACATGGACGGAAGCCCATATTCTCAGTGAGGAAAATGGGTTAGAGGTTAACACTGACAATGAAGACAATTATGAAAACATCAACATTCACCGCCAGGATCATAAAAACAAATCTATATTCCCGGGACATAAATTGCGTAATAAGAGCCGTACTCAATTTCAAGAAAAAAGAACATCTGCCGATTAAGCCTACTGGAAATACCACATTTTGAAAAATCGCGCCGTTCATTCTACCTCATGGCTCATGGTGGTGTGGAAATGAGTTGACTTTGAATTTACAAAATTATAATTATTTAGTAAATAGCTACAAATCATTTTTTTTAAATGGGAAAAACGAGCAATTGGACGATTTTTTGGAAGATTTTTCACTTTTCCATCAGACCTACAATAAATGTAGGGAATTCAGTCTTGTTCAAATTACTATTTTTATCGTAGGATCAACCGTAGGGGAATTATTTTGAAAAAAATATTTTTCAATACCTTTAATCCAAGATGGCGGACCGCGCCGACCCCTCCCCAAGGTCGAGATTTGGGTTTTCCATTGGGGCCAGGAACTAAATAGGTAACATATAAAAACATTGTTGCAACCCCACCTTTTGTAAGGCAAAAACCCCCAACTGACTGGATTCGGTATAAGTAGAAGCCTGCATGTGTTGTGGGTTATGATGCAAATATGGGTGGTGTACACAGGTCAGAAATAAACTTGTAATACCATTACAAGTAGATGCATTTTAGGCTAATTTAATTTTTTTCACGTATATATCCGCCACGAGTCGGACGCCTGACTTTTACTTCGCAATTCCTTTTATTTACAGAATTTCAAGTTATGAATATTATGTTCAGTGGTTGGTACAAACTGTACACTATTAGTTTGAATTTTCCTCTTAATATCATGTTTTCGACTTTTTTGTAGAATTTGTTTTTTTTTGTTGATGTGACCGTTAGCGCCAACTGCATTTACTAATTGCAGTCTGGGGACCCCCAAAGGTTCGAGTCCCCAAGACTCGTTACATAATTACTCGCTTAGTGATTATAAAATATCTAAAAAACTTGGGAAGTCAAAATTTATCGGAGTTGTAGAGTTTGAGACACAATCAAGGAGAAATTCTAAGATGTGATATTTTTTCGCTTTCAGCCCCAAAATGGAAGAGTGAAGTATTACGATTTATTTCTTCATTTGTTAGAACATTATACCAAAATCGATACATAGAGAATGTCCTAATGATAGGCGAAAATGTATGTAATTTTAAATAAATGATACATTGGAACACACCCTTCAACAATCAACAATAGATATGACCACGCGGAGAGGTAAAGAGTTAGAAAACTAGTCAAAAGTTGAATCGTAAAAAAAATCTACTAGTTGAAAATTTCAACATTGCCCAATAATTCAACTCTCAGATAATATTTTCAGGTGAAATGTAAAGCATTCAGTTCACAAGAAAAGGGGTTAAATATTGTTACTAATCCACAACGCTACTGCCCCTTGTTTACGACGAATATTGGCGTCACCGGACTTTCCAACCCAATCGTCGAAAATTCCAAGAAGTACCAGATGATTCAGGAAACGACAGTCCAGTGAATTCGAGACTTGTCGTTGACTGTAAAAATAGCCGCGCATCGCGTGGATACATTTATTCGAGTACCTACAGTTACAAGAAAAATTTCATTCCGAGTAGTGTTCATTCTCAAGTCATATTAGTGCAGTGCGGTACGCAGTACTTTTTGGACAAGTGAACTGTGACTGATTTATTCAATAGGCAGCGTTGTAATTGTAAAGAGTAATAAAAAAAACAATAATTAGTTGAGTATTTTAATAAGCCACGAACGCCAGTTTCGTAACAGTTGGAATCAGAAGTGAGGATGTTCAGAAGCTATTCGAGAGCAATTGATGATGAATATGATATGTAGGCCATAATGCAGAAGCTTGCCGAACAAAAGAGACGATTGAGGAGGAACGACGGTAGGGATAAAAACAAGAAAAAGAGGAACGTCGACAGAAGGACGAGAAAGAAAAAAAAGAAGAGAGGACCGCCGAAAGAAATAAAAACAAGAGGAGGAGGTACGTCGACAGCAGGAGGAGGAACAGAGACAGAGAGAAAAACAAGAGGAGGAATGCCAAGAATAATTAATAAAAACCCTTTTTAAAGACAAGTTTTTATTCGAATGCACCAAAAAGTGAAAAATAATTGCTTTGGATGTGTGACGTAGGTTATTCCGTGAGTTATAGATTCAAAAGCTTAAAAAGTTTTCAGTTCGAATACAAAAGCGAAAACCTTTTCCGCAAGTTGAAGGCAGCGCTTTGTTCAAGTCCAATCATAGCATACCCACAAATGAGAGCAACACACATATGTGTAAGATGGTCAGGAAAGAGTAATCGAATACTACAGTCGGGGTGATGTTTAAGCCCAAAAGGAATTCTAGACCCGGACGCATCCGCTTGCTGGACAACATGTTCTAAAGATTTGGAGTACGGATGATGCTACATTTCGACCAAGGAAGGAATTTCGAGTCGACGTTATTCAAAAAAGTTTGTGAGCTGATGGGTAACAACAAGACCAGAACCACGGCGCACCAGTCGGATAAAATGATGGAAAAATTCAACCGAACTACGAAAGAACATCTTTCCAAAGTTGTGGAAGAAATCAAAAGGATAGGAACAGACATCTTCCACTATTTCTGATGGCATACAGAGCAGCCGTCCACGATTCCACCAAGCTTACCCCGGCTAGCATTATCTTCGGAAGGGAACTTTCGATTGCCCTGTGTCCTGGTGTTCGGATCACCAAACAACCAAGAGGCTGAGGTGCAGGACTATGCAGACAAACTGAGGGACAGCATGTTGAAAATCCACCAAACAGCTCGGAAAGAGGATAGGAGTACAGAATGAAAGTTCGTTATGATTTGGAAGCTAATTCAGGAGGATTCAAAGAAGGTGATCAGGTTTGGTTGTACAACCCACGTAGGAAGAAGGCTGTATATCCCAAACTGATACCGTTTTGGGAAGGACCGTACGAGGTGAAGAAGAGGATCAACGAAGTGGTTTACAGAATCTAGGGCAGCCCTGCTAGAACTAAGATGAAGGTTGTTCACCTGGAAAGACTGAAGCCCTATCATGGCGAACCAATTGTTTTTGATCGGGACGATCAAAATTAGAGGGTGGCGGTATTACAAGAATAAGTAGTTACAGTATGTCCATGTGCACCGAAGCGACCGTTGACCTGGATTCCCAATCCAACTGTTCCAAGAAAGCAGTTTGGAGTGATCGGGGGATTCCGGCGATTTCGAGAAAGACGAACCTATAGAATGACTCTAACCGAGAGGACAGTTCATTCATCGATGTTATTTCTGTGATTCATTCGAAATTAGTACAGCGCGGTATTTTGAACTTTGATTATTTGTGTCAGAGTGCATTATTGTGTTGTGTTTTCAAAGTGAAATAAAATAGTCACGGACCCAGTTTTGCAACAATAAATTAACGATGATTCTTTTTCGCATTTACAAAGAGTTTATTTTCATAGGAAAAAAAGATAAATATTGATATTTCTGATTACTTTCAAATTCAAGTACCTAGGTACTAATAAAAATTCAGAAATATAATGACTGGAAATAACTTTAATATTTTTTCCATTGAATTCAGAAGAAAATTGGCAGCTGATAATCATTCTATTCTCACATGTATTGGACTTTATTTATTATGGGACAAATTTATTATGGGACAAATTTATTATGGGTACGAATATCGGCGGATGCACAAGATTGCAACTCCAGTTTTGTCTCGTATTATTATATTTTTGGCAAAAAAGCAGTTTAGCACCTAAATTTTTGGTTCATATGATCTAGTTGATTTCTCTGAAAACTTGAAGAAATTATTCAATGTTAAAATGTCCCCTTTTGATTGAATGTATGTTATTGAAGTTAGGTTAGGTTGTGTTCCCTTCTTTAACGTAAGATATTAGCCAGGTTAATTTTTCTACAGAACTAAGGCGTGCCTCCGTCCGGTCTACAAAAACATCCATGCCGAAGGTGTGTCTGGGGCTGTAGACTACAGATTGGTGGGTCGACAAGCGTTTGACTTTTGACCGTCGAGTTAAGGCAATCAACATCGTAAATATAAAAACTACGATTTGGTGGGTAAAAGTAAGAATTGTGGTATGTATTCACATTCTGCAGAAAAGTGGATATTTTAGAAAACGGCAGTTTATTGAGAGTAATATTATAAGTGCTAGGGGTTTTACGGCTAAAAAATTTGTGAAATTTTCGAGAAAGCATTTTGCCTAGAAATTTTACTGAGTGCGATTCATTATCTGATTAAACCACGAAAGCGAAGCTTGAGTGGTTTAATCTTTGATAATAAGGCCGCAAATTGCACGAGTTAAATTTCCTACAGACAAAATGCTTGAGGGAAAATTGAAATATTTTGCAATGAAAGCCTCCAGCACGAATGATATTTGAAGAGAATATATCCCAAATCACATTTAAAACTGAATAAAACTACCAGAATTCATGTTATATTCGAATTTTCAACGTGTAAAGATTCATCAATTGATGCGTTGAGAAGCCAAGGGGGACAAGTGACAATTCCATCATTTTGTGAAAACGCAATTTAAAGTTAAATCATTTTGATGAATTCCCTACAACTCTCCGTTCGTATAATGCTTTTGTGGCCGCTAGATCTCAGCACATTAAAAACATTCACTTGTATTCCTTTGCCACCAACTTTTCATTATGTATTAACTATCTATAACCAACCGCACTCAGTTTATTTTTCAAGTCACTTGTACCCCTTGGCTTCTCACCGCCTCAATTCTTCTCGATCCAAAATCGAAGAAATCGTTTTACAGATTCATCCAATCATACTGATTATTCACTGGTCTTGAACCCACTCAAAAACTTAAAATATATATAATTTTTCAATATGAAATAAAATATCATTGTAGCTGGAATGGATTTTGACAAAAAAAAGATCCACTGTTAGGAATCAAAACCGAGTCTTTCGCGTGACAGTCTGCAAAAAAAAACTATGTTTAAAAGTGGTTCTCATTGATTATCGAAATATTAAATAGATAAAAATTTGATCAATGATCATTAAAAAAATGGCAAAAAGGATGCGACGACACGCGGAGTTCCCAAGCGGTCAACCATCCAAGTACGATCTGCGCCCGACGTTGCTTGACTGCTCCGCGTGACAGTCTCAATCAATTAATCCAAAATCCAACCTAAAAAGATTTATTATGCAAAATTCAGATAATTGACTTAACCTACTATATACATGTTACGAACTACTATACAATGTTAAACTTGCTCCTCCTGGAGGGGTGGGGGGGGCGAAGGGTGCGCCCCCGCCTGTTGACAATGACTCAGTATATTCTAGGTTTGTTGTCATTTTGAAAATTCCAGTCTGACTCCCCTCTTGCGTTAGTTTATGGGAGTGATATACTATAGATAAATTTTGATAGTTCAAATGTCGTCTCTTGTCTACGTGTTTGTTATTATTCGGGTACAATACTGGAAAAAAGGGGGTGACGCAGGATATGATACCCTGCGCAACTCCTAAGAGAAAACAGCTCGAAAAAATGCTCAATCAATTGATAAATTCCCCCAAACTACTGACAAACACAAATTCACGTCTTCGGAATTATCTTAAGCTGGTTTTTTTAGGTGTTGCACGGGGCATAACGCCCGGTGTCACCCCCTTTTTCCAGTGCTATCTTCATTGTTACAAACAGACAGACACGATACAAAGACCAGAATTATCAAAATCTAATACATATCACATTACTCCCATAGGCGAAAGCAGGAGGAGAGATATATGAATTTTTTAAATGACTTAAACCTGTATGTACCTTGCCATCGCATTGCTCTTCGTACGAGGAACCAGCTCGTGTTCATACATTAGTTTTTAGTAATCTGTGTATAGTAGCAATTAGTGTGTATATATAAGGTTTAGTCAAAATGTATGTTATAAGAACCCCGGCCCCAATTAATATTTTTGGATTTTTGGAATTAATCAATCAAAAGATGTTCATTCAATAAAATGGTTAGAGCTCATCCAGTATTGAAACGACCACTTTGGCCTTCCCCCACCTAACAACCAATTTTTATCGAAGATACCCGAACCATTGTCTAACTATGGCTATTAATGGAAATTCCATAGGCGTACCAAATTATTTGGAATAGGCGATTCACGAGACGTAGAGAACTTACACTCCTATAACTTTCCTAACACTCCTATTATTTTTTTCCGCTACTGAATAGTACTTAACACTGGGCATTTTGGCAAGGTGACGAGTAAACTATTGCAAAGTTGAATAAATAACTGCACTATCTATTTATTAATTAAACAAACCTAACCTTCCAAACGCTGCATGCCAAGACACTGGTGAAGATTCGCCGTAGCACAGCGAATCGTGTCCACTCGTGTTTTCCCCCTCTCTACCTACCAAAAGGTCGTTTCAATACTGGATGAGCTCTACAGTTAACTACCTAATATATATAATTAATTCTACTATATACAATGCATAATCATGTGTTCAATGCTTTATAGATATCTTCTTTGTTCTGTTTGATAGGGGCGCAGAAGCCATCCCTGCTGATGGTGACAGTATAGGAAGGAATATATTAGGATATGGTTTTATAAAAATCGATTTTTGCTCGTCTCCTGCAATTATACGAGCACTCTGGGCTGATTACTTTGAAATAATTGAAATGAGTAGGACTTTGGCTATTGGTATTTATTTTCATTTCCGAGAAAATAAAACACTCAAAAAACCCTGTTTAGAAAGTTGATATTGTAAAAATTGATAAAAGAAAATTTCCTGTGGATCTAATATCTGTGTTATTTATTTATTGCATTTTTGTTGTTAATGCAAATATTTCAAAATAAAAAAAAATGCCGTTGCTAGGATTCGAACCCCGGACCTCTCGCGCACTGTGGACTGTCATTATACGCCAGCACCACTCGATGCTTTGAAATAAATGGTTGTTCATCGCATTTGAATTCATACTTACCTATTATAACATCATCGTTCTTCTTTGAAAAGATCTAATTTTTGATAAATCAAACCCCCATGTTTTCTGGGTTGGTTACCCACACACTACTCTACAACACCTATTGATTGTATGAGAATATGGGAGTTATATGATTCACAGCCTTACTTAGCTCATTTAACAATTTGAAAAGTATACAGTATCGGAAACATTTTATCTGGGGTATAGACATAAATCTACACGAGCAACAAGGAACGCAATGATATGATAATACCACATAAACAAGAGAGACGCACTGCTGTGCGCCCCTCCTGTTACCCCACCCGACGCATTAACTGACCACGTGGCAATGCGCCACAGCGCACAGCTTGCCGAGCCGTGGTTGCGAAAACATCGTGACAATTATTACCTTTTGAAACATGCCGCCTATTTACACAACCGCAGAAAAAGTACAATAGATTCGGCTATTGTTTGGCCCAAAATGGTGGTTTGTTCGAACATTTAATAAAATAATTCCGTACACAAAATATTTAATTTGGTTTATCTTTTCTTGTAAATTTTTTTTTCTCTCCATTCAAGAAATAATTGTTTTTCAGTTACAAATATTTTTTTTATTTTTATTGTCTTACAGAAATATCGTTTGCTTTTGTTTATGTTTGAGAATTTTCTTTTGTTTTCGCGGCCACCACGTCACCAAAGATATTTTGATCTACCTGTCGTCCGACAGATTAAATTGAATCAATGATTCACTTTAATTTGTTCAAATTATCCGAAGTGAAATTATCGTCAATAATTCTTCTTCATTGCACATTCTCCCGACTGCTGCTGGTATGATACTGACGTCCTGAGCTGACCGCCGGGACCGCCCTGATTCTCCTATCTCTGTGTCGTGACGTAAATATCCCTTCCTCGAGCGAGTCGAGGAGAAATTGTAATGCTCTCCCAACATAATGCAAGGCTATTCTTTACGCTTTCATGAAACCACCGTACCCAAGATAAATACTTTCCGATACTGTATATATTTGAATTTCAATATCAAATCAATGTAGGTATGTAGTGAGCTCAAAATACCTATTTAATCAATTTTGCATTTCCTGTTTCCTTATAGGAATTGAATTATATATAATATATGAATTGAATGCGTTGTCATATAATGACAGGGCATAGTGTGGTTTTATCGAAAAACAATATCGAATCTACTAGTGGTTATACCAGTAAAAACAGCGAGAAGACGTTTTATATCTATAAAACCGATCTGATTGGTTCTCTTTTTGAAGTTTCGGCCATTTGATGGGCTCAAAAATAATAAGGGAAATATTCACTATAAAACTGATCTGATTGGTTCTCTGTTTGAAATTTCAGCCATTTGATTGGCTCAAAAATGATGGGGAAAATAGTCGCTCAAATGTTTTTGAAATTTTCGAGAAAGCATTTTTCTTGGAAATATTACTGAGTGCGATTTGCGGTCTAAATATCTGGTTCATTCTTTGTTAATAAGGCCGCAAATTTCACGAGTTAAATTTCCTAGAGGCAAAATGCTTGAGGGAAAATATAAAAAAAATGCGATAAAATCCTCTAGCACGAATGATATTTGATGAGAATATTTCCTGAATCACATTTGAAACTGGATAAAATTTCCAGAATTCATATTATATTTAAATTTTCAAAGGGGAAAATTACAACAATTCTCGTTTCAAAATTGAAGGAATCGTATCCGTTTCCAAATGCTTCGTGTCTCAGATTCATTCATTTAGAATGATCATTCTCTACTCTTGAACTCGATTCGAATCCGAGCCTCCCAGGTGAGGGACTGACCCGCTAATCTGGTCCACGAATATTGTTGTTGATGTTATGAAAATAAGGGTTTTCAATTAATCATTGCCTTACTTGAAAACCCGAGGCTTTTTAGCATGCTGAAAATAGTGTAATAGTGAGTTGAGAATCCCGTATTCAATCAATTTTGCATTTCCTGTTTCCCTAAATAAAAATTGAATGGGTTGACATATACAATTTTATCGCAAGACAATAGAATATACTGGTGATTTTATCAGTATAAAACAGCGAGAAGACGTTTTATCACTATGAAACTGATCTGATTGGTTCTCTGTTGGAAATTTCGGCCATTTGATTGGCTCAAAAATAATGAGGGAAATAGTCGTACAAAAAGTACTAAAAACATATGTGAATAAGGGAGTATGTGTGTTTCTGTTGAAAGAAAGGCGAATGGTGAGTGAAACAAGGCCTTTTGTACTTCTGTAAGCTCGTATGTCGGAAAGTATTTGATTTTTTGTTCATTCACAAAAAAATGGATTTTTCAAATCTGTAGATTCTCCCTAAACTGTATTTTTTCCATATTTTTTTGTACACGCTCCACAAAATGCCAACTTTGGAAACTGAAGAGTCTGCGAAATAGCCTTTAACGGACTAGTACTTAAAGCCGTTATGGTAACACTGTAGCAGACTCTTTTTGTTTATTCAGAAAATGTATAATTGAAATCCTAAAAATGTTACAGGAGACGTAATAAACTATATAGATTCATAGAAATTTTGTAGTGACAGAGCACACGTTTTCTTCCAGTCTATTGGAATACTTATTTGAGGAACAATAAACACTTATATTTCATGTATTTGACTAAGATGTCTGAAAACGTATTCACTTGTACCTGTAAAATATTTGGGACAAACTGGGGGACACCAGCCCACTTGATAAAGGGAGTTATTTTTTTATATCTAGAGTTTCAGATGGCGCCGACGTCGTTTCGTGTTATAATTCAGTAAACTGAATTAAAGACCACACGGGTGTTTTTTGTCTTTGTGATTTGTGCCTCTGATCCGTTCTGTGATTGTGTTTTTGTCGCCTTTAAGGTTAAGTCAATTCGTTGTGAAATATTTTGAGGTTGATCGATCGATGTAACATGTTTTAGAACAAACAATTCCATCTACTTATGTTAGTGTTATATAGAATTTTCGAGAAGTGTTCCGAAATAATTATAATTATGAAGAATTGTAGTGCGTACCAATTTTGTATGGTTAATTTTCTATTGATACGGCTCCACCGAGTTATTGGTACTTATGTACTTCTGTCCCATGAACACAAATTCAAAGTCGGTGCTTGTTCAAAATGTATGTGGATAGTGGAATAAAGGCCTAACAAATTTCATAAATTATAATTAAGATGTGTTTTGAACGTTTCTTATTGCTAAAAAGGGCTTTTCTTGAACTTTGAACCTCCGAAAGTATTTGAGAACGACGCGTTTTGACTTCGAATTCGTGTTCATGGGGCAAAATATGTAGGTAACACCCAGCGGCAAGACTCAACTCGACGAAGCCGTATCAACAATTAATTTGGACAATCCCGCTTCGCTTAAGAAGTTGAGTTTTATATCATTTTCTCTGGTTCAAGATATTCAGATGACATGTCTCAGGAAAGAACTTACATGTTTTGTATAATTTTCAGCAAATGACAGGATTGAATGCATGTCTCTACTCCACAAAAACTTTTTTAATACTTCTTTTTCAAAATAAATTTGGATAGATTGATGAATAAAAGGAATACCAGAATTTCCCTTAAGATTATGTGATGTTGGATAATCCTCCTCTGTTCAATTTGCAGTATTATCAGGTAAAAAATGTACTTCTTTGTTTTGTTTGTCTTGTGAGGCACTTGTTATTCTATTTTGAGGATAGCCAATTCTTTCTCCTTTATTCTGGAAACAGCAAATGATCAGAAAAACTTGATTCAAATTTTTGACATAGAATTCATCATTGAGCAACAAATCCAATCTCATGGTTTTTATGCTTTTCGCAATGAATTAAAAATAGAATGTAGACTGAGGAAACGCTTCGGCTATTTTCGTATTTGCAAGATCAATAAAATAATTATGTTTTTGGGTAGAATTATAGTTATTTATGTAATAAGAATCATGAAGACGATCATTATGGTACAAGTCGTGAATCTTATTGGGCGAGGCGTAGCCGAGTCCGATAACACGACGTGTGCCATAATGATTGTTTATGATTCGTATTACATACAAAATTTTATCTGATGGCATTTATATTATTAATACATTTTCGAAAAATTAAAAACGGCATTTTTGACATGTCACAATGACAACTATTTGTGAAGGAGTAAGTATATGTGTAGTTTCAAATATAAGTAGTTTAGTGAGCTGTGCTTTGCCATTTCCTTGACAACGTCAGGTTGTAACGGCAATATTTATTTATCTGCTGTCAAACACAATAGGCTTTTTCATTTAGATGACAAATGACTAACTTTGTTTACCTGTCAGACCCAACGGCATTGACGGCGATTTTTTTTAAATGAAATAAAATATTTCCGAGTTTTCCTATGGATAGTTGACTTGAATTTACATGGAGAAGAAAACTCAACATTAGAAAATATTTGTGTACATTACTTTATCTACGAATGAAAGGTTTTTGGCGGTATAAAATAGGTAATAAGTACTTAACCTACAAAGAAAGTTACGAACGCCAATGTACGCAGGTGCATTTGTCATGAAGTTGACTGTTGACATAATGCGAAAATACCGCTAAGTTTGAACTGAGCCAATCTCAAATTGTTATTTCAAAACTAACCAATGGCTATTCACTTTCCCAATAGCCAATCAGACTTTGGGTCTCAAAAAGAGCGCATGCGCCTTAAAAAATCATCTAAATGACGTAGAATTGAATATAATTTGAATATTCCCTTTTGCCGGAAAAATCACGGAGTGTATATGAAATAGCGTAATTTCATTATGGTACTTAGTAATTACATGAGTGCGTAATTGCTTTACAACACGCAATACGTACTATACTTTTTCTACGACTTTTATATACTGGGTGGTGGGTTTGTTTAAGCCTCAGGTAATAAAAAAACGAAGGTAACTAACATAGTTTATGGTTTAATTTTCAACAAGAACAAACTAAATCTAAGAAAATATGAATTTATACTAGGTATATAGTATATAAATGATGAATTTAAGAAATTAAATTTGTATATAACTAAATAATTAGGAATTATTAATTATTATTATTAGTGGTATTGAAATATCTATCCTTTGATTTTTTCGGCAGAATATTCTCTATAGCAGAAGCAGCCTGAAGAACAATGTCTGGTGGCGTTGCACTCACTTCAATATCGGAGTTGCTTATATTTTTAGACATAAAAGGCATTTTCGGAAACCTACTCGGGTTGACACGATCCCTAACCTACACGTTCGTCTTCCTAATGCGAGTTAACTACGCGCGTTCGCAAACTTTGGTGTTGCTTACTCGATCACTGATTTAGTTTCGTCTAGCATAACCCTATTCAAAAGCATCGTCATCAGAGTCGCTACAGACACCGCATGCGCATTACGAAAAGTTTAAAAATTATTTAAATTTATGAGGAAAAGGAAAATTGCAACATTCCAAACAATAACGGCGTTAGCTTATTTTGATTATATTTTTGATGAAGACGATGATATGTGCGAGGAGATGTTTTATATTTTGATGTTATCTTCTTGTAAGATGAAGAAACAAAACGTGTCTGAACGAAGACGAGTTTGCATCTAGAATTATGAAGAAGTAATTTTACGCTATTTCATGTAAGGTAAAATAAGTCTGATTTTACCTTCGCAAATTCATCATTTAAAATTTGATTTCATAGAATTCAATTTTCGATTGGAAAGAATAAGATGTCTAAAAACCCTGGTGCGTTCACTTATACCTGTAAAAGTTTGGGATCAACTTGGCGACACTTGGCCTACTTGATAATAGAGATCATTAGCGTTTCAGATGGCGCCAATTTCATTTCAGTTTCAATTCAGTAAACAGACCTCACAGGGCATATTAATTTCCTCAGCTTTCTTTTTGAGGCGAACAGTTCGCGGGTTCTAATTTTAGCTTTGCTATTGGTTGAAAGGTGACATCTGTCAAACTTCACCACTAGCAAAGCTAAAATTGGAAGCCTCCGAACATTGCACAAAGAAAACACCCTATTGTTGTTTTCATTTGAGAGGTTAACTAAATATTTTTTCGAAGATTGAGAATAATCACGCAGTCTCTTTTAGATGAATGAGGTAAATTAGTTGCAGAGTATAGAACAAATCCGCTAGATTATTGTGTGCTTATGTTTATATTAATGGGTACTTATTTGGCTTCGTTTCAATATGCAACCACATTTATCCTATTGTGGTGCATCTAGAAAATTTCGAAATCATTTTACGAGAAAATATGGTTCTTTTGACAGGTAGAGAGTTGGAAACGAAATTGTGAAAAAAAATTAAATTCAAAGCATACAATATGATGGACTATGGAAATATTATTATTTGTTAATTCGTAAAGATTTGTACTAGCCTTTGATACTGAATACAGGTGTATATTCGAATCTGCGGCTTTAAACTGTCCACACAAAATGCAAAAGGGGCCCATTTTACAAAAATTATCCTTACACACTACACTACTTGAAAATTAACACTTCCTTACGCACTAATGAACGACGAAATTTTTTAAAGAACGAACTGAAAAATGAGAGGCAAGATTTCAAATCAACGGGAAGGAAAAACGAATAGGCACCGACAAAATACTACAAAATAGAAAATAATTTCATATAAGATGCTGCAGATGTCAAAAAATAAGTATTGACATTAAGCGAGGATATAAAGAAACATTTTTGGAGGGCGCCATCTACCAAAGACATGACAGAGAGAAGCTCTATTGAAGTAATAGGTGGTGTCCTCTCGAAAATCTATACAATATCGAATCACTCCAAGCACCAGTGTTTTTAGACATCTTAGGAAAGAAGAACTGTTAGTGCGAATTTACCATAGAAATGTAATTATAATATACTGACTAGAATGCGTTTCAAGCTGCGCGAAATGTCCCATGCATGGTGGCCGCCATTGTTGTTTATGTCCTCCTCGCAGTAGCGGAACAATTCCAGTGGCATTGCTTGTAATGGAAAATAGGGTATATCATCATAAAACGTTTTTTTTTAAATAGATGATGCATCAAAGGTACAGAGAATTGTGAATATAAATGTTATAAACCTGTGTAAAAAATGTTATATACCTGTGTAAAAAATGTTCACTCTTCACTCAGATATATGAGACATGTTTTACATATCCTTATAATTGAATAGGTATTTCTATCAAGATTTTTCATTGCACAATTACATCAATATTTGAAAAATGAGTAAGCTATAAGGTCACATTTGATGTCGGTGCCATTGTCATTGTATATATCCATTTTTCAGCCGACGAAACCAAAAAGGAGGAGGTTCTCTAGTCGACGCGTATATTTTTTTTATGTATGACCACGCATAACTTTTTACAGAGGAGTCCGATTCCGATTATTCTCTTTTCATTGGATAGGGCATACTCCAAAGTTAGTCCCATTTGAATTCGAAAAAAATCCACTCCTAAGGGTAGCAAAATGGAAAATATTTATCGTTCACCCTCTGAATTTTGATCCGTTAATCGATTCTATCAGGCATAACTTTGTACTGGGTTTTCCGTTTGGATGATTTTTTTTTTACCTAGAATATACCTCATAGTTGATCATATTTGGGTTCGGAAGGAATTAATCCACCCCTATGGGTAGAAAAATAGGGGATGATTGATTTTTCACTTGTGAACATTGGCACACATATGTAGTTGACATTGACAGATCGCTATTGTCATTATTTTTGTTCTCCTACATCCGTCACAATAATAACATTTTATGGAAGGATGGAATTATATACAAAGTGATGAAATGAACTTACCAGAACTATCAAAAATAATTTTTAATATATAACAATAAATAGTTGAAGTAGATAATCGTATTATTTAACTGTTATTAGTTGAAGTAAGGTGGGTATAAGTAAGTATTTTGGAATTATTCAAAAGTTAAATAGGTTTTAATTAGTATATTTCAGCCACAAAAAATTGAAAAATAAAAACTTTTTAACAAAAAAATTAAACCGACGAAAAACGGAACTGAAAATCAAAAAATAAAATAAACTTCCTTAGTCTTGATAACTAAGCTCCTAAACTAATGTAAGTAACTAATTTCGAGTCGGCGCCAAACGAATAATCAACGAAGATCATTAAATTACTTCAAAAAAATTATCAGAATGCACCGTGCATCTCGATGCCATCATTTTACGCTTTACCTAGCTTGTTTGTTTGGCGCCGACTCAAAATTAGTTACTCACATTAGTTTAGATGCTTAGTTATTAGGACTAAGGAGGTTTATTTTATTTTGCTTTAGTTCCGTTTTTCGTCGGTTTAATTTTTTGTTAAAAAGTTTTTATCTTAGTGATCTTTGCCTCTCGACTATACCGTATATTTTCATTGTTTAAGAATATTTTTTGCCATTTGTTTAATTCTGTATTGTTGACGCTTCAAAATGTATCATATTAAAACTGTTTTTTGAAAATGCCTTCATCTGAAAAGGAAAGGATTGAAATTTTAATTATGATTGGTGTTGGCGATATGATGCGGACTCAACAAGAGGTATGCAGATTATTCCATGAAATGCACCCAGATAGTGAACTTATTTCACAATCTACTGTAAGCAGAATAGAGCGAAAATACAGAGAATTAGGACACGTGAGGGTGCACCAAACCAAGGTAGACCTACAGTTAATGAAAATAATCAACAAGACGAGACGTAATTTTGTCGGCACCTGGATTTCTTACAAAATACATTAATTCCTGATTTGACCCAGCTTTTTCCTGATATTCAAATAGCCAATAATTTAGACCGCAGAAGGCGCACCGCAACATTTTGATGCATCTTTGGTAGTGTATCCAGTAGCTGCATAACTACGTAATTTCATATAATAATTCTTAATACGTTTATTCTTCATTTCGTTTTTTGTGAAATACAGTATCGCATAACTTTCTATTAAAATTTTGAAAACACCTTTTGTATTGTTGCCCACCCTCTACCAATTTGGAATCAGCAAGTTAACTCATAAATAAAAAAAAGATGGTGTTCATTTAATAAAACCACCGCTGATGACGTCATCTCTCGAAGGTAGATCACCCTGTATATTGGATTATTATTTAAAAAAACAGTAAATTAAAATAAAAAATCGACCTGTTTCGGGAATTTTTAATGATATTGTTCATTTAGCTAATAATGAATGTATACGTTACTTTATGGACACACTGAAAAGGCAATATGTATAAATAAGCATGGCCACATATCATTACCTACTACTACAAACTAATGTAACACTTCATTATATATAACAGTTTTCAATTTATCCACTATAATCACTATAACAAAAAAGACAACAAAGTACAAAGACACATCCAAACCGAACACAAAGGAATTAAAGAAAATTGGAATGATTTGGCAACGCTTATAAGTGCCAACCGACAACGCCGTTATGTTTACAAATAGATGATATAAATACTACCGTCATACGTTCAGTTGATTATCTTCGTCGCACGCATGTAATATGCTTATGAAGTCATACTTTTCATCATTGTTTGGTGTCCTCCTTGCTATCGCATAAGGGTGCCACGAAATTCGGGTGCGCAGTAGACTAAACGCGTTGTAGTCAGTATATTATAATTACATTTCTATGGAATTTACACGATCCAATAAAATTGAACTATACAATTGACCAATATGGGTTATATTTACACCTGACAATTTATTGGCCAACTTTGGCAAGAGTTTTTACTCAGGAATACCAATATACTGAGAAGAAATGGTTCAACTATAGGAAAAGTTCCGAATATTATTCAATAACTTATTGAATTGACTCTGATCCATTCTTAAATATCGTTTGAATTGATTAGGATCTGCACTCAGGAATTTTTCATGAACTAAAGTCAAGTTTCTTCTCCCTCTTTTCTCAATCCAAGCTCTAATCCACCATCTTCTACATCTCTGTCTTTTATATTCAGAAATGCACATTGCTGCAAATGTAGTGCAACGTAAATTATGTTTTTTTTTGGCACCATCATTTTTCTCGCGGTTATGGTAGGGCAAGGATATTAAACACTATAGTGTTTAATATCCTCGATTTGAGTGGTTCAAGGCTAACTTGATTGTTATACTAGGCATCATAACGCACAGCTGTGCGTTTTTATTCTTTACGCACAGTTGTGCGTAAGAATGGATTTACTTATAGAGTGAACTGCACGTAAAAGAATGTTTACTAATATAGGAGTAGAAAAATAAAATTTCATATGTTTGAAGTTTGACATTTAGCGTGACACAATTATTCTTTAACAGTGCCATCTGCTAATGAAGTTCTAAGCAGAATTTAACGCCATTCATTTGTTGTCCCCCCCCAAAATTCAAAAAAAAATCGAATCAGTGAATACACCACAGGGTTTTTAGGCATCTTATATTCGACAAACGCACACAGACCTCATAAAAGAAGTAGATATAACATGGCCGCTCTTCCATTGATTACAAAATAGCCCCTTTGCCAAGGCTGACATGAGTCTCCACTTCAAGTTGGTACCCCTGATTTTTAGTTGTCTGTACCTTTCTAATGAGTGGGATGAAACGAGATAAGAGATGTATGTATTGACGAGTTGACATAAAACGGCGTCAAAACTTGATTGCCGTTCAGAGTTCAGGGCAGGTTTTCCATTTTTCATTGATATGCGAGTTTATTATTTAAAAGCCCTAAACTGCTAGATATTTACAATGTATCGTATTCAGGCTCACACATTTACGAGTAGCAAACAAGCAAAATGAAGATTGAATTATGAATATAAATGAATGGTGGGCCAAAATTCTGATATGGGAGTCTAAAATGGCGCATTTTGATCTCTGCATGTGGTATCTACTTCTTTTATGAGGTCTGTGCACAGACCTCATAAAATTCACGATTTGACATAAAACGGTGACAAAACTTGATTACCTTTCAGAGTTCAGGGCAGGTTTTCCATTTTTCATTGATGTGCCAAAATTAAAGAGTGACCAACTCTGATATGGGAGTCTAATGGCGGCGCCCTTTTGATCTCTGCATGTGGTATCTACTTCTTTTATGAGGGCTGTGCAAACGCATCATCAATAAATAATCCCTTGTTACGATTTTGCTCAGTCTACTTATACCATTTAATATACTACCATATGGAATCGAAATTGTATATCATAATGTGAGATTTCTTTTGATTCTCCAGTGATTTTGGGATAGTCAAAACATTAAAGAGCATAGATAATTTATCTATAAACAATGATTGTAGCATATATCATTAGACAATAATTGTACTATTATTCACTATTTTTTTCTGAAAAGAAAAATGAGTGGTTTTTCTTGCCATCTGGTGGTGCCGCCTCGTTAATAGATGAAGTCTCCCTAGACAATGGTATGACCATTGTTTATATTATAATTAGTCTATATACAATGGTCCTACATTGAGGGACAGGGCATATTCTTCTTGATTTCCATAGGCCTCTGCATTTTCGATTCCTCAATAATTACGAGATCAAGAATTGGTTCAATAAAAACGGTGTATCACGTCTTCTATTCGTTTTTGTCGCCAAATACCATGGACGTATAATTTATACGTCCATGCCAAATACCACTTGAACTCGGATATATAAAACCAAAACATAATTTTTGTGCACTGATCGAGATGTTTGGTCTCTCGAATATAGATGTCACCTACTCCGATATTTCTCTCTATTATATCTGACGTTTTGGGTAGCGTCATCGTACGATATCTATCGAAAAATTTGTTTCTTAAAAATGTATAAACTATCGTGCAATAGATGGTAGAGCATTTGAGATTACTGCCATCTATAATTGTGTTCCACAATCTTTTAAAATATTGTCTTGCGTCATCGGTTGCATCGCCGAGAGTTCGCGACTCCATCCAATACAAATGAAGTGAAAATTTGAGTCAAAGTTAGCAGCCATTTTATGTAGTTATTGTGATTTTTCCAAGTTCTAATTGCGAGGTGGTACTGTTGATATTGTTGATATTCGGCTGTGAGAAACAAGTGTTCACGAAACCAAATTAGGGAGAACGAACTCAGAAATGAATGTGGAAAAAGTGTGTTGACATAGGACAATAATTGTGACATTCTTGTCCTCCGCTGTTGCAACCGAGAATATACTTGGTGCTTTAGGCGGAGTGTATAATAGTACAATCGGAGCCCTGGAAGGTTTACAAGTCCAAACCATGGGCAATAATGCCGCTACGGCGAGCAAAAAAGTTGATTCTGCAGAAAGCGTCAAAGAATTCCTTGACCAGGCCAAGGAAGACTTTGAAGAAAAGTGGAAGAGAAACCCAACAAACACCGCTGGCTTAGATGATTTTGAACGGATTAAAACCCTCGGTACGGGGTCGTTCGGTCGGGTCATGATAGTGCAACACAAACCAACCAAAGAATACTATGCCATGAAAATTCTCGACAAACAAAAAGTTGTCAAACTGAAGCAGGTGGAACATACCCTGAATGAAAAACGTATTTTACAAGCCATAAGTTTTCCTTTTCTTGTCAGTTTGAAGTTCCATTTCAAAGACAATTCAAACCTGTATATGGTTTTGGAATATGTGCCCGGCGGAGAAATGTTTTCACACCTCCGAAAAGTTGGAAGATTTTCCGAACCACATTCAAGATTCTATGCAGCTCAAATAGTTCTGGCATTTGAATACCTTCATTATTTAGATCTGATTTATCGAGATCTGAAACCTGAGAATTTGCTTATTGATTCTCAGGGTTACTTGAAAGTAACCGATTTTGGTTTCGCTAAGAGGGTCAAGGGTCGTACTTGGACTCTATGTGGAACTCCTGAATATCTAGCTCCCGAGATAATTCTCAGCAAAGGCTACAATAAAGCTGTTGATTGGTGGGCTCTGGGTGTGTTAGTTTATGAAATGGCAGCTGGATATCCTCCGTTCTTCGCCGATCAGCCCATTCAAATTTATGAAAAAATTGTATCTGGAAAAGTACGCTTTCCGTCACACTTCGGCTCAGACCTGAAAGACTTGCTTCGTAATCTGCTTCAAGTTGACCTCACCAAACGTTACGGAAACCTTAAAGCTGGGGTAAACGATATCAAAGGTCACAAATGGTTTGCGTCAACAGATTGGATAGCCATTTTCCAAAAGAAGATAGAAGCACCATTCATACCGAGATGCAAGGGGCCTGGAGACACGAGTAATTTTGATGATTATGAAGAGGAGGCTCTCCGCATATCGTCCACTGAGAAGTGCTCCAAGGAGTTTGCAGAATTCTGAATGGTTGATGTGTTTCGTGTAAGTAGCCTTGTCACTTCATCAGGCTAAAACGGTTTGCCGCCAAACGGGGCTCTTCCATTGTTTGGTTATGTGCTTGCTCGATTGGTTTCTCTGCACTGTCAACTGCAATTCAGTAATGTGGATGCGGTTTCTAGATAATCAGAAATGTGTCGAATAGGTAGGGTAATGCTGGCTTTGAGGTCAATGTGTGATGGAGATTTTTAGTATATTTTTTATTGTATTATTTTTATTTATTAGTCATTATTGTATATATTGTATAATAGCCAGAATAATTGCACTATTTACATTAAATAGTGTGCAGATCAATATTAATTTTCATATCAGTGCAGAGTTAACCAATCTCTTAAGTATAAAAGTTAAGCATTACCTAGTATGATACAATCGTTGTAGTGAGTAATATTAGGTATGAAACGTTAGGCTATTATACAGCTGCCTCAAAGAGCTTCAACTTCCATAATGTTTTTTGTCCATATCAAAGTAATTCAAAATGATTACCCCATTATTGTTGAGCTGGCAAGTATTTTGCATTTCCTGTAACTTTACTAGTCAAATTTAGGTTCTATATTTTTTGTACTAATTCAGCAGCAATGTGATAAGTTTTGAATGAAAATGTAGTTGATTTCAGTAATTACTCTTCTCATTTCACTGGATGACTCAACCATGTTTTCATAAGTTTCATATTTAATGTAGGTGTAAACATTTGAAATATTTGTTATCAATGTCATACCTTTAGTGATATTACTATTATAGAATTTTTAGGGTGTAGTCACAGACTCAACACAAAAATGCAACTCGCTCAAACATGAATATTAAAATTCAATTAGATTCCCTAGTGTTGATGAAGAATTTGAGATAAAAAATAATGGCCAATATTTTGCTGCCTTTTATTAGTTGAGTTGATCCAGTTTAATAAATGAGCCAAGCAACAATTTTCAAAAAGTACCTATATCATTCCAATAAAATAATACCCATGAAATCATTGTTTGTTAAAAGTATCAAAAGTAGTTTTTTCATTGAACTTAATGATTTCAATTAGTAATGAATTATATCACTGTTAATTATAACCTACATTCTGGAGAGTTTGTTAACCTACTAGTGCGAGATTTTGAAGTTTTTCACATTGATAGGCTACAGTTTCTGAGGTATAATATAGACTCACAAAATGACGTGCCGACACAATATTCTTGATGGATACCTTCAGATATCATTGATTATCCTACGTGTTTGAAGTTCCTCTTGATGCCCAATTTCATATAATCAACATTTGGGTATGACTTGATGAATCATTATGGACTTTGGATTTATTCCCCAAATAGTACCCAATAATTGATATCAAATGAAATCAGATTGCTTGCTCCACAGTGACAATCAGTTGAAACACCACATAGAAAAATATCAACGGCAGCTTATAATATTTTCATATTTGCTCACTTCTATTCAATACTTCCACTGAAGTCTTGTGATCAGTTTAATATCAATAAAATTTTTCTATATTCATTTAACATTACAATATGAAAGGAAGGCATATTCAGAAATTTTGTTGAAATTGCTGTTTTGTAAAAATGTTCAGTAAACATTTTTGGTTGAAATGATCCATTTTACTTGGAAGCATATTTCCTAATTATGAAAACAGTACATTTAAGTGTTGTGCATTAAACATATGCCTAGTCCTATTTGACTTTTGAATAAATGAATAAAGAATTTTCTCAATTGAAAATGGCAGAAATGAGCTATTGAAATGAATCGGTTAAATTCAATCACTTTGACATTGTGTCCCCATCTCTAAAACTATAAAATCTATTTTTTGTGATAATATACCGTTTGGAAAGTTCAGATAAAAAATGGTATTGTGAAAAAATAAACATAGTGATCATTGAAAAAAAAAAGATATTTTCTGTGATAACAAGTTCATTTGGCATTATTTCTGCAAAATCATTTTTAACTTAGCTTCCTGGTGAAACTACATGTGTGGAGAAGTGAGAAGCTATTCTAAATATATTATTTCGTTTGAAACATTCCCTATCTAACAATTTTCTTTTATTTAATTTAATGTAATATAAATGAGATGATCTATCAATTCCTCAAATAATTTTCATTCAGTGGAGACTGTTCCACTATTCCTTTGAAACAATTGTGTATTACTATTCACTTCATCTTTGAAACAATTAATTGAAGCCTCATTATGATGCTATTTTTTAAAATAATTACTACCCACTTAGTCAACTGAGACATTTTAAGGACTGAAAGAAAAATATGTCATTTACAATCCTAAAGAATCAACTTGCTAAATAAATTCCCCGACTTAAAAATAGATTGGACAATGTACAAGCCAAAAACAAGTTTTAAGTTTTATATGATTGGATAATAATAAACATGTGACCGTGAAAATGCACATTATACTTATATAATGTAATATTTAATGTAAGGAATCCCACCAAGTTCATTAGTTTAATTGAAAAATTGGCAAAATGGTTGTTTCCTAATGTACCAGTTGTACCTCTAATTCCAGTCCTAATACCATTAAGGAATAAAGTGTATGCTCTAGGAATGTAACAAATGAAATTGGTCAACTGCAAGTATGAATCTTTTATTAAGGGTTAAGTACCATTAAGTAACTATTTTATTATGATTTTTTTTAAACTACCTATTACATATAAAATCATTGTTAGGTAGGTATATTATTCCCCTCCAAAGTTTTCTAATTATCAGAAAATATGCGGGTCAATAAGCTTCATCAAGTTGCCAAATTTTAACTTCTTACATCAAACAATATATACCTATATGAGACAGCGGGATGCGTGGTTTTCTTTGTTTTGTCCTTTTAAGGTACAGAACTCTGAAAACAATTTAGTCATTACCAAACTTTTCTAATTTCTAGAACTTACTCGGATTAGTTAATTTATTGTTTCTGGACATCATCAAAAATAATTATTCGAATGCATTCTACGGAGACACTCAGACACTCGTGGAATTGAGTTGAAAGAGTTGTTATTTGTATATTGTGTCAAATATAATCCATATATTTTCAAATCAAGCCAGGATTAATTGATTTCGACTCACGGTTAATGAGAATAGGTGTGTGACAATAATGTTATAGTCTTCAAGAAAATTATTTTTAATGGTGAAAATGTGACGGGATTGACACACACAGTATGTTCTGTAATTCAAATTATGTTTTAGATTTGAAATATTTTTTACCTATGATTCAAGCAGGAAAATCAATTAGTTTTTTTTTTCATCAAAAAACAAAAATCGGCTTTCGATAAATGATTTTTTTATTTTGGATGATTTGTTTGAAACCACACTTATTTTATATAAGATACTTATGACTGTCAAAAGCGGCATTCTGATTTTATATTCGCCTTTTGAAAATATTTAGTTTGGCTCTCCATCTTTAGGCCAGTTTCAACAGAAATATTTGTTTATTGCTTTTGTTTTTCACGAATTTTTATTTACCATTGTATACAACTGCCAGCCTTAAATAATGATGATCAAACAGATAATAAATTATAAATTGCTTATCTTCTCTAGCCATGACTGAAATGCAAAATATCGAAGATTGTACAAAATGATGATAGTGGTGGATTAAATGTGTTTAAATTAAATTCCTACTCGGAAATTCCGACTTCAAACTAAAAAAATCCAACTTTGAAGTTAGAAAAATAAAATTCCGACTGACTTTGAAGCAGGAATATTAAATTCTGAGTTCAAACTCGGATATTCCGAGTTACTTTTGATACTTTTAACAAAAAATGAAAAAATAAACCTAACTTCAGGGACCTTGAATGTTTTCATACTGAAGAATATACTAATGAATAATTTAAAAATTGTGATAGAAGATGCAAGTAATTATAATCTTGAATATTACGTCATTAGGGAAAATATCAAAATCACACTTATTTTTGGTTACAAGATTGGGAATGTTTTTACAATGTTGACTTTGTGGTGCTTTCTCAAAAATGTAGGTACTTAATTAAAAAATGAATTCATGAGTCTTTTGATGTAACCCTTACCCTACTCAAAATCAATAACTCACGAATTGTCATTTTTGGGTCAACGACCTGATGAAAAATAATAATTTGTGGTCCTGTATTTGTATTGGGTATCTTGAATTGGTATGACAGTATCCAAATATTTTCAGGAGAAAAACAGATTTACTACATTTGTAGTGTAGGTAATATTGCTGCTGAATTAATGAGGTATTGATCTAATAAATTTTTTAATTGAAATCTTAAGGAACCACATTATTTGTTGTATAAGTATATAAAAGCTTATTGTTGTGAATATGATTTATATTGTGACTTACATTGTAAAAAAAAATCTTGATATTTTCAATGTTGATGTTTCAGAAGTTTAAAAATTCGCAAAATAAAAATACTTTACAGTTGAATAATAATCAGTGGCGTGTTTTAGTTTGTGTAGGTATTTTTTAGCTGTAATTCTGTTTTTAGAATCTTGTAGGTTTGTCTCAGTGATTTGTTGAAATATATGATCTGATTTGATTCTGATGATTTTTTGGTGTCTTTGCGAAAATTGAATCCGGCAGCGAGCAGACAGTGTTCAAGAAAAAGTAAGTTAACATAACTGTGTAATATTTATAGATGGTGTTAACGATGAATAAAATTCACATCAACAAGTTCCGTCAAACACATTCATCTGCTTATTTTTTGTTAGTTTGCCTATGTCATTAGAGTACTAGTCTAAAGAATTTCAACATAATTTTATTAATAAACGGTAGTTGATAACAACTCCTTTTGAACATGTAAAGAGAAATCAGCTTTAAATTTGTAGCCTTATGTGATACATTTAAATACATACCTAGCTTTAAAAGGAAATGTGTTTTGTTTGATGTGATATGTTTGTAGATATAAATCACTCGAGATGAAATTTATGGAGCATTGCAGATATAATGTGAGTGAAAGCTACAAGATATGAGAAAAGGTTCCAGTGGAGTGAAGTAAATGAGAATAAAATGTTTACAAAAAAGATCACAGTGCACAAACGGGCCATTATAGTTTGGCTTCCCTATTTCTCAAAGTGTCTGAAACATCCTGTTCACGAATTTATCGCCTAATCCAACCCCAATTATTAAATAAATTAACTATTTTTATGAGATATTAGTTCGCAAACAAACCAATTTTGATCTAGGCAAAGAAAAAGAACCATATTTTGGATACTATCCAAGTTTCTTGTATAACTCTTTATTTTAACCAAATTACGATTTTCTCATTCATCCCGCAGCACTTTTGGAACTAAAGGAGCCAAAATAAAATGGATGCTTGTGACATAATTGGACTGAGGTTTTTCAAGTTTTACCCCTGATTTTTATATTCAGTATCTATATCAAAAGTGATGGATTTTGGTGAGTATACTTTGACATTTTTGTGTCAATATTGTTGTAGAAATTCACGAGACCACATTTATTTTTTTTAAAGAAATTTGGAGTGGTATTTCTGCAACAATATTGGCGGAAAAATATCGAAGTATACTCTACCAAAAATATCTATTACAATTTCTTCTAAGGAAGTGTTTCCGAAACGGTCGGACATCATTTTTTAATTTTGACAGTGACTTAGAAGTCATCTGACAGGGAATGAATTATTTTGATAGGTTTGGTATAAACAATGATAAATGCCTACTTGTTTTATAGCAAGTAGCGTGTATATTCACGTATATACTAGCAACATGGTGTATATTCGCTGATTTTGGAATTTGATTGGTTAGATAAATGCATTTGATTAGCTGAATTGATTTTGAGGTATATAATCGAAGATATACTAGCAACATGGTGTATATTCGCTGATATTGGGATTTGATTGGTTAGGTAAATGTATTTCATTAGCTGAATTCATTTCGAGGTATACAGTGCTTCTCAAAAGTCCCCTCCCCCCCTCTTATTTTTGGAACGATTATACATAAACAAGTGAAATTTGGAAACTGAATATTAAAGGTTGTAAACTTCCCTACTAGTGATGATAGATGACGAAATCGTCAAAGATGACTTCACAAGGCCATTGTGACCAATAATTTTAAACGGCAAGCGACACCTCTTTTAAAAGGTATTGAAAAAACCTATTCAATGATACTAATTTTGTTTGTGTTTATGGCAGTTTTAATGGCTCATTAGTAAACATTAAAATTTAAATTCCATTCAGTATGATATTAATTACAGATTTAAGAATCAGTATCTACTTAAAGAAATTGCTCGAAGTGACCTTCATTCACTTCCTGACAGTGAAATATCCTATTTTTAAACTCTTCTCGTACTTTTGCAAATGTGTCTGCGGAAACAGCCTCACATTCTGCAACAATACGTTGTTTTAAAACGTCAATATTGTCAGGTTCAGTGGCGTAAACCTTCGATTTAAGGTACCCCCACAGAAAAAAATCCAAAGAGGTGAGGTCTGGTGATCGAGCTGGCCATTCCGTTGAACCTCGTCGTCCAATCCATCTACCACGATACTCCTCATCCAAATACCGTCTTACTGCACCGTAATAGTGTGGAGGAGCACCATCCTGTTGGAATGTTATTTCCAAATTGCCGAATTCATCTGGATTATCTTCCAAAATTTCAAGGATTAATGGTTCTATTGCGTTTTGCAACAGCTCCAGATAAACCTCACCAGTTAAATTAGTATTTAAAAAAAGAGGCCCAACGATGTGGTTTCCCAGGATACCTGCCCAAACATTCACCTTCTGGGGAAATTGGGTATGTGTTTCACGAAACAGGTGAGGATTTGCGTCACTCCAATACCTCACATTCTGTGTATTTACATTTCCATTTAGATAGAAAGTACTTTCGTCACTAAAACAAATTGTTTTGACACAGTCTGGCTGTTGGTTAATTTTAGTTTCCATATTTTCACAAAATTCTAGTCTTCGGTCTGGGTCGTCGTCTGAGAGTTGATGAACCATTTTTAATTTGTATGGATGAAATTTGTTTTTTTTCAACACCCTGTGTACCGTACTTCGACTGACTTAACAGGTAGATGCAACGTGAGTTGTTAGAGAAGTAGGATTAACTATTACTTCTGCCAGTATATCAATTTTTTTCTCATCAGAAATTTGTGGTCTGCCAGATTGTTTCGCATCATTAATACTACCCGTTGTTTCAAACTTACGAAGAAGCTCCCTTAAATAAGTCCTCGAAGCGGGCGATCGGAAACCTCTCATTAAAATGCGTTCTGCTGCATGAATATTTTGTCCAGTTTCACCAAGAATTAGGATCGCTGCTACTTTATCACCTAAAGCACGTACCATTTCGCTTCTTGAAGCACTTAAACGTTCGGCTCACAACAGTTTAACAAATTATTAAAATGTACAAAAATATTAAAAGTACCAAAAGCTGCTAAAACAGTTAAGCGTTCGATCAACAATACACAAATTATTAAATGTACAAAACTTGGACAATTACAAAACGTCGAATTAGGGAGACTAACAAAACGTCAGCTTATTTGACAACTATCAGAAGGAGCTTGAATTTGGAATTTTAGTATTAACTGATTCAATTCATCACAGCTTTGCGTTTTTTAAAAGCGAGTTGCCAAAACTGCCATAAACACAAACAAAATTAGTATCATTGAATAGGTTTTTTCGATACCTTTTAAAAGAGGTGTCGCTTGCCGTAGGGTTCCATTTAAAATTATTGGTCACAATGGCCTTGTGACGTCATCTTTGACGATATCATCACTAGTAGGGAAGTTTACAACCTTTAATATTCGGTTTCCAAATTTCACTTGTTTATGTACAATCGTTCCAAAAATAAGAGGGGGTGGAGGGGACTTTTGAGAAGCACTGTATAGATAGATATATAGTCTTTATTCGTTCATGTGTACAATACATAATACCAAAACGGATGTGGAACATGTCAATAATATAAATATAAATAAAAATTACAGATAAAAGATGAGAAACCCAAAAGAGGAATTATAAAAAGCTTATGGAATAAAGTAATAGATTAAAAAGGTATTTTATGCCGATGATACATAACATTTTATAAGATTATCACATATATATTGTAAATACTAAAATTATATAGGACTATCTCCAAAATATTCCTCCAGTTTATAGTAAGCCTTTTGTATTAATGTCTGCTTTAGATGGTGCTTCATTTTATTTATTGGTATTTTTTTAAGATTATCGGACAAGTGATTGAAAATTTTTATAACTGAGAATTCCACATTTCTTTGAATATAACTAAGTGTACTTTTAAAAATCTGTGATTATATGTTGTTTGAATCTAGTATTGTACTCATGTCCTACTGTTTTGAAGAGTTCATTATTTTCCTTTACAAAAATTACTGCTTCATAAATATACAATCCCACTTTCGAAAAAATAGTTTCATACTCAGTAAATTCCTCAATGATCTTTTTTGGATTACTAAAATTCTTTTTGGGCATCTGTAGAATTAGCCCAAAATATAATTCCATATCTAACATGAGATTGGACATATGCATGATACACAATTAATGCAGCCTCTATGTTTACTGACTGATCCAATACCATAAGTGCATAGCAATAGCTTGCCATATTTCGTGCTAGGTGGTCAATGTGTTTTTTCCAATCCAATCTAGAATCTATTGTAATTCCTAATCATTTTACAGAAGGAGCAGCTGTAATTTCATCTCCATCATGGAGTAGTGAAAATGTGTCATTCTGTTGCGTATAAGAAATTGTTGATATTCATTTGCAAATTATTCTTTGCAAACCAATTTTTTAGTATATTGAGAGAATTTGATATGTTGTTTTTTATATCATTTCCAGATATGTCGCTGAATATTAAAGAAGTGTCATCTGCAAATTGAACAATTTTTCGGTCAACTATATGAGGCAAATTATTGATAAATAAAATACACTTTAGTGGCCCAAGTATAGAGCCTTGTGGAATACCCACTTTGATTTTTTTCTTATTAGATTTAATCAGTTCACCTTTTCCATCTCTTTCTGTTAGATATTGAAATCTATTTGTTATGTACGAGCATATTAATTTCAAGAAAACTCCTCTTATTCCAAAATATTCGAGTTTTTTTAGAAGTGTAGTGTGGTTGACCCTAATCAGTAATATAACCATTAACCATAATCGTTTCTCAAAGTAACCATCACTATTGTTATTGTTACAACTGCCGGCGGAATTTATTTTTCAGGGGCGGCTCTAGACAACAATTTTTGGGTGGGCCTGAACATCTCTCTCTCTCTCTCTCTCTCTCTCTCTCTCTCTCTCTCTGTGTATATCATTCAGGGCGTTTTCAAAGTTGGGACATTCTTTAACAGAATGTAGAACTTCAAGTTTTTAATACTGGATGAAATTCCATACTAAACATGTTGTCTAGCGAAAAAAGGTTCGTGGTCCAATTTGGTGATGTCTTTTGTTTTTTTTTTAATTTAGCTATTGTTCCGGCCACCTCTTCTTTTGAATGCAATAATCAAATGCAGGTTCATATGCGTTTGAGCTTACACCACATTGTTTTCTAATTGGCTACTTGATGACACGCAATGAGAAGTTACCAATCAGCAGCCAATCAGAAAATAATACGTCATAAACGTGAGCTGCCATGCCAGCATATGTTTGGTTATGTGCATTTGCACGAGTTTATGCCTAAAGATTTTCATTGAAAAATCATTCAAAACACCGTGATAGTTTGTGAAGGGTGCCGTGATACGAGGTGTTTACTTGGGCAACAAAGGGTATCTAGTGTCTGAAATGGCTGGAACTGAGGAAGAAATTTTAGAAGTTGTCGAGATCAACTAAGTCAACTTGGAATGACGAAAGACTGGAACTATTTTATCCCTAGCATTACAACCTCAAGATCGCCTCGCCAGCGTTGATTATTGTCAGTGACTTCTAAATCAAATTATAACGACGTTATTATGATGTTGACTTAGAAGAGATTGACAGTGTTCATCTCTTGCGGGACGATCATGAGGTAGTAATAACAATCTCATAAATGAGAGGGCTATCACACTTTGTGAAATGCGGGGTCCATAAACGTCAAATTCAATTTAACCCATTTCTTATGTGTTTCAATTGACTCGTAAATGTGGATTTGATATTTTCGGACTCCCCAATTCCCATATAACAAAGTTCTTTGAGATAGACCTACTTTAATTCTAAGCATTGATTTCCATATGGCGAAAAATAGCTGAACCAAGTATAGTCTCGAGGCGCTTTCATTTTGGCTACCTACTCTTTGCTAAATGGTGATCGTTATTCGGAAATAGAATCCTCAAGATCGCCCCGCCAGCGTTGAATATTGTCAGTGACGTCTGAATGAACATTATTACAATGACATTCTTATGAAGTTGACTAAGAAGATATTGACAGTATTCGTATCTTGCGCATAAATTAGAGTGCTATTACACTTTGCGAAATGCGGGGTCCGGAAACGTTAAATTCAATTAAACCCATTTCTAATAATGTGTTTCAATTGAAAATTTGGATGTGTCATTTTTGGACTCGCCAATCCCCATAGTGACAAAGTACTTTGAGATAGACATCCTTTAATTGTGAGCATTGATTTCCGTATGGCGAAGAATACCTGAAGCAAGTATAGTCTCGAGCGGCGCTTTCATTTTGGCTACTCTTTGCTAGATGGTGATAGTTATTCAGAAATAGAATATGGATATGCCGAAAAAACAAAAGACCAAGAACTATCTATCAGAAAACTTTTTTACCAATTTTATATTTGTTAGTTTCGGATATATAGGGGTAAATATGTATTGTAACGAACCTAGGCCGGACCTGTCGCCTCACATGTTGCCGTCGACAGCGATGAGATCATCCCCGGAGATGTTCGAGAACCATCCAGTGCGCTCTGCCGCGGAAGACAACGGTCAATATTGGAAACAATTGGAACACGCCGGTCGCCAACGGAAAGAATTCGAAACATCGAGAATGCTGTATCGGAGATAAATAGGCAACCCTCAAGTCTCAGAGACAGTCTGAACGAGCCCATACCATCGAGCTATACAGTGGCGTAGTAATATAAATTAAGTTGTAGATTAAGTGTTAAATAAATTAGTTAAACCAAGTTAAGTTTATTTACGTTACAATTGGTGTCGGAAGTGAGATTTTGAAAATAAACAAGTGATCGTGGAGTGGATAGTCAGAAAAATAAATTGATAGACCTTTTGTACGCCCAAAATAGACAGTGGCCCGGTTTTCGCGAAGTGGACAATTGTGCGTGGGAATATAAACTGATACACTGTTCGCGTGAAACAGAAAATAGACAGTGGCCCGGTTTTCGCGAAGTGGACAATTGTGCGTGGGAATCTAAACTGATACACTCTTCGCGTGAAACAGACAATAGACTGGTGGCCCGTGGAAAAGAATTCGCGAAGTGAATTTTTTAACAAACTGATAAACTTTTCGTGTGAAACAGACTGATACCTCGTCAAAGACAAAATGTGTTCAAGAAAAGTGCGCCTTGCGGATTTGAAGGTAGCGGAATTGAGACAGGAATTGGAGGAAAGGGAACTGGAAACAACAGGTAAAAAGCAAGTACTCCAGGAAAGACTTGCAGAAGGACTTATACAAGAAGGTGAGGACCCCGAAACATTTTTATTCGAAGTTCCCGGAGGTGATTTAAGTTTGGTAATGAATAAACTGGAAGAAAATTCAAGAAGCCTGGAAGAAAATGCTAAAAATCTGGAAGAGAAGCTTCAAGAAAATTCAAGAAGCCTGGAAGAGAATGCTAGAAATCTGGAAGAGAAGCTTCAAGAAAATTCTAGAAATCTGGAAGAGAAGCTTCTAGAAATCAAGAAGCTAAAAATCAAGAAGCCTGGAAGAGAAGTTCCTGGAAAACACAGAAGGCCTAAAAAAAGAATTGTGTGGTATGGCTAATTTTCTAGAAGAAAGAATGGGAACCGTTGAGACAGAGATAGATAAAATTAGGGAGCAAATGAACACGGAGGTAGATAAAATGAAGGAAACGATCAGTAAGCTGGAAAAACGAATTAATAGTGCGCCCTCCACAGAGATGGTTAACGAAAATGCAATGCTGGACTTGAGTTTGAACTTGGATAAAGTTCAAGAGGGTATAAAAGATGTCAAGGTCATTTCTGAAATAGGGAAGCTTTCCATGAAGCCGCCTCAATTTGACGGAAAACTCCATGGGAAAATTACCGCCGACAGTTTGAAGCAGCGGCCAAAGCAAATGGATGGAATGCAGGGGAAAGAGCTGTAGCACTAACACTTGCATTACGTGGAGAAGCGACGAATATTCTACAAACTCTTACCGCCCAAGAACAGGAGGACTATGATCAGCTGATTAAACATCTAGAATTACGATATGGCCAGGCCCATTTGGAACACGTATACCACTCCCAACTGAAAAATCGCTGCCAGAAATCGGGCGAATCCTTACAAGAATTCGAAGCTGACATTGCACGCTTGGTTCGTCTCGCATATCCAGCCACACCGGAAAATGTAATGGAGCGATTAGCGGTTCAGGCATTCTTGGATGGACTCCGTGACCAAGAAACCAGACAAGCGTTGACACTAGCTCGTCCAACACATCTCGTAGACGCACTGGCACGCGCTTTGGAATTTGAGGCAGCAAAGCAATCCTGCAAAAACCAAAGTAAAGTTGAATTAAAAAGGTCTTGGAAGCCATAAGAAAAGTGATGAAGGAAGTTTTGCCTGAGAAAAGACAGATAAGATGCTGGAATTGTGGCAAAATTGGACATGTGCGTAGCAAATGTCCAACATTCAACACGACTCCGATGCAGGAAAACTAAAGAAGGTCGACGAGAAGGGCAATCGTCGGCCTGTGTCCAGCAAGCCCGGTTAACAACGCATATGTCGCTATCCTTAAACGACAGAACAGAGGTGTTTCGTAGACGGTCTCATCAATAACGAGCCTTGCACCATGCTGCTAGATACAGGTGCGACTAGGACAATTCTCGGACCTTCCTTTGCCAGAACACCGGAACGAATTGAACCGACAACTTGGAAGCTACGCACAGCAACAGGGAGCCAGCTACTGTATATGGCGAGCTACCGATTGAAATAATTTTGGGCAGCACTAAAGTGAAACATCAGGCACTTGTAGCGGACATCGAAGACGATGCAATCATCGGAATGGACATCATGAATTCCAGAGGGTTTGAATTGGATTTCAAAGACGGCGTCCTACGTGTCAACGGAGAAGAGCTGGTACTTCATGGGAGAAGTGAAGAGTTGATCCGTGTGCTGTTGGCTGAAGATGTAAGCGTACCTGAGAGGGCTGAAACCATCCTGGAGGCTCGCCTGGACGGGAGTGCGAGCAGTGGAGACGTGATGATGTTCGAGCCCAAACTTCATGATGAGAAAATTGGACGAGGGATTGCCCTAGGGAAAACCCTGTTACGTGCTGAAAAATTTGTACCGGTAAGGGTCATGAATGTCAATTACTTTCCAGTGACCTTAAAGAAAGGAACAATTTTAGGGCACTGCTCGTCAGTTTCATCTGTGATCCGGGGCGTACGAGGTACGATTAGCCAACCCAACAACTTGCCCACAGAACTAGAAAAATTAGTTGCCATCTCTTCCAAAGACATAAAACCAGCTCAACAGCCCAAACTAAGAGATTTAGTCAAAAGTACCAAGACATCTTCGATACCGGACAAGGAAAAGGGGTCGAACTAATGTGGTCCAGCACAAGATTGATACTGGGGTGCCGACCGATCCGGCAATCAGCAAGAAGACTTCCTCTTGCCAAGAAGGAAGAGGCTGACAAAATAGTCAGCGATATGGGAAAAGAAGGAGTTATCGAACCATCTGACAGTCCCTGGTCCTCTCCAGTCGTACTGGTGAAGAAAAAGGATGGATCGACACGCTTTTGTGTAGACTATCGCCAACTTAATAATGTCACGAAGAAGGACAGTTACCCTCTCCCGAGAATAGATGACACCCTAGACACGTTGGCTGGTTCCACGATTTTCTCGACCCTTGATCTGAAGAGTGGATACTGGCAAGTAGAACTGGCTCAGGAAGATCGAGAAAAGACTGCTTTACCATCGGCTCAGGATTGTGGCAGTTCACCGTTATGCCATTCGGGCTCTGTAATGCTCCCGCCACATTCGAAAGATTGATGGAAACAGTACTGAAGGGACTCTCATGGAACACGTGTCTAGTGTATCTCGACGACATAATTGTGGTCGGCAGATCGTTTGAGGACCACGTGAAAACTTGGAGGAAGTATTCCTGCGACTGAGAACTCCGGATGAAGCTGAGCCCTAAGAAATGCCATCTGTTCCAAAAGAAGTACGAGACCTCGGCCACGTTGTCTGCTGGAGAAGGAGTAGCAGTGGATGCCCAGAAGGTCGAAGCTGTTAAGGATTGTTCCAGTGCCAAAAGACATTCACCAACTTCGAAGTTTCCTTGGTTTATGCACATACTATCGACCGATATGTGCTGGATTCGCCAACATCGCTAAACCACTGACCAAGCTCACGGAAGGCCAAACAAAGTTCCAGTGGCCCGAAGAATGTCAAGACTCATTCAGGAAGCTGAAAGGAGCTTTGATCAACGCACCTATACTGAGCTATCCCCTACCCAAAGGGAAATTCATTTTGGATACGGACGCCAGCAACGTGGGACTTGGAGCTGTCCTATCTCAGATCCAGGAGGGACAGGAGAAGGTCATTGGTTATTTCAGCAAGACGCTTAGCAAACCAGAGCGCAATTACTGTGTCACCAGGCGAGAGCTGTTAGCTGTTGTAAAGGGAGTGGAACACTTTTACAAGTACGTGTACGGAAGAAGATTCCTGTTGAGAACTGACCATGCAGCTCTCAAATGGCTCTTACAGTTCAAAAATCCTGAGGGTCAAGTAGCACGTTGGATCGAGAGACTCCAAGAATTCGATTTCGAGATCGAACATCGAGCCGGAACTAGCCATAAGAATGCAGATGCCTTGTCGCGAAGACCATGTCCAGATGATTGCTCACATTGCCGACGAGCAGAAGAAGAAGCAACACTTTGTAGAACCGCGGCAATGGATGACAACTGGAATGACAGCAAGATCCAGAAAGACCAAGAGAGAGACCCCGACCTTGGCTTAGTCGTCAGCTGGAAGAAGGGCAATCGAAGACCATCATGGCAGGAAGTCGCAGGTTACTCGCCGGCTGTTAAGTCCTATTGGGCACAATGGAACTCTCTTATTCTGGACAATGGGATCCTGAAACGTGTGTTGGAGGCCGATATTGGTGGGGAAGACAGACGCCAAATAATTGTTCCCAGGAACAGAAGAGAGGAAGTGCTGCGGGAAATCCATGATGGAGTCGCCGGAGGACATCTGGGAGTGACGAAGACCCTGCAGAAAGTAAGGCAACGGTTTTACTGGGCCAATTGTCAAGCTGACGCCCAGGACTGGTGCAGGAAGTGCGCTGTATGCGCTGCTAGCAATGGACCTCGAATACGACCCAAGGCCCCGATGCGTCAGTACAACGTAGGCAGCCCGTTCGAGAGAATCGCCATTGACATCGCCGGCCCGTTTCCCGTATCCGACCACGGGAATAAATACATCCTTGTGGCAATGGACTACTTCAGTAAGTGGGCGGAAGCCTATGCCCTGCCCAACCAGGAGGCCATCACCGTCGCCGACGTCTTGGTGAAAGAGTGGATATGTCGATTCGGTATTCCAATGGAGCTGCACTCAGATCAAGGCAGAAATTTCGAATCCAACCTTTTCCAAGAAATATGTCTACTGCTGAACATCCGCAAGACAAGAACCACGGCACTACATCCGCAGTCCGATGGAATGGTGGAACGGATGAACAGGACGATCAACCGCCACTTGTCCAAGGTTGTCTCTGACCATCAAAGAGACTGGGACCAGTATCTTCATTTGTTCCTGATGGCCTATCGATCCGCAGTTCACGAGTCAACCGGTCAAACTCCTGCTAGTATTATAATGGGCCGAGAACTGCGACTGCCTTGTGACCTGAAGTTTGGGATACCGCCAGGACAAGACACTGCGGGAGAGGACTACGTCAGCAAACTTCGGCAGAGAATGGACGACATCCACGAACGAGTCCGGTTGAACATCCAGAGTGCCAGCGATAAAATGAAGAAGACCTATGACATCAAGGCCGACGCTGGAGGATTTAAGGTTGATGACCTGGTTTGGCTGTACAACCCCAAACGTCGTCGTGGACTATCACCAAAGTTGCGGAACTCGTGGGAAGGCCCGTATAAAATCGTGAAAAGGATAAACGACCTTGTGTACCGAATCCATAAGCCACCCCGAGGGAAACCAAGGGTCGTCCATTTCAACAGGTTGGCCCCTTACGCTGGAAACCATGACCAAGTTCGCACCCTCAAGCCACCGGAGGATGATATGACGTTCGAGAAGTTTATGTCCTTGTATTCAAACGGGCAGAAAGTTCTACATGGGGTTACTAGAGAGGAGTCACGAGACCTTTTCGAGGTGCCTGCTGACTACGCACTAGCGCACTGTGTGGCAGAAGATCTTCGAATGTCCAGGGGCATCGCCGTAGTGTTCTCAAGAAATTTGGTCAACTCCAAACACTGCGGGGCAGAATCCAGAAGTTGGTGGGGTGCTACAGTTGAAGAAAGGCCAGAGAAACATCTACGACCTAGTTACCAAGAGGCATTCCCAAGATAAACCGTCCTATGAAGATGTCTGGAAGAGTCTCACCAAACTAAGAGATACTATGGTGGACCAGAATCTGGTGGATCTAGCAATTCCAAAATTGTCCTGTGGTATTGATGGGTTGGACTGGAGAGTCATAAGAAGTATGCTGGAGGCGATATTCAGATCCAGCGGCGTCAAGATTTTGGTTTGCTGTAACCCTCTTCCACGACCCGATCATGAAGACCGTGGAGTGTTACGGGAGAAAGTTTTAAGGGGGGAATAAGAACCGGGGTTCCATCGAACTTCACGGTGCAGATATGGGGAGTCATGCAGATATCGTCACACTCCAAGGATGAAATTTCGCGCGGAAGACAACGGTCAATATTGGAAACAATTGGAACACGCCGGTCGCCAACGGAAAGAATTCGAAACACCGAGAATGCTGTATCGGAGATAAATAGGCAACCCTCAAGTCTCAGAGACAGTCTGAACGAGCCCATACGATCGAGCTATACAGTGGAGTAGTAATATAAATTAAGTTGTAGATTAAGTGTGAAATAAATTAGTAGAACCAAGTTAAGTTTATTTACGTTACAGTATTGACACACATTTTCAGCAATATCTTTAGAACCAGCAAATTTCAAAATTCTTAATACATTTTTTGAACACCTATACCATTATATTCATATATTTTTCCAATGTTATCTCACATGAACTGATACAATGAAAAAAAAAAAAAAAACTTTTGGTGCTGCCAGTCGGAAAGGTAGATTTAAGAATTTATTTATTGGTTCTGAAATTGCCATCAATCAAGCTAACGAATATAACTAATATATATTATATAGTTATTTAAATCAGAAATGTTAAAATACAATGATGTTCGTTTGTAAGTGGAAGGAAAACTCAAATAATATCTGACTGACACCAGCGAATGAACCTCAAATGAAAGGAGCGTACCTGGTAAACATAAACTATTAATTCTTATGAATGGTAATTTACATCGATTTTGTGTGAGTGTACATCTCAGAAAAAAAACTATTCGAATAAAAGTTGTGTTCTATTAAAAGACCTATAGTTTGCCGATATTGGTATGAAAATGAGATATTTTTTTCAATCTTTTAACAGCCGCCATTTTGAAACTACTGGCATTGATGGAATATATTTTTGTGCCGATTTCGTTCCATTCGGTTGAAAAATTTGGCCTTTCCAGCAGACACTCTCTCCCCAGCAACCAAACGAGCAGTGGCGGCGGTTATAAACAAAATACATTGAATATTGTATTGAACAAGTGGTGATGAGTTTTTCACAGCTATCGCGTGTCATCTTATATGTGTCATATACATTGCCTAAAAAGATGTTTGAACCATTATTGAGCTTCCAGTTATACTCTAAAATATTAAAAGTAAAAAAAAAATATTCTGTGAAGGAAAAAAATTGGCGCTTCCATATTTTGCAGGGAGTGTTTAATGAACTAGAAGATTGCAGAGGCGCCTAAGGGGTGTTTCCACCCTCGCGGAAACTTAAAAAAATCGATTCTGTAATGGAAAAAAATTGCCACGTTCATATTTCGTAGATAGTGCTCATGTAGCAGAAGAGTACACTGTATGAATGACTTCGATTTGGGAAAATTAAAAAAATTGTTTTTCTGTGAAGGAAAAAATAGCCGATTTCACATTTTGAAGAGAATGTTTTATGTATCAGAAAAAGTATACTGAATGGATGACATCGATTTGGGAGGCGTCTAAGCGGTGGTTCCACCCTCGTGGAAACTTAAAAAAATCCATTTTTCTGTGATGGAAAAAAATTTCCGCGTTCATATTTCGATTTTTTTAAGTTTTCATGAGGGCGGAACCACCCTTTAGACGACTCCCAAATCAATGTCATTCATACAGTATACTCTTCTGATACATAAAACACTCTCTGCAAAATATGAACGCGCCTATTTTTTTCCATCACAGAAAAATCGATTGTTTAAGTTTCCAGGAGGGTGGAACCACTTTTCAGACGCCCCCCAAATCGATGTCATTCATACATTATACTCTTCTGATCCATGAAACACTATGTGCTAAATATGAACGCGGCTATTTTTTACTTTACAGAAAAATTGATTTTTTCAAGTTTCCACGAGGGTGGAACCACCCTTCAGAAGCCCCCCAAATAGATGTCATTCATACAGCACACTCTTCTGATACATGAAACACTCTGTGCGAAATATGAACGCGGTTATTTTTTTCCTTTACATAAAAATTGATATTTTTAAAGTTTCCGCGAGGGTGGAAACACCCCTTAGACACCTCCTAAATCGAAGTCGTTTGTATAGTGTAGTCTTCTAGTTCATAAAACACTCTCTGTAAAATATGGAAACGGCAATTTTTTTCCTTTACAAAAAAAAGTTTTTTAAGTTTTATAGTAATTTAGAGAATAACTGGAAGCTCATTAATGGTTCAAATATTTTTTTCTATGTTCATGCAAAAAACAAAACTTTATTGAAATATATTTAGTGAAAAAAGTGGTTCTTTGTTGCACTCCTGCAATACAATGTTTGTTGCACTCCTCTCTCATTCTACTACAGAGTTTTGTGATCATGACAAACATAAACGTTCAAATCGACGCCATTTTTAGTCCATTTTCTGTGATATTGTATTATTATATTTTAAACAATTGCATATTTTATATTATTTTCAATCATACTTATTGCTTACTGTATTACGGAATTTGAAAAAATTTAAAAATAAAGTTTGAGTTAAATTGTTCCTAACATAGGTATTAGTTCCTAACTTTCTCAATGCAAATCGATAGTGCTAATTAATTATTGAATATTTTGCTATTTAATTACGCTTTTTATTTTCCCATACTTAGTGCCACCCAAATAAAACATTTTTTGATTTTTGCATGAACGTAGAAACAATATTGTATGAGACTCGTGCAAACAGTGTTTATTGCACTCGACGTGTTCAACTTCACGTCGAGTGCAAAAAACACTTACTTTTTGCTCTTGTTGAATAAATAACTATTTTTTCTAATTTTGACATTTAAAGTGACACTTTTCAAAACTCGTTGACGTTATCAAATGTTTTACTTTTCATCACCAGTTGCGAAAAGTAAAATTTTTCGCAACTGGTGATGAAAAGTAAATTTCACCACCAGTTGCAAAAAATACAGGAATAAAATTTGTTATAATTTTGAGGCTATCAATACATAATATGTATGGTATGGTATTATAAATATTGACCCCAGCTGACAACGTAGTTTTCTATGTAGCATTAATTTCCGTTTTTTCCATGGTAGTCTCTCCAAGGATGAGAACACGCTTTTAACGCATTAAAAAGTAAAAAATAATTTTAATATTCAATGACTATGCCAAAATCAGTTAAAATAGTCAGAGCCGACAAACCTACGTCATTTTAGCAAAGCTGAAATTTTTAGTATGAGTAGTGTGATATGTAGTTAAGAACGTATGCATACTTGCTAGCTTGAAATATGGGCCTTTTTACGGGTAGCAGGTATAAAAGTACATAAAAAACTTTCACACTTACGTTGAAGTATCGTAACGCGTTTGACAATTAATATCGTCCAGTTGGCCAAGCGGTCTAAGGCGCAAGATCTAAGCTCTGATATCAAAAAACTGGCGAGGGTTCGAATCCCCACACCTGACGATTTTTTTTTGTTTTTCCCATCGAAATGAGAAATTATTTGTTTTTTTCAATTGAATCATCCCAAAACTAAATCATTTCTCAATTTCAAGCTAGCAAGTATGCATACGTTCTCAACTACATATCACACTTTTCATACTTAAAATTTCAGCTTTGCTAAAATGAGGTAGGTTTGCCGGCTCTGGGATCTTACTCTAAAAGTATTGTTTTTCAAAGATACGTAACCAAAAAGCACCCCATGCTTTTCGGCATAGTCGTTGAATATTAAAATTATTTTTAGTGCGTTAAAAGCGTGTTTTTCAGTTTTTTTAAATATATATTTTCAACTTGAATTAAAAAGGATCACATATCAAAATTAGAAAAAATATTGTGTGAAACATGTTGGAAAACCCTATTTTTCGCTAACTTGCTTTCTTTTGCGGAACTCGCTTCGTCTCGTCCCGCAGAAATTTGCTCAATACGAAAAATAGTGCTTTTCCCAACTGGTTTAACGTGCGGCCTTTCGTTGAACTTTGCTTTTCAGCACCTTGACGTCGGTTATCCACAATTTTCTGCTTTTTCGCTGGAATTTAACACCAAACACCTGACACCACTATTGTAGTTGGGGTTGGACTTGGAGAAAGAACACAAACAGACGACTGATTCCACAAAAAAGATGTATTACGTGTATCAGTTCACAACAAATTGCCGGTTGGCATAATTAACAGGAGTTACACTTAGTGCAGTATCAAATGTAATAGTGATCTATAATTATCAAGTAATCAATACTTTTATAGTTGACGCTTCGAAGACGCATAATCGTCACCAGAACGCTGTCGCGTGCTGGTGATTGACCAATAGGAAAACGACATGCAAAAATCGCATGTAGAACAATGGACTCGCGAAAATGAAGATGGTTATAATTAATTTATAATAATTAATGTTGCAATACGACATCATGATGAATGAGAAGCACCTCGTGGAGGGTGTGAATAATTCTTCACAACACAATCTATTTTATTTATACCCGCCGCCACTGGTCTTTTGGCTGGTGGGGAGACAGTGGCAGCTAACTTCACCCTGGTTGGTATTTTTTACCCGACTACTGCAAAACCAAAAGGAGAGTTATGATTTTAGCATGATATGTAGGTATGTTCGTCTGTTCCCGCATATCTTCTAAACTACTTATCATAATTTGATAAATGAGGTATTGATAGAAGCGTCTTGAATGTCCGCTGGTTACAATGATTATACACCAGAAAGGATAGCCGAGTTCGTCGATTTTATTTGCCGCGGCACCACTATGGTTGGTTCGCCATTAGAGCCCATCCATTTTTCACGATTTTTAAAACCTTTTATCTTGGTGTTATTAACATAAACCTGTTGATTTTTCGGGTGTTTCTGGTTAGTGTGTTAATTTACTTTAGCTCCATTGCATTTTTAGAACACTAGATGCCCACGTTTTCTGTGGATAACCCATAAATTGAACTGATGCTAAGCGCGTTTTAAACGGTTTAGGGTACTTGGTTGTTTCGATTTATTGACAATATTTGTGGAATTTTTGGGCCCATTATAATAATTATAAATTAATGATATTTTTATGAGTTGAAAATTTGGGTGATGTTTTTGAGTACAAGAAAGTACGGCTTGATCTGAAGTGAAAACAGCCTAAGGAATTATGTCAACCCTTCAGCATTTTTCGAGAGCTATATTTACCTCAAATAGTTTCAATAAATCGAAAAACAGTTTTTAAAAAACAATTGTCCTATCTGGGCTCCCACACGCAGTTAACAGTCGATTCAATTTTCACTTATTGACGACAAACTGTAGATGCTTATGGCACTATAAATCTATTGAAACGAAAGTTACATGATTCAGCAAACATAAACACAAAAAAACGACGAAAAAATGTAACAGGAAGAAAAACCGCTGTAAAAAAGGAGAAAAATACGTGCGCACTTATGGCGGGTGATCCATCGAGGTTCCCTGGTGACGTCAAATGACGATGCAAATCCGCGCATGTGCAGCTGAAATTCGGCCAATGTACTAAGATAGGAAATAAGCCATCCTTTCATTGTGTATAATCATTGCGCTGGTTATAGGGCTATGTGACGTCACTCTAGAGGATATAAAGTCCAGTATAATTTTTTTTTTAAATGTACTGTGTTGGATATCAATTGAAAGGGCTTAATTTTGAATATATATTACTAGCTGTTGCTCACTGCTTTGTTTGCATTAACTCGATAATTGCGTATAATTTATTTAGAAAATCACGTCTCAGATGTTCATTTATGCTATAAAAGGTGATTACAAAAATATATGAAACTTATTGGATTTAGAAATTGGAATGATAGATTGTAAGAAAGTAAAGCACATGAATGACTCAATAGTAAATGAATCTTTGTGTTCTTGTTGCTTTGAATTGCACTGGAACGAAATCAATATAAATATTATCTCTGAGCAAAAATAAATTATTATATCAAAATAAAACCTAAAACTAAAATAAATTGTACAGAGGTACTGCACACACTTTCTCGTGGAAATGAAACCCCAAAGTAATTTAAATAATTAAAAAAAAGTTCAAAAACTAAAATCCGACTACGGAAAAAATCGCGCTCTGAAAAGTACGAAACAAGAAAATATTCTTGTCCGAAATTCTTACCTACCAACTATTCAATTATATATATATATATATATATATATATATATATATATATATATATATAGGTTATGATAAGAAATATTTGTTCAATGTAAAAAAAAAAAAGTGATATAATGATACTTATATATCACATGAATACCTGCTATGTTTGTTTTGCAATTTTTCTGTACATTTTGCTTTCCTGAAACCTTGTACCTACCATTTTCTAGTCAACGCAGATGTCTCAAGAGTTTAGCAGTGGAGCTTTTCTATTGTCATAAGTATGTTATCAACAATTCATTTAATTTGCACAACCTATAAAAAAATATAGAAATAAAAATTCATGAATTAAACTTTAGATCTCAAGAAGACAAAAATAATATATTCAAGTTGGAACATCCTGTATGCTAAAATCGAATCAGAAGGAAACATGACAGCGACATGTCAAAACATTTCGATGGAAAAAGATAAAATATAAAATTTTTAGTACAGAAAATTGTCAGATATTAATTTCAACTAACTCTGTATATATTATGTAAGGTATAGAAATGTAAATTGCATATAAAATCCATAGCATAGTTTAGAATAAGGAAAAGTGTCATAGAAAGGGAGTAAAAACCTAAAATTTGTGAGAAAAAACAAAAAGTTATGGTTGCCAGGAAGAAAAATAACGAGGATTAGGAAGATGCAAAATTATTTTTGGAAGAACACAGTAACAAAATTTTGATAATCAATAAATACGAAAATACACCAAGAACGGAAGCAAATCAGCCATTTGACAATCTAAGACATGTCCAGAGACCAATAGGCGTTGAAACTGCCAAAGAAAACCACTTACCTCCAGGACGCAGCCAAATTCCTATCCGAGACGCGGCCGACAACAAGGGGGCCCTGCCACACAGTGAAGCTGCAAACTCAAATAGCCAAAGAACACTTCCAGGATTCGAGAGAAGTCTCAAGCTAAACGAATCACAGGTACGTTTAAAAAAATAATCTAAACAAAGTGAACTTATTTGAGTTCATTTTATGACACTTTTTCACTGTCTTTTTTTAACTGTATTTCTTGTTTGCTTTCATAATTCAATATAACTTACAATTATTATATTTGAAAGTCACTTGATTGCACATGAGCAAGGTATTTTACTTTTCACTGTTTGATTACATATGAGATAGATTTCGCAGGGTAGGTAGATTTAAGCATTCGATTCAATAAAATAATAACTATTTGACTATTTTCTGGATTCATTATTTATCAGTTGATCACATTACAACCAATATTTCCATAAAACAGTACATTGAACATTGACTTCAAGCAGAGCAACTAGATGGCACCACTGAATCCTGCTTCGAGAGGGAGTAATATCATGTTTCCATAGGCGTACCGACTGAGCTGGTATAAGGTAAAAGAATACAGGTAAAAGAGTATTTGAAAAAGAGTAAGCAACATAGCAACATATTTTATTACTTTTATGATGGGTAATTATTTTCAAAATTTTGAAATAAAAATAAATCAACTAATCAAACATCATAAGAAGTGGCAAATCTCTTATTATGATTACTAGTTATTAGAAAAATAAAATAGTAAACAAAAATAATAAAAATCAAAATACTTGCAATAATAATCATCATATTAATTGTCGCCAACGCGGGCAATAATAATATTATTATCATCATAATAATATATACCGGGTGACACAGGATATCGGGCCACCCCTGTAACTTCTGCATTCGTGAACGGATTTTTCTGAAATTTGGTACAGTTATATAAGCAACCATTTCGAATTTGATCACATTACAATCCAATATGGCGGACTTCCGGTTTTTCTGGAAATGCCAGTAACTTTGTTTTTTCAAATGGAACACCCTGTATATTTTTACATATTCAAGTTCAACAGGTCAAAACAAGTCCAAACCTTATGTCAAATGTAATTTTTTTAAAACAATTGAAATTAAAATTGTTTTTTTATTTTACCTCGTGGATAAATGAGATTTGGTCGAAGCTATCCACAATGAGTCGCAAATAACAGAAAAACTTAATGTTTTCTGAAACATTATTTTTTGTGTCACTTACTAATTAATCAATTCAGTCACATCACATTTTTTCTGAAAAATTATTTTTTGTGTCATTTATTGATGAATCAACTCAGTCACATCACATTTTGATCAAAAATTCATTTTTTTCAAATGAAACCCCTATGGGCCACCTACTTGTCTTTCTAGAACATTCATTAGGGAAAAAAATTACATATCATTCTTGTATTTCGGTGCAGTAACAAATTGTATACATTCAAAAATCTACAACTAGTTCATGAGTTCCCTTGCAGTTCGAATAATTTTTCAACTTAGTAAGCTGTGGAAAACAACATTTCTGAATCTTGTCAAATAATTGTGTTTCGCTGTCATCTTTCATCTCAACTCTCGAAAATTAGTTAACTTCCGAGAATTAGTTTAGTAGATATGTAAAATCAAAATAATAGGTTTACAAGAAGTGAACAGGTTGATATGTTATTAATTTACGGAGGATGTCTTTAAAACAGTGTCGCCGCTTGTCAGTTATATGCTGAACGATACCCACACAGAAAAGAACCCAATGGAGAAGATGATCGTAAATGAGGAGGCAGAAATGAACGTTTTGCTTATGTTGATTATGATCCAACCGCTTCGACGCGGGAATTGGAATACTAATGCAATGTAAGTCGAGAAAACGCTAGAATAATTTTAAAAAAACACCATTATCGTGCTTATAAGTATAACTTACACAATTAGTTGACAAGATTCAGAAATGTTGTTTTCCACAGCTACTAAGTTGAAAAATTATTCGAACTGCAAGGAAACTCATGAACTAGTTGTAGATTTTTGAATTTATACAATTTGTTACTGCACCGAAATACAAAAATGATATGTCATTTTTTTCCTTAATGAATGTTCTAGAGAGACAGGTAGGTGGCCCATAAGGGTTCCATTTGAAAAAAAATAATTTTTGATCAAAATATGATGTGACTGAATTGATTCATCAATAAATGACACAAAAAATAATTTTTCAGAAAAAAATAAGTTTTTCTGTTATTTGCGACTCATTGTGAATAGCTTCGACCAAATCTCATTTATCCACGAGGTAAAATAAAAAAACAATTTTAATTTCAATAGTTTTAAAAAAATTACATTTGACATAAGCTTTGGACTTGTTTTGACCTGTTGAACTTGAATATGTAAAAATATACAGGGTGTTCCATTTGAAAAAACAAAGTTACTGGCATTTCCAGAAAAACCGAAAGTCTGCCATATTAGATTGTAATGTGATCAAATCCGAAATGGTTGCTTAATAACTGTACCAAATTTCAGAAAAATCCGTTCACAAATGCAGAAGTTACAGGGGTGGCCCGATATCCTGTGTCACCCGGTATATATATATATATATATATATATATATATATATATATTTCAAATTATTGCATTTACTTAAATAATACCCTAAAATGTATTGTTAAGTAAGCAAACCTTAGTCAAAGTGGCTTGCGACCAAGGCTATTCTCTGAACATCACTATGTCTATGTGTAGAATTGAAATATATAAGTTGTCTACTTATAAATGATTGAATAGTTGGTAGATGAGAATTTCGGACAATAATATTTTCTTGTTTCGTACTTTTCAGAGCGCGATTTTTTCCGAGTCGGGTTATAGTTTTTGAACTTATTTTTTGATTGGTTTTGGGGACCATGATCGGCGATGATATATCAAAATTTGTGTTGTGGTGACGAGACCAATAGGTAGTATTTCTATTGAAATTCACCTAAAATCTTGTACCAAACCAAAATATTTAGATGCGAAAATTTTGAGCCGTGGGGATATAACTCTAAAATGTTAATAAAAACTTGAGAGGTGTCAAGGGACACCCGGAACTTCGTCCCTTTCGATTAATTAATGAAGGAATTGTAATAATTTTTTTTTTTATTAAGTTATAATAATATTTTTTTTATTATTAACAAATATAATTTAATATAAACTTAATCAGTAGGCTCAATTTTAGTACATACGCATTGATATTGTAATATTAAAATATAATTTGCTTTTAAATTTATTAAAGTTATGACGCGTACACTTGCTAAACACACAATAATGGAGATATTATAACGCGTATGACTTGGTTAGCACAATAGTAAAGAGAGGTTATAATGCGTACTTGCTAAAATACATAAGCATTTATTATTGTCTGTATAAAATCTCTACTTACCTAACTCCATCAGCAATATCCGGAACTTGTGCAGAAACACTGTCAAGATTCATTATTGTTATTATTTTTTATTATTTATTATGTACAAAAAACCTGTATACACTCAACAAAAATAATCGTCGCGACACCACACTGTTCAATGCGAAATAGAAAGACGAAAGTAACTGGCTTGCTTTCTATGAGAGAGAGAGAGACAGACAGAGAAACACGCGCACGCCGCACGGCTTACCACTATAGCAAAAAGTGTCGTTACAACTTTTGGTCTTAATTTATTCCGTCTAGCCCCCTTTCGCAACGCGCGATAAGGAACTTCGTTCCAAAAAAAATGTGGTTTCTGGTTATGCATTGGTTTGAAACATAGTTGGAATATATTCTTTATTTATAATTTGATTAGAATGACTCATTCTGAATGAGTTGAGATATTCAAGGCAGCTTGTTGATCTAGCTATATTGAAGAATTTTTTCTGTTAAGTAGGCCATTATTTTATAATAATCCAAATAGTACTATTTTCTTTCTTGGTAAATGTGGATACTTAGCCCCTGAACCAATTTCAATGTTTTATTAAATTTTGATACATAAATTAGAAATTAAAAACAAATTCCACAAAAAAATCTCCATTCAATATACATTTTGAAACTTATTGAATTTTCAAAACTATTCCAATCCCCAGTTAACATAAAACTCAAATGGTCTATTTCAGAGTGGGGCGAAAACTTAACTGAATTATTCATTGAAAAAAAGGTATTGTAACGAACCTAGGCCGGACCTGTCGCCTCGCGCGTTGCCGTCGACAGCGATGAGATCATCCCCGGAGATATTCGAGAACCATCCAGTCGCTCTGCCACGGAAAACAACGGTCAATATTGGAAACAATTGGAACATGCCAGAATTCGAAACATCGAGAATGCTGTATCGGAGATAAATAGGCGACCCTCAAGTGGAGTCAGAACAGTCTGAACGAGCCTATACGATCGAGCTATACAGTGGAGTAGTAATATAAATTAAGTTGTAGATTAAGTGTGAAATAAATTAGTAGAACCAAGTTAAGTTTATTTACGTTACAATTGGTGTCGGAAGTGAGATTTTGAAAATAAACAAGTGATCGTGGAGTGGATAGTCAGAAAAATAAATTGATAGACCTTTTTGTACGCCCAAAATAGACAGTGGCCCGGTTTTCGCGAAGTGGACAATTGTGCGTGGGAATATAAACTGATACACTGTTCGCGTGAAACAGAAAATAGACAGTGGCCCGGTTTTCGCGAAGTGGACAATTGTGCGTGGAATATAAACTGATACACTCTTCGCGTGAAACAGACAATAGACTGGTGGCCCGTGGAAAGAATTCGCGAAGTGAATTTTTAACAAACTGATAAACTTTTTCGTGTGAAACAGACTGATACCTCGTCAAAGACAAAATGTGTTCAAGAAAAGTGCGCCTTGCGGACTTGAAGGTAGCGGAATTGAAACAGGAATTGGAGGAAAGGGAACTGGAAACAACGGGTAAAAAGCAAGTACTCCAGGAAAGACTTGCAGAAGGACTTCACACAAGAAGGTGAGAACCCCGAAACATTTTTATTCGAAGTTCCCGGAGGTGATTTGAGTCTGATAATAAAACTAGAAAAAAGAACTAAGAAAATCTAGAATCTGGAAGAGAAGCTTCAGAAAATTCAGAACTGGAAGAAAAGCTAGAAATTGGAAGAGAAGCTTGAAAAATTTAGAAATCTGGAAGAGAAGCTTCTAGAAAATTCAAGAAGCCTGGAAGAGAAGTTCCTGGAAAACACAGAAGGCCTAAAAAAGAATTGTGTGGTGTGGCTAATTTTCTAGAAGAAAGAATGGGAACCGTTGAGACAGAGATAGATAAAATTAGGGAGCAAATGAACACGGAGGTAGATAAAATCAAAGATGGGGTCGAGGCAGAAATGGACAAAATAAAGGAAACGATCAGTAAGCTGGAACAACGAATTAATAGTGCGCCCTCCACAGAGATGGTTAACGAAAAAGAAATGCTGGACTTGAGTTTGAACTTGGATAAAGTTCAAGAGGGTATAAAAGATGTCAAGATCATTTCAGAAATAGGGAAGCTTTCCATGAAGCCGCCTCAGTTCGACGGAAAACTCCATGGGCAAATTACCGCCGGCAGTTTGAAGCAGCGGCCAAAGCAAACGGATGGAATGCAGGGGAAAGAGCTGTAGCACTGACACTTGCATTACGTGGAGAAGCGACAAATATTCTACAAACTCTCACCGCCCAAGAACAGGAGGACTATGATCAGCTGATTAAACATCTAGAATTACGATATGGCCACGCCCATTTGGAACACGTATACCACTCCCAGCTGAAAAATCGCTGCCAAAAATCGGGCGAATCCTTACAAGAATTCGAAACTGACATTGCACGCTTGGTTCGTCTCGCATATCCAGCCACACCAGAAAATGTAATGGAGCGACTAGCGGTTCAAGCATTCCTGGATGGACTCCGTGACCAAGAAACCAGACAAGCGTTGACACTAGCCCGTCCAACACATCTCGTAGACGCACTGGCACGCGCTTTGGAATTCGAGGCAGCGAAACAATCTTCAAAAGCCAGAGTAAAGTCCGAATGATTGAGGAAGACTCACAGGAGCCTGCTAATTTGGAAGCTGCCATAAGGAAAGTGATTAAGGAAGTGTTCCCTGAGAAAAGACAGATAAGATGCTGGAATTGTGGCAAAATTGGACATGTGCGTAGCAAATGTCCAACATTCGAAAACACGACTCCGATGCAGGAAAACTAAAGAAGGTCGACGAGAAGGGCAATCGTCGGCCTGTGTCCAGCAAGCCCCGGTTAACAACGCATATGTCGCTATCCTGCAACGACAGAACAGAGGTGTTTTCGTAGACGGTCTCATCAATAACGAGCCTTGCACCATGCTGCTAGATACAGGTGCGACTAGGACAATTCTCGGACCTTCCTTTGCCAGAACACCGGAACGAATTGAACCGACAACTTGGAAGCTACGCACAGCAACAGGGGAGCCAGCTACTGTATATGGCGAGCTACCGATTGAAATAATTTTGGGCAGCACTAAAGTGAAACATCAGGCACTTGTAGCGGACATCGAAGACGATGCAATCATCGGAATGGACATCATGAATTCCAGAGGGTTTGAATTGGATTTCAAAGACGGCGTCCTACGTGTCAACGGAGAAGAGCTGGTACTTCATGGGAGAAGTGAAGAGTTGATCCGTGTGCTGTTGGCTGAGGATGTAAGCGTACCTGAGAGGGCTGAAACCATCCTGGAGGCCGCCTGGAGGGAGTGCGGCGTGGAGACGTGGTGATGTTCGAGCCCAAACTTCATGATGAGAAAATTGACGAGGAATTGCCCTAGGAAAACCCTGTTACGTGCTGAAAAATTGGTACCGGTAAGGGTCATGAATGTCAATTACTTTCCAGTGACCTTAAAGAAAGGAACAATTTTAGGGCACTGCTCGTCAGTTTCATCTGTGATCCGGGGCGTACGAGGTACGATTAGCCAACCCAACAACTTGCCCACAGAACTAGAAAAATTAGTTGCCATCTCTTCCAAAGATATAAAGCCAGCTCAACAGCCCAAACTAAGAGATTTAGTCAAAAAGTACCAAGACATCTTCGATACCGGACAAGGAAAAGGAGGTCGAACTAATGTGGTCCAGCACAAGATTGATACTGGGGGTGCCCGACCGATCCGGCAATCAGCAAGAAGACTTCCTCTTGCCAAGAAGGAAGAGGCTGACAAAATAGTCAGCGATATGGGAAAAGAAGGAGTTATCGAACCATCTGACAGTCCCTGGTCCTCTCCAGTCGTACTGGTGAAGAAAAAGGATGGATCGACACGCTTTTGTGTAGACTATCGCCAACTTAATAATGTCACGAAGAAGGACAGTTACCCTCTCCCGAGAATAGATGACACCCTAGACACGTTGGCTGGTTCCACGATTTTCTCGACCCTTGATCTGAAGAGTGGATATTGGCAAGTAGAACTGGCTCAGGAAGATCGAGAAAAGACTGCTTTTACCATCGGCTCAGGATTGTGGCAGTTCACCGTTATGCCATTCGGGCTCTGTAATGCTCCCGCCACATTCGAAAGATTGATGGAGACAGTGCTGAAGGGACTCTCATGGAACACGTGTCTAGTGTATCTCGACGACATAATTGTGGTCGGCAGATCGTTCGAGGACCACGTGAAAAACTTGGAGGAAGAAATGCCATCTGTTCCAAAAAGAAGTACGATACCTCGGCCACGTTGTCTCTGGGGAAGGAGTAGCAGTGGACGACCATTTCCTTGGTTTATGCACAACTATCGCCATGTGCTGGGATTGCCAACACGCTAAACCACTGACCAAGCCACGGAAGGCCAAACAAAGTTCCAGTGGTCCGAAGAATGTCAAGACTCATTCAGGAAGCTGAAAGGAGCTTTGATCAACGCACCTATACTGAGCTATCCCCTACCCAAAGGGAAATTCATTTTGGATACGGACGCCAGCAACGTGGGACTTGGAGCTGTCCTATCTCAGATCCAGGAGGGACAGGAGAAGGTCATTGGTTATTTCAGCAAGACGCTTAGCAAACCAGAGCGCAATTACTGTGTCACCAGGCGAGCTGTTAGCTGTTGTAAAGGGAGTGGAACACTTCTACAAGTACGTGTATGGAAGAAGATTCCTGTTGAGAACTGACCATGCAGCTCTCAAATGGCTCTTACAGTTCAAACATCCTGAGGGTCAAGTAGCACGTTGGATCGAGAGACTCCAAGAATTCGATTTCGAGATCGAACATCGAGCCGGAACTAGCCATAAGAATGCAGATGCCTTGTCGCGAAGACCATGTCCAGATGATTGCTCACATTGCCGACGAGCAGAAGAGAAAGAAGCAACACTTTGTAGAACCGCGGCAATGGATGACAACTGGAATGACAGCAAGATCCAGAAAGACCAAGAGAGACCCCGACCTTGGCTTAGTCGTCAGCTGGAAGAAGGGCAATCGAAGACCATCATGGCAGGAAGTCGCAGGTTACTCGCCGGCTGTTAAGTCCTATTGGGCACAATGGAACTCTCTTATTCTGGACAATGGGATCCTGAAACGTGTGTTGGAGGCCGATATTGGTGGGGAAGACAGACGCCAAATAATTGTTCCCAGGAACAGAAGAGAGGAAGTGCTGCGGAAATCCATGATGGAGTCGCCGGAGGACATCTGGGAGTGACGAAGACCCTGCAGAAAGTGAGGCAACGGTTTTACTGGACCAATTGTCAAGCTGACGTCCAGGACTGGTGCAGAAAGTGCGCTGTATGCGCTGCTAGCAATGGACCTCGAATACGACCCAAGGCCCCGATGCGTCAGTACAACGTAGGCAGCCCGTTCGAGAGAATCGCCATTGACATCGCCGGCCCGTTTCCCGTATCCGACCACGGGAATAAATACATCCTTGTGGCAATGGACTACTTCAGTAAGTGGGCGGAAGCCTATGCCCTGCCAACCAGGAAGCCATCACCGTCGCCGACGTCTTGGTGAAAGAGTGGATATGTCGATTCGGTATTCCAATGGAGCTGCACTCGGATCAAGGCAGAAATTTCGAATCAACCTTTTCCAAGAAATATGTCTACTGCTGAACATCCGCAAGACAAGAACCACGGCCCTACATCCGCAGTCCGATGGAATGGTGGAACGGATGAACAGGACGATCAACCGCCACTTGTCCAAGGTTGTCTCTGACCATCAAAGAGACTGGGACCAGTATCTTCATTTGTTCCTGATGGCCTATCGATCCGCAGTACACGAGTCAACCGGTCAAACTCCTGCTAGTATTATAATGGGCCGAGAACTGCTACTGCCTTGTGACCTGAAGTTTGGGATACCGCCAGGACAAGACACTGCGGGAGAGGACTACGTCAGCAAACTTCGGCAGAGAATGGACGACATCCACGAACGAGTCCGGTTGAACATTCAGAGTGCCAGCGATAAAATGAAGAAGACCTATGACATCAAGGCCGACGCTGGAGGATTTAAGGTTGATGACCTGGTTTGGCTGTACAACCCGAAACGTCGTCGTGGACTATCACCAAAGTTGCGGAACTCGTGGGAAGGCCCGTATAAAATCGTGAAAAGGATAAACGACCTTGTGTACCGAATCCATAAGCCACCCCGAGGGAAACCAAGGGTCGTCCATTTCAACAGGTTGGCCCCTTACGCTGGAAACCATGACCAAGTTCGCACCCTCAAGCCACCGGAGGATGATATGACGTTCGAGAAGTTTATGTCCTTGTATTCAAACGGGCAGAAAATTCTACATGGGGTTACTAGAGAGGAGTCACGAGACCTTTTCGAGGTGCCTGCTGACTACGCACTAGCGCACTGTGTGGCAGAAGATCTTCGAATGTCCAGGGGCATCGCCGTAGTGTTCTCCAAGAAATTTGGTCAACTCCAAACACTGCGGGAGCAGAATCCAGAAGTTGGTGGGGTGCTGCAGCTAAAGAAAGGCCAGAGAAACATCTACTACCTAGTTACCAAGAGGCATTCCCAAGATAAACCGTCCTATGAAGATGTCTGGAAGAGTCTCACCAAACTAAGAGATACTATGGTGGACCAGAACCTGGTGGATCTAGCAATTCCAAAATTATCCTGTGGTATTGATGGGTTGGACTGGAGAGTCATAAGAAGTATGCTGGAGGCGATATTCAGATCCAGCGGCGTCAAGATTTTGGTTTGCTGTAACCCTCTTCCACGACCGATCATGAAGACCGTGGAGTGTTACTTCCATCGAACTTCACGGTGCAGATATGGGGAGTCATGCAGATATCGTCACACTCCAAGGATGAAATTTCGGGACGAAATGTCTTTAAGAAGGGGGCAATGTAACGAACCTAGGCCGGACCTGTCGCCTCGCGCGTTGCCGTCGACAGCGATGAGATCATCCCCGGAGATATTCGAGAACCATCCAGTCGCTCTGCCACGGAAAACAACGGTCAATATTGGAAACAATTGGAACATGCCAGAATTCGAAACATCGAGAATGCTGTATCGGAGATAAATAGGCGACCCTCAAGTGGAGTCAGAACAGTCTGAACGAGCCTATACGATCGAGCTATACAGTGGAGTAGTAATATAAATTAAGTTGTAGATTAAGTGTGAAATAAATTAGTAGAACCAAGTTAAGTTTATTTACGTTACAGTATATTTTGAATATTTCCATGCCCAAAATTTTCAATAATTATACATTGTGTGAAATTGTGGTTAGGAGTATATTAATCAAATGGCACATTCCCATAGGTAATTGATTCTAATTTACATACTTCCTTAACACCAACTATTCTATTTGAAAAAAAAACAAATCTTAACGGGCCTGGGACCACCCGACCATTCAGCTACAGCCGCCTCTGAATGACGCCGCGTTCCATGTTCTTATGGAACAGTTAACGATTGCGTTACCTAATCTATAAATTATCATTTATAATTGGAATTAATTTGTTGACATTTACGGGAAAGCAATATACCTTCTGTTTGTGGTGGTTGAATTTTTACATTAGTATAAGTATATGGCCTTTTTTCTAAGTGAAAAGGAGAACAATATTTCGTAAAAGTAGACAATATTAACCGGGTTCAAGGGTTTTTCAATCAAGTCCCAATCATAGGCGTAAATTAATAGTAGTTTATGAAACAAGTACGCAAAATGTTTTCCAGGAATATGAAGATGATGTCCGCTAAAGCCATTTGCTTTGATGTTGCATACATTTTTTTCTATTAGCTTTTCAAATAAACAACGGAAACGCCACACATATTTTCCCGCCGTGCTTTCAGATTTTTTATAAATAACTTCCTATATTCGACATTTTTAAGGAACTCTTAAGGAATTCTACTAGACATTTCAGAAAAGTTCAGAAAGTTTTTTGGGGTATTTCCATGCAATTTTTCACGGAAAATTGATTTGTGGCATATTTTTCTGAATATTATCGAAGACCACGTCTATAGACATTCTGAGAGAAATATTAGCAGTTTGAAAAAATATCTTTATCAACTTTTTTTCAAGAGAATTATCTTCAATTTTGAAGTAAAAAAATGGAACAGGGTTTGGAAAATTCGTGGAGAAAAACAATATATGAAATTTCCATTGGTTTAGGTGCAAATTCCTGCAAACATCGGACAGACACATTTTTTGATTTTCATAATTATTTCTTTAGAATTGCTGGTAAGTTAATAGAATTGCATTATGATATACCTACATTTTTAATTACCATCTATACGGTAGTGTGAGGAAGCTGTGCAACAATATAGCAAGCGATTGCTTATCAATGATACATTTGTCAAATACTACAAAATTTCAAAAATCTATAGTTTATTACGTTTCCTGAAACGATTTTAGCATATTAATTAAGTTTTCGGAATAAAGTGTTTCCATGACGACTTTTAATGATGAAGTCTCCTACAGTAAAACACTCCGGAAGCAAAATACCTCTCCATTCGGATTTCCGGGCGAGAGGTACTCGAGGGGACTCAACATTAAAGATTAATTTTTGCAACATCCGCGGACTCAACAAGAACATCAATGACGTCCACCATCCCTTACAGACGAAAAAACCGGATATTCTGGCTCCAACAGAAACACAAGTAAACTCGTCCACCAACAAGGTCCATATGCTTTGTCCTGGTTACGAACTCCATTCTCGATTCAGGTTCAAAGGTGGAGTCTGCCTTTACGCTAAGGCTAACCTTTCATGCCAGTGTGAAGAGAGTTTGGAACCGAAAGACTTTGATGTGATGTGGTTCAAGCTATCTGATACCAAACTGACTAAGTTCCTCTGCTGCCTTTACCTATCACCTAATGAACCTTCATATAACGACCTCTTTGAGTTTTTATCACTCAAACTGGACTACATTCAGGAGAACCATCCAACAGCTGAAACCATAATCATGGGAGACTTTAATGTACATAACGCTGCCTGGCTCAAATTCTCTAACAAAACAGATGATGCGGGTCGTCAAGCCGAGGCCTTCGCCATCACTCATGGTCTAGAACAACTGGTCGAGCTACCAACCCGCATCCCTGATGTCAACAACCAGTCTGCCAATACACTAGATCTTTTCCTCACCACCAATCCTGACCCGTATAGAATAGAAGTTTGTGCCCCACTTGGAAACTCTGACCACACCCTCATCTCCACAACATGCTCTTTCCATTTACCATCGAGCTGCACAATACCACCCCGTCTCATGTGGCATTACAATTCGGCCGACTGGGAAGGTCTTCGTATGTTTTTCTCAGCGTTTCCATGGAAGAGAGTTTGTTTCTCTTCAGTAGATCCAACACGATGTGCTGAGACAATTTCTGAAATCATCATGTTGGGGATGCAAACCTACATACCGAATACCGAAAGAAGAACATCATCCGATAAGACCTGGTTTAACAGAAACTGCTCTAGAGCTGTGGCTTCCAAACAGGCAGCATACCATCGATGGCTAAAAATCTGGGCCCTGAGACCAGAGCAGCATATGTCGAGGCTAGAGGCATATGCAAAGAGACAATAGAATGCTCAAAAGATGCCCACAATGCCAAAATAAGATCAAAACTTGCTGAATGTCCTAACGGATCCCGTTCATTTTGGTCTTTCGCCAAAGCTGTGGGAAGAAACTTCACTTCCAGCTCATTTCCTCCTCTAACCAAAGAAGATGGAACACTAGCAACGACTGCCCAGGAAAAAGCCAATATCTTTGCGCACCTATTTGCTGGAAATTCCACTCTGGATTCATCGGGAAAACAACCCCGAACATTACACCTATTGACAGTCACATGCCCGAGATCACCTTTCGCCAACGTACTATCAGAAAGATTTTGCTGGGTCTCAACACCAACAAAGCCTGTGGATCTGACGGAATCCCGCCGATTGTTCTCAAGAAATGTGCCCCGAACTAACACCTGTTCTTTGCAAGTTGTTCAACCACTCTTGCAATTGGGGGTATTTCCGTCCAATTGGAAAATTGCAAGAGTACAGCCAGTCCCTAAAAAGGCAAAAGGCCCTACCTAGCAACTACAGACCTATCGCACTGCTATCTATTATTTCAAAGGTCATGGAAAAGCCATCAACATGGAGCTCATGAAATATCTGGAAGACTCCAGGAATTGTCAACGATAGGCAATATGGCTTCCGCCATCAGAGATCAACTGGTGACCTGCTCGCTTACGTCTCACATATATGGCAGCTATCTATTGAAAAGTATGGAGAAACTTTAGCTGTGGCATTAGATATCTCCAAGGCGTTCGATCGAGTTTGGCACCAGGGACTCCTCGCCAAGCTTCCGTCTTATGGCTTGCCCCCTCAGCTGTGTTCTCTGCTTGCTAGTTTTCTCTCAAACAGTTCTCTCCATGTAGTGGTCGATGGAGTTTCATCTGACACTCTACTCATAAATGCTGGTGTTCCGCAAGGATCTATTCTCGCACCAACACTATTTCTACTTCACATCAACGACCTGTTGAAAGCAACTTCATGTCCAGTACACAGCTTTGCCGATGATAGTACCCTCCATACCGCTTTCTCTTCCAGGGCCCCTATATCAGCCCGTGAAACCAGAAACGAACGAGGAAGAAATGTTAATAATATAAATATGGACTTAGCAACAATTCTCGAGTGGGGATCTAATAACTTGGTAGAATTCAATGCAAACAAAACAGAAGCATGTCTTTTCTCTAGAAAAGCCGATCTCACTGTGCCTAACATAACTTTGTCAGGAGTAACCATACCACTGAAGTCATCCATATCGATGCTTGGTATTACTATCAGCAATAACCTTTCCTGGGAAAATCACGTGAGGTCCATTGCCAAAAGTGCATCCCAAAACTTGGTTTTTGTTTCGTGCCAAGTGCTATTTCACCCCACTCAGCTGCTTATGATCTATAAGGCACAGATCCGACCTGTCCTGGAATACTGTTCCCATATTTGGAGCGCGGCACCTAAACATATCCTGAGGCTATTGGATTCTGTCCAAAAAAGGGCAATTCGTCTCGTCGGTGATGCCTCGCTTACAAACTCGCTCACTTGTCTGGAACACCGTAGAAAAGTTGGCGATTTGTCTCTATTTTATAGATATTTTCATGGGCGATGCTCTTCTGAAATATCAACAATCGTTCCTGCTTTGGCAGTCTCTTCGAGACTAACCCGTCAAGTTCAGTCATCACACCCCTTCGTGGTCACTTTGGAGACCTGCAGAACATCACTTTCCAAAGACTCGTTCATCCAACGAACAGCGAGGCTTTGGAACTCATTGCCTAGGGAGGTGTTCCCCGAGGCATACAACCTCCAGAAATTTAAGAAGAACACCAACTCCTACCTTCTTTCCCTTGGTTCCCACGATGTTCTCTGAACATTACAGGATATCCCTTTTCGTGGGAACCAGAACATAAAAAAAATAAAAAATAATATAAGTCCACTAAAGTGGCATTTTGCGGACCTTCAGTATCCAAAGTGGGCTTCGACAAAAGTTGCAACTTCCGGGTTTTACGACAATCATATTCTTAACACAAAGGGAGACATTTAATCAAACCAGTCGTAATTGTGGGTACTGATGGTTACATTTTGGATATTCAAGGCCCATATATCACAGATTCGGGAAATAATGACGCACGCTTAATGCAGAATGAATTGAGTATAGATGTCAACCAAATGAGAAGCTGGTTTCATCCAGGTGATATTTTTATTGTAGATAGGGGCTACCGAGATGCTCTTCCTTTTCTTCAGAATATCGGCATTCATTGTTAAATGCCCTCAGTTCTACCTCGAGGACAAATACAACTACTAACTGACGAAGCCAACAAGTCCAGAATCACAACAAAAACTAGATGGATAGATGAGGCACGGAATGGTCATTTGAAGACAATGTTCCATTTTTTTATCACAAAATTGATACACATCATATTAAAAATATAAAATGTTTCCTACAAATAGCAGGTGCGATAATAAATAAGTACCATCCGCTTATTCAAAAGAGAGACGCCAACCTATAATTAGCCAATATAATGTTGGAAAAGGCTAATAGAGTCAACGTAGTTCAAGCCAGAGTTGAAGCAGAAAATATAAATACGAGACGTGGTCAGTGGACATTACTCAGACAGGAACTAAACTATCAATTCGTGTGCACCCCTTATTCACCACTTTAGATAAACTCAAAGTGTTCTAAAAGTAATCGTGAAAATTTCCTATTAAATTAAATTTTTATAGTTGGATGAATGGCGACCGTTGAATATGATTTCAATCGTTGGATTTGCGGGTATTCTGTCGAAATGTTGAAGAAAATCAATAACCAATAAAAAATTTGTTGATAATAAATACCTAGACAAAAAAAGTGGTGATAACCTAAAGTGCTCTAATGGAGTGTTTCCGAAGATGTATTTTTACCAAAGGTACACAAAGAAAATATTCCATTACGCCCGATTGTTAGTTCTATTGGATCACCTACATATAAATTAAGTACATTTTTAGATGGCCTCCTGAAACATGCATTCATAAAAGATGATTATTACGTTAAGAATTCATTTGAACTTGTCGATCAGATGAAGGATGTTATCGTACCAGATGACTTTATTCTAATATCAATGGATGTAGTTTCCCTATTCACAAACATACCAATAGATCTGGTAGTTAGTCTCATAAATGAAAAATGGCATCTAATCAAACCACACACCACTATTCCGTTAGAGGAATTCATTGCATTGTTCCAGATCGTGACGAGCAACAGCTATTTTAATTTTAATGAAGTATTTTATAAACAGATTTTTGGCCTAGGAATGGGAAATTGTTTATCACCAATTTGCTCGGATATTGTTATGTCCGACTTACAGAACAAATGTCTAGCTCAATGTGAATTTCCTATCGTCTTTTTCAAAAGATACGTCGATGATATAGTTTTATGTATACAAAAAGAAAACGTAGACAGTATACTAACAACATTCAACAATTACCACCCCAGACTTCAGTTCACAGTAGAAATAGAAAAAAATTATAGGATCGCTTTTCTGGATGTCTGAACAATACAATTATAACTGATTGGTACCATAAGCCATCATACTCTGAAAGATTTATTAACTACCACTCCGTTCATCCTATGACACAAAAAATAAACACCATAACTAATCTTAAACACAGAGCTACACACTTAGCACATGATAATTTTAAAAACCACAACCTTAAACTTATTGAAACGATGCTACTTAAGAACTGCTACCCTAAATCCTTGATTAAAAAATTAGTATATTCTGATACCATTGAACATCAAATATTTCAAATTACCGCACGTGGCAGGTCTAACACCTCAACTTTGCAAGGTTTTAGAAAATGAAAATCTTAAAGTCAGCATGAAATGTGAAAACACAGTCAAAAAACATTTTTTTACGAAACTCAAAACTAAAACACCAAAAGAACTAAAATCTAATATTATCTATAAAATACCATGTACTGAGTGTGAGAAGGTGTATATAGGACAAACGGGGAGGTATCTTAAACAGAGGCTGACTGAACACATGAGGGATTGTAAAAATATACACAACCCGCTTAAAACTATCAAAAACCCCACTAGCCTTGCAGAGCACTGTAAATCATCACTGCATACTTTCGACTTTTTCCAGTATTATAGGACAAAGTTTAAAAAAAAAACTTAAAAAATAACAAAACATGGAACAAAATGTGTTAACAAAAGGTCCGATATTGAAAACCTACACACTTCATATTTCAATCTAATAGAAAAGACCAAACATTAATCCTAGATCTTTATTGAACGGCTTTTTCCGATTCCAATACTCATTTCTTTCATGAGTCTTTTTTACATTATGAAAACATGTTCCTTCACTTCATGTCTGTGTTAACGTATTTCATGAACTTGAGTATCTATTTATATTTTATGTCGAAATTATTTATTTTACCCTTTTTAAACTCGGAAAGCCATCCTAAATGTAAGTACTCGTCATTGTTGTTTTCTGTAATGTGTTCGAAGTGTTTCTAAATATTGTTTTTTTAACGATGTTATTTTACTTAATTTATTCTGTTTTTATCAAAAAAAACACACATTCTAGATTCTCATTTAAATTGTATGTTCTTGTTTTTGTACTTCAGAGTCTTGAGAATGAAACAATAAAGTTTCGAAACGTCGACAATTCAAAAATTGGTTTTCTTCAACATTTCGACCGATTTCCCGCAAATCCAACGATTGAAATTAAATTTTTATGACATCTTGTGCTTGAGTATGAATAACGAACGTAGTGCCAGATCTAGTATGGGAGGACCGCTGGACCTAAAGAGCTGAAATTTCGACAGCGTATTTCTATGATGATATAGATAACCACTTTTTTTATATTCAATCACTAAATGGGTGAAATTGAAAGTACCGGTAGTTTTGAAGTTATAGTCATAGAAAAATTGGTATTTGGGTATTTCTTTTCAAATAAAGACGTATTTCAGGGTTTTCGAAAATATAACCCCAAAGAGGTAAAAATGGGGGTTGAAAGTTTATATAGGGATAGCGTTAGTTTTCAAGAGTAAGGGGTATAAAAATTGGTATTTGAAGTATTTGTTGCGAATAAAGAAATAATTTTTTTAGAAATTAAACCCCTAAATGGAGGGTGAAAATTTGTATAGGGGTTCCGTTAGTTTTTAAGTTATGGTCATAAAAGTGGGTATCTGAGGTTTTAGTTACAAATAAAGGAATGCATGTTTCAGTGTTTTTAAAAATTCAACCTAAAGGGGTGAATGAGGGTTCCGTTAGTTTTTAGTTAGGTTAAAAAAATGTATTTGAGGTATTTTTTACAAATGAAGAAATATTTTTTCTGAGAAATTAACCCCTAAAGGGGGAGGATTTTATGGGGGTTCCGTTAGTTTTCAATTTCGGGTCATGAACATTGGGGTTTTGGCTCTCTGTTACAAATAAATAGATCGTGTTTAACCTTATTTGAAAATTCCGTTCCTAAAAAGGTGAAAATGGGTTAGTGAATTTGTAATAGTCGTCACAAAGCTTTACTTTCACTGTCAAATCAATTTTGCCACCGAAACGAGATAACGGGAAACGGAATAATGGGAAGCAGACAAAGCCACAGGCATAAGCTAGATGGAACAACACAAAGAAAAACATAGGAAACAAAAATGAGACAAGCTTTTATAAAAATGCACTAAAAAGGCAAAAACAAATTATTTAATTGTTTGACCACCTAGGTTATTCTGTGAGTAGCATATTCAAAATTTTGCCGTGCAAGAATACCTATTTCATATTCGCGGCAAGCTTTTGAATCTGCTACTCACAGAATAACCTAAGTCAAACAATTAAAGAAATTATTTTTTCGTTTTTAGTGCATTTGTATAAAATCTTGTTTTACATTTTTTTAAATAATTGTTATTCAATTATTTCAAGTAATTCATGAAATCCGTCATCTTATTGAATTCTGACAAAAATTGATAATCTCCGACCACAAAAAAACTCACATACCAATTTTGAATGGAATCGGGCCATAATAACAAAACACGTCGCCCTCATGGAGCCTTGATTCATGAATTTTTAAGAAAAACATCATGATGCCCCACCTCAAAAACCTCCACACACCAATTTTGAATGGAATCGGGCTATAATAACAAAATTCGTCGCCATCTTAAATTCGTGGATTTTGACAAAAAAATCGTGATCTCCGACCCCAAAGCCCACATATACCAATTTTTATTGGAATCAGGATATAACCACAAAACTCGTGGCCATATTGGAGCCGCCATCTTAAATTTATGAATTTTGACTAAAAATGGAAACCCCCACATACCAAGTTTGAATAGAATTGAACCATAATCACAAACTCGTCCGCCATATTGGAGCCGCCATTTTGTTTTTCCTCTAGCAAAAATTGGGTAAAAATTCACTTGCAAGATTTGAACTAAACATACATGAAAATGTGAAGTTAAATAAAAGCTTGGAAAAATACAAATTCTACGCAGACGAAGTCTTACCAGCTAGTATATAATAAAAAATTGGAAAATCACCTTGACTAATGAACTACTGAGAAACAAAACAACGTTTTTAAGGGTCCATTATTATATTTGAAAGAGGGGAAAACCGCTGGAGTAATTTTGAACACTAATTCATATGGAGGCCAATTAATTCCTTTAATATCCAAGTAATTCCTAACAAATGCAACAATTTCCCAATGAATTCATATTATACCCTAATAAAACCTCTTAATTCCAGATTAATATATTTCAATTCATGACTAATACCCACTAACTCCTGACAAATACACAAACCATACATATCTGCCATCTGCCAGTTCTTCAGGAGAATTGCCACAAGTTGCAAAGGAAACATTGTCCGCACACTTCGTTTTCATGAATTCTGGTAGGTCATTAATAAAGATTATAAATATAAGTGGACCCAGTACAGAACCCTGTGGAACACCCAGGTTAACAATTGCCTCATTTGACTGAGTTTGATTCATTTTGACTGCTATTTTCCTACATCTTAAGTATGACATCAGCTAAGACAGCACGTTTCCACGAAATCCCAAGGCGGCATATAGTTTTTTTCCACAAAATCTAAATTAAGGCTATCAAAAGCCTTAGTGAGATTAAAGTATAGTGCCCCAACAATTTTCTTATTATCAAGTTGTTTATATATAAATTCGACAAATTCATAGACTGCCCCTTCTGTTGATCTCCCAGGGTAGAAACCGTTCTGACATTTTGTTACAATATTGTGTTTATCCAGGTAATTAATCATTCTATTATAAGTAAATTTTTCGACAATTATTACTAATCACATTTGAAACAGTTATCTGTCTATAGTTGTCCATACTCAGGGGGTCATCTTTTTTGTAGCTAGGAGTAACCAGTCCAGTTTTCAGTTCTTCCGGAAACTGACCAGTTTCAATTGAGATATTTATTAGTTCAGACAGAGGCAGTGCAATATGTGTTGAGCTATATATTCAATAATTTTTGTTGATATACAATCAATACCACTCGAGTTGGTATTTTTTAGGCTACATATTATCTCAAAGATCTCCTGAGGTGTAACAGGGGTAAAAAAAGAATGAGTTACTATTGTTTAGATCACATTTTGTTCAAGACGATACAGAATTTTTAAATTAGTTTTCGTTTAGGTGCTGACATGATTAGCAAAACTATTCGCAACATCAAGGTCCCTATCAACTATTGACCCAATTATATTCAATTTCATTTCTCTTATATTATTATTATTTCTTCCGGTTTTTTCTTTAACTAATTTCCAAACATATTTTTGTTTTTCATTGGGATCTATTTTATTTTAAATGATTTTTTGATAATATAACTTTTTATCTGTTGTTAGTTTGTTTTTATAAGTTTTATGCAGAAGTTTATATTCAATTCCTAATTTTTCATCATGAAATTTCTGCTTCAGCCAATATAGATTGTTTAGCGATTTACGTAACTCGAATGATTCTCTAGTAAACCACTTATTTCTAAGTTCATCTTCTTTGTTTACTAATTGTTTTTTTGATGGACAAAACTTATCAATAGCAAAATTAATAGTTCCATAAAAGAGTTTGAACATTTCATTAATGTTACTACAGTTAAAAATATCAGAGAAATCTTCGCGTTGCAAGAAGTGATTTAGGCCAGCAATGCTATATTCATTCAACTGTCTAGCCAGAATTTGTTTCTTAACATGCTTAATAGTACTACTTGACTTAATATCCATCATTAGGCCAAAATGCACTAACTCAAGTTATGTATAGTTTCACAGTAACTTTCTTTATCAATATTTGTGAATATATAATCAAGTTTGGATATTGATATATGACCGTTTATATTTTTAAATACCCTAGTCGGTTCAATCAATCAATCAATCAATTTATTCATCATAAAATATACATATAAATTCAATCACAAGGACCAAAGATAGATGCATGTTTATGACAAGTCACAAATAAACATCAAAACAAAATAAATTAAACATCAAAACAAAATAAAATAAAATACATACCATTAGATTAAAATATATGATAAAAATTGAGAAATTCATCTTTGCAGGAACATACTTTTCGGACAATATATCATGAAAAGGTAGAAGACGTGAATGCACAAGAGACAACAAGAGAGACAATCGTATATATAAGTATGCTATATTGAATACAAATCAAATCAATTGCATATATCGCGAACATAACACAAATTATACTAAGTACTCATCTATAGTGTAGCAGGCCTTCTGAACTAGCTGCTGTTTCAGTCTTGTTTTGAAAATATTTAAATTAAGGGAGCTTTTAATATGCTCATCAATGTTTTGTGTATTTAATTGGTAGCACTGCATAATGTTTAGATCATTTTTGTTGATAGATTCCGTCAAGTAGTCAATGTTTAGATCACCACAAAATATAACTTTATAAATTTTTTTTATACAGTAATCAAGCGTTTCAGATTCTTGTTTAAAAAATATTTCTATGACAGCACCTGACGGTCTATAGACTACAATGATACATTATTTCACATTATTTCCACATATTTGTACAGCACAGTTTTCTGATTGCATTTCTATTGGAAATTTGTCAGTATAGCTAATTTTGTTAAATTGTATATCTTTCCGGACTAATATCATTACTCCACCTTGTATATGGTTGGGTCTAACGTAATAGCTTGCAAGTGCAACATTTTTAAAACACAAGATAAAAAAAAAACTATTCTACGTTTTCGCTAACGTTTCGCGAGTATATTTCTCGCTTCTTCAGAGCTATAATATAAATAAAAGAAGTATTGTTAGTTCACGACTACATTGGAACAATGCAATTATAGTTCCATACGTAAAGGAAGTCAACCTACCTTAAGCCGGGATCCAACGGTGCGTGGAGTGGCAATCCTGGATTGTCAAGGTTGGCGCAACGAAATGTGTCGGGCCGTTCCCACGACGCATGTAGGATCGTGGTTTCAGACGTGGACACGCAGCGGTTGTGTGTTGGCGGTAAAAATGTTTCAATTCTTCTATTGAATATTTTATACTCATTTGCTCTTCAATTCGCTTCCAAGCATCATGAATGTAATTCCTATTTTCATGGTTTGGATCCCGTGTGTTCCAAATAATCGGCTGGGCTTCATAGAGGGATGCAACACCACTTCGTTCGACCACTCCATGGTGAAAGACCACGGCGGCACTGACAGTACCACGTGCCTAGCCGCGTCGTTGGAGCGTGTAGAGCGCCATCGTCCGAGCTCCTTTGAACCGTGTTCATTTACCGACAGACGATGGGACTCACCGCGCCGACCGAAGATCGTCAAGCCTGCCCTATCCGACGGCGCGTGAACTGGCAAGTTTGGCGCGAGAAGTGCCACTCCACACGCCGTTGGATCCCGGCTCGAGGCGTAATCAACCGTACAAAGTACTTCGTTGGGGTTGTTTATGCATTGTTGCAAGTCGTCGTTGAACATATGTCAATGGATCTATTGTTAAAAATCATAACCTAATTTATAAAATGGTTCAAAAAAGGAACGTTCTGCTTAATAATTGGCATTCAAGTGTGATTAAAACAATACGGTGTGAAACATCGATAAAACAAAAAAAGATGGGAACAACGAAATGGTTTTTAACATTTACAAATGACAGGATGGATCTGTATACTTTATACATTGAGGAAGGTTTATGTTCATCATCGACCGATTTAAGAATTTTGGATTTTTCGTTGTAAGTAGTGTGATATTCAATTATATTGTTGTAAATCCTACTGAGGTATTCAATGTTGTTCGCTATTGATTGCATTTCTGTGAATATGTATATATATATATATATATAATTTCTAAAATTAGTCTTCTACGTTCGTTGTTTTCGTAGTATAAAACTGTTGTGTTGTTGAAATCGAAATGATGACCTAGGTTATGGTGGTGTTCTGAGAGTGCAGTTCTTGCAGATCTGGATAGGTCTCTGCAATCGTTTGTGTGTTGTTCAATGTCTGTTCGTCTATTGATTGCATTTCTGTGAATGTTTATATATATATATATATATATATAATTTCTAAAATTAGTCTTCAACGTTCGTTGTCTTCGTAGTCTAAAACTGTTGTGTTGTTGAAATCGAAATGATGACCTAGGTTATGGTGGTGTTCTGAGAGTGCAGTTCTTGCAGATCTGGATAGGTCTCTGCAATCGTTTGAGTGTTGTTTAACTCTCTTTTTCAATAATTGTTCTGTTTGACGCAATCGATTTTGTATATAACGTTTGACTGGACTCTTTGGGTAACTCATCTTCACTCTGGAAGTATTTTTTTAATTTGTTGTCGTTGTTTTTTTTTTTTTTTGTCCGATAGTCCATTTACGTAAGTTAATCTGAAATATTTTTTAATTCCTTCACTGGAACCTGTATTGATATTAGAATTAGAGCGGTTGTATAAAATTTTATTTATCAAGGATCTGAGATATTGGTTTTGAAGTAACATGCATTTAATTTTCTTGAGATTGTATTCGTGGAATCTCTCATCACTAAGGGATAAGGCCCTATGTTTCAGACCTTTAATGATGGACGTTTTTTGGGATAATGGATGGTTCGAGAGAAAGTTGAGAATTCTGCCAGGTTTGCTAGATTTCATGTACCTGTCGTTGGATAAACCACCGTCTTCATTCCTTATCATCAATGTGTCTAGAAAAGGAATGCAGTTGTTTTCTTCATGTTTTAGGGTGAATTGAATTCTTGGGTGGAAGTTGTTGAAAATGTTCAGTACTTCTTCTTTTTTTGTCTCTGGGGATAGCTGTTAGGATGTCGTCGACGTAGCAGAATGAAAAAGGTATTTGCAATGTAAGCTTGTTAATGATTTTATCTAGGCAATAGTTCATGACTAAATTGGCTATGCTATGGGAGGCTGTTGATAAAATGTTTAGAAGTACTAACAGATATTCTTTTAGATTTGTTTCCCACCATCATCAATTATTTATTCGACTCTAGTTATTTCAAATTCAACGACATATTTTATCAACAATTTGACGGCACGGTAATGGATAATCCAGCCTCCCCTAGCATAGCCACTTTAGTCATGAACTATTGCCTAGATAAAATCATTGACAAGCTTACATTCCAAATACCTTTTTTATTTTGCTACCTCGACGACATTCTAATTGCTCTCCCCAGAGACAAAAAGAAGAGGTACTGAACATTTTCAACAAATTCCACCCAAGAATTCAATACACCCTAGAACATGAAGAAAACAACTGGATTTCTTTTCTAGACACATTGACAATAAGGAATGAAGACGGTGGTTTATCCAACCACTGGAACATGAAACCTAGCAATCCTGACAGAATTCTCAACTTTCTATCGAACCATCCATTATCCCAAAAAACGTCCATCATTAAAGGTCTGAAACATAGGGCCTTATCCCTTAGTGATGATAGATTCCACAAATACAATCTCAAGAAAATTAAATGCATGCTACTTCAAAACCAATATCCCAGATCCTTGATAAATAAAATTTTATACAACCGATATAATTCTAATATCAATACGGGTTCCAGTGAAGGTAATGAAAAATATTTTAGTCAAAGGACTATCGGAAAAAATAAACAAGGTTCTACAAAATGATAAATCGTCGTTGGCACTGTACAACGACAACAAATTTAAAAAAATACTTCCTAGAGTGAAGGATGAGTTACCCGAAGAGTCACAGTCAAACGTTATAAACAAAATCGATGCGTGAATTGTGATAGTACATATATCGGACAAACAAAAGAATTATTGAAAAATAAAGTCAAACAACACAAAAACGATTGCAGAGACCTATCCAGATATGCAAGAACTGCACTCTCAGAACACCACCATAACCTAGGTCATCATTTCGATTTCAACAACACAACAGCTTTAGACTACGAAGACAACGAACGTAGAAGAGTAATTTTAGAAAGTATATATATATATATATATATATATATATATAAATATAAATATTTACAGAAATGCAATCAATAGACAACAGACATTGAATACCTCAGTAGGATTTACAACAATATAATTGCTTTCTCAGTCACTTGAATATCACAGTACAACAAAAAAAAAGATTCCAAAATTGTGAAATCGGTCGATGATGAATATAAACCTTCCTCAATGTATAACATATACAGATCCACCCTGTCATTTGTAAATGTAAAAAACAATTTCGTTACTCCCATCTTTTTTTGTTTTATCGATGTTTCACACCGGATTGTTTTTATCACACTTGAATGCCAATTGTTAAGCAGAACGTTCCTTTTTTAAACCATTTTATAAATTAAGTTATGATTTTTAACAATAGATCCATTGACATATGTTCAACGACGACTTGCAACAATGCATAAACAACCTCAACGAAGTACTTTGTACGATTGATTACGCCTAAGGTAGGTTGACTTCCTTTACGTACGGAACTATAATTGCATTGTTCTAATGTAGTCGTGACCTAACAATACTTCTTTTATTTATATTATAGCTCTGAAGAAGCGAGAAATATACTCGCGAAACGTTAGCGAAGACGTAATAGTTTTTTTGTCCAACACCCTACAATCCCTCAAATATTGACTACACACAGTAACCTAATTATGTCTTTTGAAATATTCTGTACAGGGTTAGAATTACCTTGCTTGATAGTGTTCGTTTCGAAATTGAAATCTTTTCACAGTCACACCTTTCGGCCAAAAACTTGGGGTGTAGAGTTGATTTTGCAGTTCCAAATCTGCTTCCACTTTATAAGATGAGTGGCGTCCTAAACAGTCCAGTTTTGTAACAGTAAATTCCTGTCCCGGTCGGTATCAATTAAATTTGAATGACATAGAAGATTTTGTATCTAAGCTTTTGATTAAAATACCCGATAATAAAACGAACAAACCAAGATCATTTGTGATAAACGAAACTTATATGCCATTGTATAGAAAATATGTTGCATGTCGTCCAGAAAATTTTGAAAGTTGCCGCTTTTTCTTTAAATATTCAAATGGGAAAGGTTGCAGGCAAGTAGTGGGAATACATCACTTTGGCAAAATGCCTCAAATTGCAGCAAAATTTTGGTTAATGCTGGGGCAGATTTAATTGCTTTAAAGAGGCATCGGGGATGGAAATCCTCAACCGTTACCGAATGATATATAGTGGAATCTTTTACAAATAAAGTAGACAAAGCAGATTAAATATTTAGAGAGGGAAGTGACAAAGAGAAATCTGCTAATACTATTAGTATTATTGCCGAAGAAAACAGCAATAACGTCGCTGACTATTCAGGTAACATAACAGATAAATTTAGAGGGCAAGTGACAAAAAGAATGACTTTTCAGATAGAGTTCAGCCTATGTTTAATAATTGTACAAACTGCAACATAACTATAAATATACAAAAATAGTTATAATAAACGTTCCATATGTGAAACGGCCTAGGCCGGCAAACATTTTCCCGGGCTGTTTTCGGTCCGGGAAAGTTCGTTGCTTAGCAATGGACTAAAATACAAGATTAGAGTATTTTGGGGTCTGAAGCTGCTCCGAGAAAGTAGGCATTCTTGATCGATTTCAGAAAAAGTTAGTTTTTCTGAAATCGCTATTTTTGTATATTTATAGTTATGTTGCAGTTTGTACATAGGCTGAACTCCACCTGGAAAATCATTCTCTTTGTCACTTCCCCTCTAAATTTATCTGTTATGTTCTCTGAATAGTCAGCGACGTTATTGCTGTTTTCTTCGGCAATAATACTAATAGTATTAGCAGATTTCTCTTTGTCACTTCCCTCTCTGAATATTTTATCTGCTATGTCTACTTTGTTTGTAAAAGATTCCTCTATATATCATCCTTCGGCAACGGTTGAGGATTTTCATTCCCCATGCCTCTTTAAAGCACTTAAATCTGCCCCAGCATTAACCAAAATTGTCGCAGAGATCCGACTGAAACAATGTCCTCTGTATTCATGTGCATATGGCAAATTTAAAAATTTTGCGACAATTTGAGGTATTTCGCCAAACTGATGTATTTCCACTTGCCTGCAACCTTTCCTATTCGAATATTTAAAGAAAAAGCGGCAACTTTCAAAATTTTTTGGACGACATGCAACATATTTTCTATACAATGGCAAATAAGTTTCGTTTATCACAAATTATCTTTTTTTTTTTTCGGGTAGTTAATCAAAAGCTTAGATCCAAAATCTTCTATGTTATTCAAATGTAATTGATATAGTTCATCATGGCGATGTACCGGCAACACCAAATATTAAGGCAACCTAAAAAGTAAACACTACATAAATATCTAGGTAATTTTAAAATTCTTTCATTCTAAACTTAACTTATTCATTAAGTATATATATATATATATATATATATATATATATATATATATATGCTTGATTAATAAACGTTTCAATTTGTTCATCTGTCAACTTTTGACTTCTAGTTTGACGTTTCAGGAAAGCACGTAATTTCGAATATTTTGTAATATCAATATCTAAGTGTAGCTCTCAGCATGGAGTAATTTGACCATAACGTAGATGCCTTCAACTTTGTAGATACATCGGAAAAGTATGCAATTATGACATTTTCAGATCGGGAAGTCGCCTTTTTTTTCTTGGCAATAATCCATGAAACGTTTGTAAGCGTATTCATATTTTGCCTTGGATTTATTTGGCAATACATTTAGGATGACATTGTAACATCCTGTAGGTGTTATTTTTTGATTTTTTTATTGGTCCCAGGGTAAGTTATTTCAATTTTTGTTGTTGTTGTGTTGAATGAACCCATTTTGTGACATAAATCCCACCGTAACTTCCGATCCACCTGGTATAAACCCATACAATCTTATATTTTTGAGAAACGCTCTTCCAAAGGAAATCAATCGTGTGAAATAAACATAACTCATAAGTCACACATTTATCGGACATTTCTGTATGTTGGTAGTTATTTTTGGAACATAGCTTTCATTGATCTCTACAACTTTTATTTGAGAAATAGGGAAGCAGCTATCGTCCATACGGTTATAGGATACGTGATACGTTATATAGGATATAACGAAATTTGTAGACAAACTTAAGGCCACATTTTAACAAACGAATGAAACGAAATTTAGCATAAAAATACTTTTCAAGAATAATACCTCTCCACGGGTAATTTCAAAGATTGATCGAGTAGTTTTGCAATGGCCCTGTTGAAAATTTGATCGATTTTGCATTTTCATACCAATATTGGCAAACTATAAGTCGCTTTATGAGTTCCATAACTTTCATTTGGTAATATTTTCTTCAAGATGTTACCATTGATGTTTTTCAATTAATTCATAATTTGTGTTTGCCCTGTATTCTCCTTTTATTTGAGGTTTTTTCGTTCAATCAGCTTTATATGTCAGGTCGGAAGGTCATTGGATTTTTACCTTTCTTTAATTCAAAGTCGAACTATATAAATAAATATTTGTTACTAGCTGACCCGACAGACGTTGTCCTGTCCAAATTTTTACAGTGCGGCTTTTTATAGTCCACCCCCTCTGTTAACTTTTGAACGGTTCGACGTAGATCAATGGGACGAAAACAGTTTTGAATGATATCACCGATAGTACTTTTGAAATGAAAGCCATTGTGATTGCTCGATAGATGGCGCGGGGGGGCACATCAACTTAAAAATTTCAAATAGCATGGGGGTCAGGTAGCACATCATTGAAAAAATAATTCAATTCTCTTTTCAACCATCTAGTTTTTTTTTTATTTCGTTAATATGTTTTTTCACAATATGCATTTGAAATGTCAAGTGTAACAAAAAACAAGGATGTAGGATTTTTATTTATTGAGAATATGAAGGAAAATTGTTGTCAATCGTGTCCACTCGTGTTTTCCCCCTCCCTACCTACCATTGTGTTGTCTCAATACTAAATTCACTCTAGGTGAAACTTTTCACTAAATACAAATGCGATAATTCATTTTAAAAGTGAAGAGCAGGTAAGTAGTGTTATAATAATGTATACATTATAGGTCTTAAACATCGACAAAATAATCCAACTTCACATTAGTCATTTCTAGGTAACTGCTTGATTATCAGTTAAGCAAATCTAATAAATGGTACCCGGTATGATAATGGCCATTAAAAATAAATGAATGGGGCATTATTTGGGTCGGAAATTGGATTACTGTATGGATTCAAAATCTGTACCTAATTGAGCTTTGAAACGAATTCGAAATTGAAAAATTATTTAAGTCATGAATCTTCCTCTATTGACCGTATTTCATGTTACTCATCGCCATTGTGTTTCCGTAGAACAACCATGGTTGAGAGTAAAATTGAATTACCTTTTTAACGATATGCAACTCGACCTCTATGCCTTTCGAAATTTTCAAGTTGAAGTGCCCCCAGCGCCCTCTGTCGAGTAATTGTAATGTATTTTCGCTCAGAAAGTAGGATCGGTAATACCATCCTATTGTTTCACATCAAACCATACAAAAGTTATCGAGGTAAGGGTGCCATTCAGATCCGCACTTATATTTGACATTTCAAATGCATATTGTGAAAAAACGTATTGACGAAATTTGAAAAAATATAACGGTGAAAAAGAGAATTTAATTATCTTTTCAACGATGTGCCACTTGACCCCCCATGCTATGTGAAATTTTTAAGTTGATGTACCTGCGCCATTGTTCAAACGTCGCACCGTTCAAAAGTTAACAGGGGGAGAGACTATAAAAAGCCGCACTGTATAATTATTCCCTTATTTTTTTCCTGAAAACTTTTGTCCGCCTAGAATTTGTTTTTTTCCTAGGTTTTTCTTTGTGTTGTTCCATCTAGGTTATGAATGGCGACTACGCCCGTTTCATGTTATCCCCTTATCCCGTAAGGGAAAATTATGATTTTTGCAGTTTGTCTGGATTTTCCAGATTTTTCAAGTCTCGAATGTGTTTTCTTGAAAATTTTTCCAGGACCATAACGAACAAAACAAAAAAAGGATTACGCATATCCATTGTTTGAATCATGAGTTATGGTCTTGAGTTCATACAAAAATCCCATAAAAAAAGGAATGTTCCGAATTTTCCAATTTTCCGGCAACTTTTCTACGTTTTCTTTCCCTTAAAACCTTCTTTGGACTATTACGAACATTAAAAAAAAGCAAATCGGTCGGTTCTCAAGTGAGGACCTTAGCAACACAAATTGAAATTCATTTTTATTATATAGATTATTTTTCGAAGTAAAACTCAAGTAAGTACCCTGTCTATATTCTCGTGTGCTTTTGTTCAATAGTTGAGTGAACTTTCTGAATTTTCAAAAAGGTTTTTCATTTGAATTTTTGGTATATTTATGAAATTCGGCAGTTAAATCGAAGCGAAAGGAAACCAGTTATGCTTCTTTTTTTTTATTTGGGTAAGATTACATAGAAATATTAAGAAGCGTTCAGAGAGATTGGAATCCCTCTCCAACTTTTGATCGTAAGATTTTCATAAAAAAAACCGCTGTTTTTCTTTTCCAATGAAAATATGATTTTTTTTTCTGACACATGATTTGTTATCTTGATTAATGGCACGGCAATTTCAGCATCAATAAATGCATTCTGAAATCTACCTTTCCGGCAGGCCGCGCAATTGGTTTTTTCAGTATCGTCATTATTAATTGAAACAACCATGTATATATGTTTATGGATGTGTTCTAAAGATAATACCATGCAATGCAACAAATAGTGAGTATGTTTTTGTTTTATTGGACTCCACCCACACCTTCGAGATTTGCTGTATGGGAATACTTTGTTATTTTTGCTTCGAGAACACGGAATTAGAGTTACTGAGCTAAAATTAGGTTATGAATGCAATGATATGAATGAACGATGATTTATGCTGAAATAATTTTTGTTGTTGATTCGAAATGTACACTAAGATTTGCAGTGAATATTCATTGTATCAACAATGCATTTTTAATGCATTTTATTCATAGAAGTGGAGTTATTCAAATCAACAAAATAAACTGTCAAAATGTAACTATATAATTCATAAAAAACCTTTTCAAAGTCAAGCTTTTCAAATGCGCTAAAAAGTAAAAAATAACTGCTTTGGATGTGTGACGTAGGTATTCCGTGAGTTATAGATTCAAGATCTTGTCGCGCAAAGTTTTCAGTTCGAATATAAAAGCAACGAGCTTTTGGATCTTTAACTCACGGAATAACCGCACGAATAACTCACACATTCAAAGCAATTATTTTTAACTTTTTAGCGCATTTGAATAAAATATCCGACTCCGAAAACCTCCACATACCAATTTTGAATAGAATCGGACCATAATCAAAGAGATCGCCCGCCATCTTGGAGCCCGAACATCCCCACATACCAATTTTGAATCGAACCGGACTATAATTACAAAACTCGTCCGCCATCTTGAATCCGCCGTCTTGAATTTATAAATTTTGACAAAAAATTCATAATCTCCGACACCGAAATCCCCCACATACCAACTTCGAATAGAATCGGACCATAATCACAGATATTGTAGGCCATCTTGGAGCCGCCATTTTGATTTTATGAACTTTGAACAAAAATTTATAATCTTCGACCCCGAAAATCCCCAGGTACCAATTTTGAATCGAATCGAACCATAAACACAAATCTTGTTCGCCATCTTGGAGCCGCCATTTTGTTTTTACTTTAACAAAAATTCCATAATGAATTGTTACCAAAATTATGAACATCCCCCAAATTTCAAGGTAATCGGACGACGGGAAGTGGATCAAATTCAACTTGTGATAAAAGTTTAGCTTTTTTGTTAAAATAATAATATAGAGCTTTGTAAGTTCCATGTTCAAATTTAGTAGGTTGATTAACATAGGAAATTTAGAATATTTGTCTGCGAAAAATATAGGCATTGTCAATGAAAGTAACAAACCCACCATTATAAATGCGATCAGAAAAAAGGTTATTCACCTAACCCTTGCTGATCCATTTATAACAAACCATATACAACTGGCGGGTATCTGATGACTCCTCGATGTCGGATCACCAACACATAAGATTTGACCTGGAGTCATCAGAAACACGCTTCGGGGGTACAGGATACCCTAGTTGACCAACTGGGAGGCTTACAGAGAGCTTTTCGAAAGGCAGTTGGTGGACCAACAAGTATCCATGGACTCACAGAGGAATTCGACATCCTCCAAAATGCTATTACGGAAGCACATGGAAGTAGCTGCCCAGAAAAACAGAAGGCAGTCCTTGGTGGAACAAATAATTAACCAAACTCAGGAAGAAAGTCAGGAAACTCTTCAATAGAGCTAAGAGTCTGGGGCATTGGGAAGCTTGGGCAGCTTTTTCTGAGTACATCAAGAAACTCAGAAAATCCAAAAGGAGAACATGGAGGCAAAAGTGCGGGGGGATTCGGAATTAGCACCACTCAATGCCTCCAGAAAGTACCAAGGGTACCGGTCTGATCAGAAAGCCGAACGGTGGATATGCAGAAAACCAGAGGGAAAGCATGAGTGTACTCATTCAGACACACTTTCCTGGATCCAAGGTTGTTGAAGACGAACTGCAAAGTGCTTAGGTTAGTTATCACTAATCCCAACAGATCCAGCGAGTAAAATCTTCACCGCTCAAATGATCAAAAAGGCCATTATTAGCTTCAAAATTTTAAATCGGCTGGAAAGGACGGATTATTCCCCGCCTTACTACAAAAAGACCTTGAGATAATAGAACCCTTCCTGGAAGGGCTGTTCAAGGCCAATTTCAAAGGTTGTCCCAAGGCGGGGTTATATCACTGACCATGGATAATCTGAAAGTAAAGCACATGATTCTGGAATTACGACTCAAGGTTATACAGATGACCTGGTCGTTACTATTAGCGGCAAACATGATGGGATATAATATCCAATCGCATGCAGAAAGCCCTAAACATAATCAGAAGCTGGTGCGCAAAGGAGGGACTAAATGTAAATCACCTATGCATCATTGGTATGGTGGCCAAAAATCAAGCAGTACTCGGCACAAATCAAGCTGGAGAAAGTGCAGCGGTTAGCCTGTCTGGGAATCACAGGAGAAATGTTCACATGCCCCACTGCAGCATTAGACGTAGTGTTGAACCTTTCGCCACTGCACTTGTGTGTAATGAAGGGCGGCAACGAGTGCCTTCAGACTGCACCAGACATTAAACTTGCTGGAGATCTGACTGGACACCTGATGATTCTGGGAAATATTCCCCTAAAATCCAGGTACAAACTATCAGGTATTATGCCAGATAGGCACGACTTCGAAGTGCATTTTGAAGTGGCTATAAACAGCCAGCAAATATGCACAACTAGAAAGGGATGTATCAGTTTGGTATAATCATAAGATCCAAGATGGACGAAAGGGTGGAGTGTGAGTAACTGGTCCTAGTTTAAGGCTCCCAAAACCCTTAGGCAAAGCAGATGTTATAGAAATTTGCGCCAAAGAATGAATTGGAAGTGGCTCCAGCGTGGCAAAGATTTATATCCTATCAGACAGCCAAGCAGCACTAAAAGCTCTAAAGTCACACATTTGTGTGCTATCGCCGATGATAATCATTGCACTTGTTATATTACCCCCGAGAATATAATGAACGTTATCAGATATAATAAACTTTGCGCCGACTCAAAATGAATTACTTACTTTAGCTTAGGAGCTTCGTTGTTGAGATTAAAAGGTTCATTTTATTTTTTGCTCTTCTGTTTCTTTTTTCGCCAGTTTAATTTTTTATTAAAAAGTAAAAAAAAAAATTTTTGTGGGTAAAATCTATTAATGACTACATACCTAATTTAGATTACTTTCAAAATACTTACCTATCCACCTTACTTCAACTCTATTAACTGTTACATACTATAACTAGCTGTTACCAGCGACTTCGTCCGTGTTTAACTTTGTATTTTTTGTGACGACTATTACAAATTCACTCACGCCTTTAGGGACGCAATTTCTGAAAATACTGAAAAACATACTTATTCTATTTGTAACAAAGACTTCATATATCAATTTTCATGACCTCAACTTGAAAACTAACGGAATTCCTATACAAACTTCCGATACCAATTTAACCCCCTTTCCCCTTTGAGGTTGAATTTCCAAAAACACCGAAACATGTATTTTTTATTTGTAACAAAGACCCCCCAATACCAATTTTCATGATCCTAACTTCAGAACTTCCAACCCCCATTTTACCCCTTTAGGGTTGAATGTTCGAAAACCTTATCTTTATTTGTAAGAAGTGCCCAAATACTAATTTCCATGACTCTAATTTCAAAACTTTCAGCCCCCTTCTCACCCACCTTTTCACCCCTTTAGGGATGGAATATCAAAAAAATTTGCGGTCAAAATTTTAGCTCTTAGGTCCAGCGGTTTGATCTGGGCGTTGATCATATATCAGTCAAAGAGTGAGTCAGTTAGTCAGGACATGTAATTATATATGTACATATTTCCCCAAACACTAGGTAGCTTCTGTGAACCGTTTAGGAGATCCCTCGACTGTCTTCCGTTTCCATCACCAGACTAATTTCTCCATTATGTTGTAGTGTCATCAGAACTACATATGTGTGCTAAGTTTCAACATAATCGGTTCACAGGTGTAAAATCAATAAATCATCCCCTATTATTGCACCCTTGAAGGGGTAATTTTTTCAAAAATTCAAATGCATACCCTATACAATAAAAAAATAATCATCCAAATATGATAACCCAGTACAGAGTTTTGCGTGGTAGAATCGGTTAAGAAGTAAAAATTCAGTGGGTGAACCAACAATCATCCCCCATTTTCCTACCCTTGAGAGTGTTTTTTTTTCAAAGGTATACCCTATCCATTAAAGAAAGAATCACTAAAATCGGACAACTTTGTAAAAAGTATGCGCGGTCATACATAAAAAGAAATATAATCGTCGACTAGAGAATCTCCTCCTTCTTTTTCGTCGGTTAAAAATAAACTTAATGACAACTGATAATTTGCAGTTGACGGTCAACATGCGGTAATAATGAAAATATCGATTTGATAGCCTCTTCTACTCTGTTGTTTTATCATCTTAGCCAATCATATTAATCGAAAATGTACCATGTGATACGTGCATTATATTCTCAGTAGTTATATCACAAGTGATGGATATTTTGGTGAGTATACTTTGACATTTTTGTGTCAATATTGTTGTAGAAATTCTAGAGCAAATTTCTTTAAAAATACCCGGACAGCGAAGCTGGAGCGGTATTTTATAAAAGAAATTTGGTCCAGTGGTATTTTTGCAACAATTTTGGCGAAAAAATATCAAAATATTCTCTACCCAAAATATCTATCACAAGTGGTATATGATAAAATTATATACCACTATTACAAACATACACTTGAAAAATGGTGTTACTTTTTCTACGTTTTTTCGAATTTCTTCCAAGGAAGTGTTTCCGAAACGGTCAGACATCATTTTTTAATTTGACAATGACTTGGACATCATTTGACAGTGACTGAATTATTTTGATGAAGCCGTTATTGAAATATAAGTCGTACATTCGATGATATTTGGGATTTGATAGGTTAGATAAATGCATTTGATTGGCTGAATTAATTTCGAGGTATATAATCAATGAAATAATCCAACATGCTCTTAATTATTACATGTCCAAATGAATGAAAAAAGGTAGGTCTCTATTTGTAACGTTATTATTTTAAATCAATTAATATTTTTTACTGAATTTGTATGCAATTTTAAAATATTACTGTTTGTGAATTTGTTTTATTTATTATGTCTTGTCATATTATTAATGTATTGTAAACCCATTATATATTTTTTAGCCCTGAAGAAGACGTCGAAACGTGGGCAACTTTCTAAAATTCAGATAACTTTTACTGTCCATGTTCCGGCTATTTCAAATCTATAGGAAATTATATTTGGAATCATTTATAGTTCCCTTGGAGAGGGTAAAATGGCGGTAAAAATGTTGAACAAAGTTGTGTTCAACAGCAATGTATAGTTTTTTCGGTAGCAGACTTTTTTTCAGAAAATTTAAATACATGCCATATGTTATTTGAAATGATTTGTTGCCTCTAAATAGAAAGGCACCATATATATATATATATATATATATATATATATTATATATATATATATATACAGATTTTTAACTCAAAGCGAACCACAGGAGAAATAACACAGAATGATCATAAGATATATATTATATTATTTCTTTGAAAATCACTGCGATCTGTTGAAATTCTATTTTAAAGTCACATCGTATAAAATACTAGTAAGGGAGACATCCCAGAAGAAAACAGCCCTCTGAATATAAATCAATAATATTCCTGGATTATCGCATTGGAAAATTCCATTGAGGATTGTTTTAACACATGAAAATAAGCACATAAGTCGAGAAAAACCAGAACAAAATGACATCAGCACCATGAATTTCTAAATGCTTTATCATCAACGATTATGACAATATCACCTTCCTTTATCAATTTATTATCACTTGTTCATTTGGATCTCTTCGTTAATTTCGTTGCATGGTGCTCCATTCTGATTTCCAAAGCCCACCAAAAAATGATTAGGCGTGAGTGCTTCTGGATCGGTCGGGTCTACTAAAACGTGGGTCAATGGGCGACAATTCACAATATTTTCCGCTTTGGCAAACAAGGTCAATAGTGTTTCATCTCTCAGTGATTGATCATGAAGAGCAACTCCAATTATTTTCTTGACTGCATCAATTAGTCGCTCCCAAGCACCACCCATATGAGAAGAAGCAGGTGGAATGAAATTGAAACTTCAGAAACTAGAGCAACATTCAGAGTTGATTTATTCAATTCTGCCAATGCTTTGCGAAGTTCTTCGGAAGCCCCTTTCAGGTTTGTACCATTGTCACACATGAACGATGGTTTTCCTCCTCGAGCCATCATTCTTCTTATAGTTATTATTGTTTAATCGGTTGTTGAATTTTGTGCAACTTCCAGATGAATAGCTCGCACAGCCATGAAGGTAAAAAGAACTCCCCATCTTTTTTTTTGCGCCTGACAATGGTTACATTAAGCTGTCCGAAATAATCCATTCCAATATTAAAAACGGACGAATTCCAGGAGTCAGTGGGTAACTGGCCCATTATTGGAATTTCTAGCTTGATCTTGGATTTTCTGCATTTCAAACATTGAGGAAAGGTGACCCTGACTGCAGCTCTTCCATCAATAACCCAGAATTTTTGGCGAATTTCATTTAGTATCATGTCCACTCCTTGATGTCGAAATTTTTCATGGGAATGATGTAGAAGAAGTTTGATATATCGGTTTTTTAGGCTAAGGATGAACAGTTTTTTTTTCGTGTGATGGTCCTCACAAGACGCCAAGTGCATTTTTTCATGCAAAATCAACATTCCTTCTTCATCCTGGACTGCATTCAAATGTTTCAGACGACTTTTCCTTAAAAACTTTGACGCTGTTATTCTTTTTATCCTTTGTATTTCGGAAACTGAAAGATTGTTTTGAAATTCCATTTCTGCCTGTTACCCCTTGATTTTTCGTAGCAATTTATTCCAAAATCTCGTAACCCAAGCAGTTGTTCTGATCAAACGAATCCATTTCGAGAATTGATCGATAATGATAAGAGGGGATATTATTTCTTGAGTTGTAATAGCAAATTTATTTTTTACCTTCAACATGCTTCTCGTAATTTCTCATTTTGGTAAAGGTAGCGTATGTGGGGACAACTGGTATTTCGATGAAACTTTCACAGATGCTTCAAAACATGATAAAATCACCTCAGCTATTAAAATTTGGCGCGGAAAAAGTAACTTTGGGAAATATGGCCCTTTAATGTTGAAAAAACTGGCCATTGAAACGACACTATATAAACACGATCCTGGGGGCTGTTACTTGTTTTAATTTTCAGCAACACAATAACTGGCCACTAATTCATTCACTTACCTAACGTTTCCTCTCAATAATGCATCAAGTTTTGAAGCATCTGTGAAAGTTTAATCGAAATACTCGTTGTCCCCATATACGCCACATTTTCCCTCATTTTTCACAAGGCCATTTTTCACTTATAATCTCCCTAGCAGCAGAATTATTACCGATAATTTTTTTCAATGTCACGAATGTTTTTGTTGATAGAAAATTATCCCGAGTCGAAGACGAGGGAAATTTTCTATCAACAAAAACGTGAGTTAAACCGAGAAAAAAATTATCGGGAATTAATTCTGCTGCGTGGGAGATTCGGTAAGAAAATTTCATAAATTGGAGTTGCTTTTAATATGATGAGAAGATGAACCCTACGGCCTATTCTGCGTAGATGTCAAATTTTTTATGGGTAAAATTTGACACTTAGGTATACTACTACGACTTGATTTTAATTCAAAAGTCAAGTCATTTCGAAGTGACAGGTGAGACAGACCAGCAAGTAACAATCGGTTTTTTAGTCGTACCCGTGATATTTATTGTTACAATAATATTCTGTAAACAATGATTCGTTTTGGTAATGAATCAGCAAGTTCGATTGCTAAAGAAATTGAGCAGTTAGTACCTAATAATACAAGAAGATCAAAAGTAGTGTGTGGAAACAATTTATGCAATTCTGTATTGAGAAATCTTATAAGGTGAGCGATCCTCCAACATCCATAGCAAATTTAGTATCAATATTAAAAGATTTGGCTTTCAACATGAAAAAACAAAATTCTGAAGATTACAAAGAAAACGTTATTAAACTAATGTGGAATTCCACAGCGAAACAGCTTCAAGAATATTATTTTACCACATATAAAATTAAGTTTGATCCATTTAAAGATATAGAGTTTTTGGAAGCTAGAGCGGCAAGAGATGCAAAACGTCGTAAATTGCAGATGGATGTTTCCAAACGAAAGAAAAGTTCTTCAGCATTATCGACTGCTGATTATAGTAAAATGGTGCATTTATGGGATGAAGATACACCTGACGGTCTTCAAAAAAAGTTTTTCTTTATTGTTGCTCATGAGATCGCATGGAGAGGCGGTGAAGGAGTAAACTGCTGCATTCAATATTTTATTGAAGAAATGGATATAGGATACTCTACTGGGCGGATTGAATATAACCCTGCTTTTTCAAAAACCACTCAAGGAAGGTCTAAAAAACTTGCAGATAGCAAGTTCCTTATAAAAAATGTTGCTAATCCTGAAATGTGCCCCGTAAGATTATTCAAGAAATTGATGGAAAAACGTAGTATGTGTTAAATAACAACAGACCGTCTCTTTTTAACACCAAATTTGAAATGGAAGGTGTCCAACAAATGGTACAAAAATTCTCCAGTAGGCAAAAACACAATCTCTACATGGTTCAAACAGTCAGCAGCAAAGATTGGGATCGATGCTGAAAGAATGAAAGTGACAAATCATTCAGCCAGAGCCACAGCAGTCACTAGCCTAGCACAGTTTGGAGTTGAAGAACAACAACTAATTAAAATAACAGGCCATTCCAGTAGTCAATCTATTAAGCCTTACCTACAAATGAATAGTTCTCACCACAAAAAGATTATTGAGTCTATGAGGCAAATTCAGGCAAGTGAAACTACAACGGCTGCCTTTGTAGAGCAATCGAATAATGCCAGTATTTCCGACACTTCTTCCAGAGTTGTCTACAACAACTGCGTGTTTAATATTCATACAAAAAATTAGTTATAATTTTAAAGTTTTACGTTAAATCACTTTAATAAGTAGTGTTATACTAAATAGGCAATACAAAGTTAATCTATTATGAATGTTTTAGCTTTTCTATCCTGCTTTATTTCTGAAATATACATTGTTGGACATAATATATAATTTTTTCTTATTGTGATTTTTTTGCTAAAATGCCACAAAAACATATTTCCGGCGGCTTTAGTTAATTGTAACTAATTCGAGTTCTAGAAATGAAGTTCATTTTAGCCGTTAGTAACTCGTTTTTATTACTAAAATGTGAGAAACATTAAATAACAAATTTGTTATCTGAAATCCAATGTATTTATAGTTTTAAATTCAAATAAAACTTTAAAAAACATATTTCCGATGAGTTTAGTTAAATATGACGCACTACATTTTTACAATAGAAGTTGATTTTACTTGTTAGTAACTAAGGTTTATTACTAAAATTTCAGGAACATTAAAAACATTAATTCGTTTTCAACATAACATCTGAAATTATGTCTAATAGTTTCAACTAAAGCTTAAAAAAATTATTTCCGATGATTTTAGAAAAATATAACATATATTTTCACAAGAGAATTTTACTTTGACGTTTAGTAACACTTTTTTGTTACTAAAATGTGACGGACATTAAAAAATATTATTAATTGTACAAATGAGGAGAAATTGATAATACGTTTTTATTTAGATATTATTCATATAATATAAACGAGTAAATAGTTGGCTCTGAGTAACATTTGTTAACGTTTGACATTTGGCAGTTATTGTCTCGGTGATTTGGCATTCAAAATTATTAATTATTGTCCAATCAATCTAAAATTTTAATAAATAATAAACAACTTCAAAACAAATATCTACAATGAACTGTAAAAGTTAAAATATGTACATGTCCAAAACAACCACAACGAGTAACAACTGTAAATTATTACCATTTTTATTGGACCAGTTCATGGACGAAAATATTCTTGAAGATAAGAAATTATTTTAAAATTGATATGGAATTAAACCAATTTTAGAAAGCCACAAGATGTCCAAAGCCCAACGGAATAAACGATGTAAAATATTACATATATTTGTTGAAACACAGACAATTTTTAATGATAGAATCACCAAGTTTTTCGCCCATTAAAAAAGATGCAGTGCAAGAATTTCATAATATTTTAAATCTTTGCAAAATTTTTGATGTGTCTCTTTTAGCCCCGGTGTTCGATATGTAAAGAAAATTGGTTAGTATCAATAAAAATTATAAGTTAGCAACAAAATGTATTTTGATTTTATTCTGAGTGACTTTTGTCGATAGATATAAGGCGCTTCATTTTTGACAGAAAAATGATCACTTATTAATTCCATTAAGTTAATAGGAACTAACAAAATTATCGCGATAATCTCCCGTTGCTATAAGCAACGTAAACAAAAAGGATATTCTGGCTCTAACAGAAACACAAGTAAACTCGTCCACCAACAAGGTCCATATGCTTTGTCCTGGTTACGAACTCCATTCTCGATTCAGGTTCAAAGGTGGAGTCTGCCTTTACGCTAAGGCTAACCTTTCATGCCAGCGTGAAGAGAGTTTGGAACCGAAAGACTTTGATGTGATGTGGTTCAAGCTATCTGATACCAAACTGACTAAGTTCCTCTGCTGCCTTTACCTATCACCTAATGAACCTTCATATAACGACCTCTTTGAGTTTTTATCACTCAAACTGGACTACATTCAGGAGAACCATCCAACAGCTGAAACCATAATCATGGGAGACTTTAATGTACATAACGCTGCCTGGCTCAAATTCTCTAACAAAACAGATGATGCAGGTCGTCAAGCCGAGGCCTTCGCCATCACTCATGGTCTAGAACAACTGGTCGAGCTACCAACCCGCATCCCTGATGTCAACAACCAGTCTGCCAATACACTAGATCTTTTCCTCACCACCAATCCTGGACCCGTATAGAATAGACGTTTGTACCCCACTTGGAAACTCTGATCACACCCTCATCTCCGCAACATGCTCTTTCCATCTACCATCGAGCTGCACAATACCACCCCGTCTCATGTGGCATTACAATTCGGCCGACTGGGAAGGTCTTCGTATGTTTTTCTCAGCGTTTCCATGGAAGAGAGTTTGTTTCTCTTCAGTAGATCCAACACGATGTGCTGAGACAATTTCTGAAATCATCATGTTGGGGATGCAAACTTACAGACTTCGGGTACCGGATCTAGTTTAAATTGACGATTTTGGGGTGCCCATTAAAACATTTAATGGTTAAGTTATTTTCTCCAAGCTATTCTTTTCGTCTAATTCTTGGCGTAGATCTTTATAGCATTGAATTTGGCGAGGAGTCTTATCGGCTGACATGAAACATTCTTGAAGCTATTATTTTTTTTTTATTTTTTTGGAGTTTCTAATGCATGCCAGTACTGTGGCCTCATTCTCTAAAGTGACTTTAATAGGACGAGGAATGGTTCTATTGGCATCGTATTTTCCTAGATCTACTAGGTCGGAATGACATCTGTATTAATATGAGGTTCACGTAATAGTGTTATTTGAGTGATACAGTTGAATTCATTTAAAAATAATCCCTCATGCCCCTTGAAAATAGCTTTGACTCTTTACGTGTTTTGAACAAGAATCCAAGAGAAAACGCGGCGGTCCTGTGCTAACCGTTTCCTGTAGATATATTGACTTTCTTCCTCTTTTCAGTCGAAGACGGTATTTCTTTATTTGAGGCACCGTTTTCGCGCAATAAATATACCTACAATGGCTTCTTTTAAATTTCAGCTCAACTACAAACAATTCAAATCACCTATCGGTAATGTAAATATAGCTGGTTGAAAATAACCTAATTTTTTCTCACTTTGACAGATGAAATTTGGTAAATGCGAAAAAGTTACGTTATAGTAGGAGACTCGTGGAGGTCGACCTTCACTGATCTTGTATAACTCGATGAGACATTTTTTATCAAATATACTCTTTATAAAACAAATATGCCCATGATAACTCTGCCTATCGAAAAGGTTCATAGCTATTTTAATTGAATTAATTTTAATCAATTTCTTTTTATCACCTTCACTCTTTGATAACTGAATGAGTTTCAATTCTCAACTGATAGTTTTAACACACAGAATATGCCTAGGTAGGCTTGCCTTACCTCTATTTCTGTGCATGGCTACCTGGCAAGCAGATGTGAGAAAAAATAACATAGGTAACTACACTGGATCTGTTAACCAATCGAAATTCGATATCATAGGTAAGATAATTCTAATTACAAAACTAACTGTATAGGCTTCTGCTCTGCAAAAAAATCGTCCATAAAATATTGCTAAGCTTACAAAGTTTTAGAATTTCAGCCATTTGATAGGTGCGAGAGAGAAAGTTGATGTCCGAGGTCCGTGTGATAGAACAGGACACAACATAGCAGCTGCACGCTACCTGACCTGAAATCGCATCCGAGTGCATGCTCGTGTACATGTGGGAGTGACAGTGACAGCATTTATTTACACTCGACAGTAATTTTGAACCTTTTAATATGCTTTGTAATAACGCTTTAACAACATAAATGTATATTAAATTTTATTTTTCTATATTGATGATAATTTTTATTCATTATAATTGTACTCTTTTAAAAGTAACACACTTATTCCCTGGGCTTTACGGCATTTATTTGATTTTAAATAATAAATAAATAATTTTTTATTTACATTTAAATAAAAAATATAGTTTTTTTTATCATTTTAAAATTTTATAATTTAGTTAAAATGAAAAAAAAAATATTGAATTTTTTTTTTTTTCATTCATTAATATATTGGAATTATTTATTTTGATTATTTCATAGCTGTAAGTATATATAGTGTGGAATAATACAAAAATTGTGATCGGAATTGGAGTTATAATGAATTAGAGGAGTGGATATTTTGTGCGCGATAACAGTGCCTGAAAATGACCTTTGTAGGAGGAAATGGTAAACCTAATACAACTGGAAAGTCATAATTCACATAGATAAAATAAAAAATAAATAGCTAATTAGTTTAAGGTAAAAAAAAACATATGACTTCTCTCATTGGTTATTGAATCATATTCACTGTAATAAATGAGTCAATATATTTGGTAATGAAGATTTATTCATTAACAACATATTTGACTCCATTTTTTTCATTCTGGAAATAAATTTAAAATTTATGATTATTTTAAACGTCTGGAAATCAGAGTTAGAAAATACCGCTGCATAATAACTAAAACCTGTCAATTAATTTTTTTTTCGAAAATTTTAAGATTTGGACAAGCAAGCCAAATTTCGTTTTAATGTTAAGGTACTATTATCCTTCACATTTGCAATTTTAATTTGGCTCCTGGAACGTCGCCCTGTCAAACTCAATTTTTTTTATGTTTATTTTACACATGTATTTTAATGTGAGTTAGGTAATGTTTGTCCCTTACTCTTCGGACTACTAGCGCTGCTAGTGGGGACTTTTCGTACTAGAGAAAAAGGCTCATTCTGGGATATCTCAATATTCGTGTCATTTCATATACAGTCACGAAAAATCTCCAATGAAATCAACTAATTTACCCCTAACTGACCTGCCAACTAATGAAATGTATTGTGTACACAAATGCAACTCCGGTCAGCCTTGATTAAAATGTGCCACACCGATTCACTGAATAATCAGCAAAACCTGATCTGCTGCCACCACAAGTGCACTGGGGTCTGCATCTTCTCAATTACAGTTGGCATTATCCACCGAATACTTTCCCACAATGTGCAGATGTCCGTCCGCATTTCATTGAAATAGGAAGTGGCAAAATCCTACACGCCTCAATAACAAAGCTTTGCTAGTCATTCTGCATTTAAAAATTGAATTCCAGAAACACTGTTGTTTCAAAAATATGTTTAGGATCCACGTTGAATTCAATCTAATTATTGAATGCAATGATGATTGGCTGATGTTATTTTTAAAAGATAGCGTGAAATCAGAGCAGGCGCTAATTTGAGTGAATCTGGCTTTATAGTTATTTATTTGTTCATTTCCACCTTTGAGAATGATTAATTTATATTACCAAACAGGATTTTGCTACCAATGCACCAAGGGTTGTTATATTCTTATGTTTTTTTTTTTATTGATTAGTAATTGAAACCGCATGAAAGTATCTGGAAATAAAAAAAGTCAGATCAAAATGTTGATAAAATATAATAACTTCTATTGCGGTAAGGTAGAATTATTAGTATGCAAAATGGAATTTGCATGAAATTATTTATATTGAAGAAAAAACAAACTAACGTTCTGACAAAAAACTCTTTGTTTTGAGACTTGATAAATATAATTTGAAAGTCAACTTATAGTTTCTGAAAAAATATATTTTACATCAATTGTAAATTTCTGCTTAACGTTTTTATTGTCGCTTTTAACACGAACCCCTTTATCGCGAAAGTCTCATCTATCCTTTGAATGGTTTGCAGAAGAGCTAAATCCGCAAAGAAAAGTTAATTGTTTCTGCGACCGATCAACAACTAAATGGGTTGTGTAATGGTTGAGAATGCACCTCTCTTATTATCGCGATGCAGCAGGAGACTGCGAGAATTATTGTTCTTCATAAATTCCAAGATTGTTTGAGAGAAAGAATCGTATGAAGGGAACGGATTCATTGTGAGCAAATAGCGACGTTGAAACCCTACCGATTTATCTCCCGAAAGCAAGTGTATTTCCAGAAGTTGTTGCATCTCCTAAATCATCTGACAGTGTAAACAATTTGATCCGAATTTCCTGCAATAAGGGATGTCTGAAGATTTGAGAAGACAAAATCCTAGGTAGTTCTGGCATGAAACGATTCCAAACGTAGACTTACAAAACTCTGTGTTGCTAACGTCACATGCAATATGTAGTGGAAATAATCAAATTTTTTAAACAGAATAAAATTGGGAATGTTAATACAACGGCACTCACAATCCAATATTATTATTATTTTTTTTGCAGTCGAACACATTATTTTGAATTATCTTATGTACAATTATTAGTGATTTTACATTCAAATATTTCAAAATGGAAGATGCTCTCGTAATACTCCACCCTACTCTCAAAAAAATCAGAGAAATCTTAGTACAAGTTCTTTTATCTCTAGCTGTTATATAAACGTATAATTTTAAAATAAGTTATGCTAGTGGCCAGATCAGCAGATGCAGCGCAAGTAACCCGGTACCTGCAAGAACGAGCAGACAGGACTAGAAGACTGTTTCAACTCATGGAAAATCGAGATCAATCGCAGAGAAGTTGTTTTCGCTTACCGTATTCACCAGAAGAAGAACCAAACCATCATCATGAACGACTAACGCATCCCTTGGCAGACGGAGCCAAGCATCTAGGAGTCACCCTGTAAAGGATATTGACATCTGACAACACGTGACACAAAGGCTCGAACTAGCGAAAGCAGCCAGAAGAAACCTCAACCCCATGGAACAAGGACGCAGTTGAAGCTGTTCTCATCAGGACCATTCTCCATCCCATCATCCTGTATGTACCCACAGCCAATACGCAGAAACATTACAGGACCAATATCCAGCCATTTTTTAACGTTAGCTTGAGAATGGCAGTTAATGTCTCTTGTGATACGTCACGAATAGATAGGATCTATAGGGACCTGAAATGTCAATACAAACTTCTGCAGATGACCATCTAAGGAATCACGCTTCGGACCATCTAAGGAATCACGCTGACGCAACATCTAGAAGACGGACACCACAGGAACCCAGTGATCCAGGAATTTCCGACGGAAACCTGAACCTGGACGACTGCAGGTTCAGAGAGAGGGACAAATGCACGCAACCAGTCTACCAGAACCAGCGACCACCGCTAAGAGTAGCACTCCGCCGCATCAAATGAGTAACAAACCCAAACAAAAATACGTTAGATAGTACAACCACCACACACCACATTTTACACACCCATCAGGCACATCACCACCATGCACACACACAGCATCACGCCGAAACACAACATGCTAGACATAAAGAGGTTCAAAGCACTCCAGAGGCTGACTTAATACCGAAAGAGGTACGATATCAATATTACAGACGCTATCTTTGCAGTGGAGGACCGCTCCAAATGGAGCGGGAGGATGCAAGTGATTACCAACTCTCGTTCACAAAGCGTGGAAGAGGATATATTATCCATGGGCACTCAAAACTTTCAGGGGGCATGGTGAGAATAGATTTTGCTAGCCCATTCTTGGATTTATTTGATCTCACATTGAGAAATATTTCTCCACCTTTGGTGAATATAAAATTATGTAGTTATGTCAAAATATCATTGAATTGGCATATCAAAATGGATGTTGAATTGTACTGCTGAAAAATATAAAGATACCCATCAAGAAGGTAACTAAGCATTTCATATTTTCTGCAGTTAGCGCTTCACCTATATGAGAACCTCTCGACTTATTCTCGGCCATTATAAACTAGGGATAATAATAATAATAATAATAATGTTTATTGTCTGTTAAAAGTTAATATTAGTAATTGAAATATTAAGACAACAATAAACCTGCTGGGAACCCATTAAAATTGTTGCACATTTATCTCTAGTAATGTTTTCATTTATGTTACTTCTATTGATCGGTATATTTTATTCATGTTACTTTATCAATCGGTATATTAAAACTGTCTTCTTCAGAGTACAGTATATACAATATTGAAATGATATATACCTTATCTACTGTAGATGTAATATATTAAAGAAGTACCTTAAATGATGATATTATATGAAAGTAAAATATAAAATAACAATTCCACAAATCCAACTAACAGAGATCAGCTGAACTATGGACCAAATGAACCATAGAAATAATTATTGAAGAGAAATAAAAAAGTAAACAAAAATTATAAAGAAAAGTTGTAGTTTTTTGTAGACTTGAATTATTTAATGAATTATAATATCTGTTTTTTCATTACCAGGGTCTATTTCAGGAAATTCCAGTTACATCACTGGCTAATGCTACTAACTACCACATCAAGAGACACAGTATTCGCAAAGAAATCGGAATTGCTAATGAATTCAGATACAATGAAAGTGGAAAACTAGCTGGAAAATTCGGCAACTAGTGTGTAGTTGACTACGATATGAATGCTTCAACAACAATTGTGCTATTTCTTTCTTAAGAGATTAAAATGATAATAGAAAAAAATATTATCTCTCCCACCACAGTTTGCATCAGAGAAAGCCATTCACCCTAATGATGTTTATAGAATCATAGACATCATTGAGAAGTCATTGGAAAGAAATAAATAACATAAACCAACTTTTTTTATTCAAGACTTATTGTGATATGTCCTTCTATATACTTTTTCTATTATAAAAAGATGTTAACCTTTTTATCTTCATCAGTAGACATTCTCACTTTGTTTATGAATATTAGTGTAATCTACATTGTTTTATATTTGTAAACATTTTCAATATTATTTTTTCACTCTTTTACTCCATCTAACTAACTCCATGGTACCAATAATGTTACCAAGTTTTCTGTTTTCTTGGCATTATGGATTGTTGTTCAATATCTTTCTTTTCTTTCTATACCTTTTATTTATGTTGTTTTGTTTCCTCTAATATTTTCTCTCCCATTGATGTATTTTTCCTTTGAGTGTTTATTTTTCTATTTTATTTCTTTTATTCAAATGTTTCTGGAATCCTAACTATCTATCAATCTATTTTATTAAACTTTTTCACATTTTATTCCCTAACTTGCCTATTAAATTTGTTAAGTCTATACTTATTATTCCCTAAATTTTCATTTTCATTATTTGTCTCTTCTATGGAATCTTGTTTCTGTTTTATTACTACAAGTATATACATTTTATTTTAAAAATTTTCAATTGAAATCTTCTGTTAACATTATCAATTATTTTCATTTTCATAACTAACTTTTCTTGTTTTTTTGAAGCAAAATGTATTTTAAATTCTTTTCCATTTTTCATTTAACATTTTACTCATCCATTTCATTATTATTTTCCATTATTTGTATTTTGCTTTGCTTTATTTCGGAAAAAATTCTATTCTGCCCCTGTAAATGTCATTGATTGCATTACTATTATTTTTTTATTAATGTTCCCTTTTTTTCAACTCAAATGTTTTGAGCTAGCCACGTACATGCTTCAATATCTATTTCTCTTTTATTATTATTTTATCATTTTTTGTCAACTTCCTTTGCAACTCAAAAAATTCATTTTTTCCCATGTTTCTGCCTTCATATATTTTCATTATTTTACTTTACTTCATTTATTTTCTCCCCTTTGCAGCAAAACTTTTTATTTTTCATATCTATTATCTATAAACTCATTATTTCTTTGTTATCGATATTCATGTTTATACTTTGTATTTGTTTATGATCTTTTTCTAATAAACTGTTACTATGATCTGTTTTTTTTGTATAACTACTCCTCAAATTTTATTATTTGTTTGTATTCCATGACAATTATTAATGACTCTACTCTCCTGAATTATTGTCTGTCTCTTCTTAATTTACTGATTTTATTCCTTTTCTACTTTTATCAAGAGTACTTATTTCATTTTTAACTCTTCTCTTTGTTTACTATTCATGTCTAATTCTCTAATGTCTTTTTATTTTCTCTATCCCAGCCTCCTACCTGCCATTTATAGTGGATATTCTTTGTGTTATTGCCACATAAAATCTCATTTTGCTGTCCTATTTTGTTTCCTAATTGTTTCCAGAGCCCCAACAGTTCCTTTTACTTTGTTGAGATTTTTAGTTTGTATTTTGTTTCCCTATACTTCCATTTTTTTTTCATATCCTTTATTTCTCTCTTTTCTTACATTTCCTTCTCTCAATCTTTTTTTCCATACTCGTGTTTTTTTTTTCTAACTCTTTTATTTCATTTTTCAAACTTCTTTCTTTTCTATTTCTATCTTTATATTTCCATTTTTTTCTTTTCCATCCCTTTCCATTCCTCTTTCCCCTGTACTTTCTCTCATTCCATCATTCATTCTTTTTCTATTTGCTCTTTCATTTCCCATTTTTCTTATACTTCCTATATTTTCATTCATTTTTTTTTCTGACTTTTCATTCATTCTCTTTCTATTTGTTGTTTCCATTTCATTTCCTCTCATAATTTGCTTTCGAATTTTCTTTCATTTCCCCATTCATATCATTTTTTTCTAACTCCACCTTCCATAATTAAGTATTTTCATTCATATAATTTTCTTATCTCTGACCTTCCATACCCAAGCATATTTCGATTCATTTTTTCAAAAAAATTAACATTTGCCACTTCCATTCCTGTACTTCTACCTTTTATTTCCTATCTCTCTCACTACCACTCTCCTTTGTTCCTGATCGCCTCCCTCTCTCTCACCTTCTCTGCACCTCAGCCAATCCTTCTCTAACCATCTCTCAACCATTTGATTCAATTCAATATCTAGCCTTACACGTTGAAATGCCAATTGCTAATGTTCACCCAGTGTCACAGAAACACATTTTCCCTTTACTCTGTCCTTTACTTCTGTCTTGAAAATGATATATTGCCCTTTACTTCTGCTCACGTTGCGATAAATATTAAAGAACAATATATCTTTAATTTGGCCCCCTTTACTTTGCCCCAGAAATTTATTATATTGCCCTTACTCTAGTTTCACCACGTTGCGATAAATATTAAGAAATAACATATTTCCCTTTACTCTTGCCCTTACGTTGCCAATTGTTGGTGCAATGATGTTATAAACAAATTATTTTGAAGCTGTCATATTGTGAAGTGATAGCTAGGTCAATTTGCCATTCGTTGTGGCCGAATTGTTAAGCATATAGATACATGCCCCTGTATAATATTTTGTATGATAATACACTAGCTAAATGCCACTTGCCTCGTCACGTTGCTGCTAAATTGTTACCACTTCCTACTACAGCTAGTTAATATTTGGTACGCCTCTTGGTTCCAGATAGCCGTTTTATAAATTGTTTCACTAGCCACTGCTTGATATGTCAAATTTATATTTATTCAATAGCCATGTACGGATTGTTGATCAGCTGTAGAAAACAACGACAAAGTATCAAAGCAATTATTTCCTTTATTCAGGAAACTTAATTTTACCTGGCCTACGAAAATAACTTCACTTAAGGTGAATCACAAATATCCATGGATAATCATGAAAAAGTTCATTGTAAATATACACAACCTCACTTTCACCTTTGAAAGTGAAAAATTTCTTCAATAGTTCGGAAATCAATTGAAATAAAGTTCTTCCGATGGAATATGCGTTATTAGTGAAATTGTTCAGTTCCGGAATGTGAACTATGGAAGGTTTATAATTCGTCTGGAAACCGTCGCCGTTCAATACACGCCAGGATTTGACTGTTTCACTCCAATGCACTGTGAACTCCAATACCAAATAGAAGGAAACCATACAAATCTCAGCAATCAGCTTTGGATACTTGTATACGCTTATAATGTTAATTCATCATCCAGCCATCATGCGTATCGCATTCGTTGACATTCAAGCCTTCCAAGTCAATGGCATCTTCTATCCAAAGGAGGTGTCCATAATCGTCGGCAGTCAGCGACACAACTTTTTGTTCAAGACACCTGTGCCGTATACCAACCTGGATGCTCAAGACCGCCGCACCGTAAGATATTTGGAAAAATCGATGCATGGCATTCCATACGACACCGGTTACATAGCTTATGAAGACATGGATGACATCCTACTGAGACACCTATTCTACCAGGCTGATCGAATTCATGTGAGAGGGAACCAAAAATACGATTTCCTCAAGGAAAAATTTTTGGAAATGGGATTGTCGTACCAAGTGGATATCTACGATGTGGCCTTCTATGATTCAAGCCATTGGTCGACAGACAAATTCGAGCCTACCCTGGACCACTGCCCCTACCACAACACCGGGAAGTTCATGTGTGCCCAGAGGAACACCCAGTATCTTCACCAATGGCTGTGTACATATATTTTACCAAATTAAGTTTTCATTTAGAATTGTTTTTTAGGAAATAAATATGTATGTGTGTATTTCAGTGTTTCTGTCCAACTATCCTTTCCATCTTTTTCTCTTTCAGGTGGGGTTGAGTTCCCAATTGAAATAAATAAAATTGAAAAAAAGTTGAGAAAAAAAGTTGAAAAAAAAAAGTTGAGAAAAAAAAGTTGAGAAAAAAAAGTTGAAAATACTTGAGAAAAAAATAAAAAAAAAATATGAGAAAAAAAGTTGAAAATACTTGAGAAAAAAGTTGAAAATACTTGAGAAAAAAAGTTGAGAAAAAAGTTGAGAAAAAAAAACCAAGTTTGAAATGAAAAACAAAGAGGGGAAACCGTCAGAGGTATCTCTCTCTTCACACCCACACACGGTATACGTGGCTCACGTCACGTACACCGTTTGTGAAATAAAAGTCAGGTTAGACTCTCTATTCATTTATTTTGAGTATTACATGACGATTCCAAGCTTCTTTTACAGTTTTGAATAGGAATTTCGCCAAAGCAAAAAACATTATGGTTATAACAACACATGAGAGTACAAAAATCTTATATATTTCATGTTCCAAGGGTGGTAGTATTGGTGGTGGTGGTGGCGGCGTTGGTGACGTCATCGCTACTGCTGCCGTTGGAAGCCTTCTCCATGGCATCACTGTACTTGTAGAATCATTCATTTCAAACTTGAGCTGATATTTCTCGATTATGGTGTTGTTGTTGTCATCGCCTTCGAGGTGGGGTGGCAGGTCTGTGGTGAAGAATAACCTTCGAAGTCCTGCTGTTCGATTCATTGGGATCCAAGACTGATTGCCATCTTTGAAAGAAACCGCTACTCCACGTACATCATCATCATACGGTATGTCTACGTATAAGATGGTGTTCAGAATCAAAGTCACTAGTACCATTTGAATCATATTTCGATGTTGATGGTTGTGTCGTGCAGAGATTCAACTCTTTCAATTTTCTTGTGACGTTTCGTTTCTCTCCATAAAACTGTAACTCTTCGTTCAGAGCTCTGACTTTTCGATTAAACTGTTCCAATTTCCGTGTATACTCCTCTGTCATCGACAACATAACCTCAACTGACGTCATTTCAACAAAAAACTCCAATATATACTTGTTTCGTTCTCCTCCTCCTCTAAACACTCTTTCGATCCACCCTGTATATTTGGTGACGTTTTAAAAGTTATCCGTCCTGCTTCCATGTCGCCGACAGTGCCTTAGCCCGCTTAGATACAAATACGAATAGTAATCGTTCCAACATTGAATGAAGTTATCCCACGGTTCGAGCGTGCAGCTGCATACTCTCTTATCTTGTTAATGTAAACAAACTCTTTCACAAAGGATGCCGCCGCCGATATCTTATCTCAATGTAAACAAAGGATGCCGCCGATATCCGGTCGCTTAAATAAACAACTGATAAGAAGTGCTGACGTAGATAATATTCCTGCGGTTGAGTCATAGCCGCATCATCGCTGGCTCCTCCCACTTTCCAAAATGGCCGCCGCCATTCACGTGACATTCAGTCTTCCGTCCGACCAATACCGTTGACGAAGGCAGGACACACCCATTCAGTCTTCCGTCCGACCAATGCCGTTGACGGATATTGGTTGACACCCCCATTTCAATATGCTGCTCGGCTATTGGATAGCGGCCGGCGGCTATCACCACTCCCACGACCTATCACAGCTCTCCCCACCTCCCACTCTCAATCACACACTCCCATACACAACATGGCTGCCACCATTCCGACCAATCACAGGCCACTCATCCCCCCCACCCCTACCCACATACAACCATCCCCACCCCTCTCACCGCCATCTTTTTCACAAACCCCTCCCACAACGAACCGCCCATGACCGCCACCATCATCCCTACCCCCACCCGAAAACCACCCCCTCACTCGCCAAAACCCACCCCAAAATAGGGGTTGCGCCAGAACCGGCATAGCATATCTACTGACACCGTTCTCCAGAATCAAATGGAAAATGAGGAATCGGATCAAACAAATTATCCTGAAAATTTTCAAATAGGTCGTCAAAATATCGACCAAACGTAGAACCAATAGTAATTTCCTTCAACTCCTCTAATTCGGGCAACTACCATATGTTGTTTTACCAGAATACAATTTGAAATTACTAATCGATACGGGTTCGACAAAATCATTTATCGATTCCAATTTAGCGTATAAATTGTTCCCAAATCGAATACATAATGATCCAATTTATAGTATCCACTGTATTTCAGAAATCTTTCCATAAACATAGTACTACAATACCTATATCAAAAATATTCAATATTTCTGGAAATTCGAAATTTTATTTATTTAAATTTCATAATATTTTTCATGGATTGATCGGAATCGACAATCTTAAATTATTGCAAGCTAACGTTGATTTCAATGATGGTTTTCTCATTACACCTCATTCGAAAATGGAACTGATGTTTCACAGAATTCAGAACGATTTGAATCTCATTTCTATATTTCCGCGAAGCGAGCAAGTAATAAAAATTAAAACAACCATAAGAAACGGAGAAATCATTATTCCATATAAAAAAATACATAATTGCGAAATTCCAGAAAGCTTATCTATAGCGAAAAATGGAGAAGCGATAACGACCATATTAAATAACACTATGGAAGAGATAACGTTAGATTTCTCTGAACCCGTAATTGTAGAAGAGTTTGACCGAGCATGTATAAAAGAATTCAATTTCAACAACTTTGATGAGACGGAAAAACGTAAACTGGACTTATCAAATATTAGGACCGACCATTTAAATATTGAAGAAAAATCTATGATCGAAAAATTGTGTTTAAATGTTCCGATATTTTTTACTATGAGGATACTCCCCTTACCTTCACTAATAAAATAAAACATCGTATAAGAACTACAGATGAACCCCTGTGTATACAAAAACTTATAGGTATCCGTTTATTCACAAAAAAGAAGTTGAGTCTCAAATTCAGAAAATGTTGAATCAAAAAATTATCAGGCCCAGTAGTTCACCTTGGTCCTCCCCAATTTGGGTAGTTCCCAAGAAAATGGATGCCTCTGGCAAGCAAAAATGGAGGGTAGTTGTTGATTACCGAAAATTAAACGAAAAAACTATCGATGATAAGTACCCTCTGCCTAATATTACCGACCTTTTGGATGAGTTAGGCAGATGTCAATATTTCTTAACCCTAGATCTTGCCAGCGGTGTTCACCAGATTGAAATGGGTGAGGAAGATGTTGAGAAGACAGCTTTTACTACGGAGCATGGGCACTATGAATATCTTCGTATGCCTTTCGGTCTCAAAAATGCTCCAGCAACATTCGAGGGGGATTCAAAATGAAAAATGTCTTGTTTATTTGGACGATATTATTATTCTTTCAACTTCTCTCCAAGAACACATAGAAACGTTACGAGCAGTATTCCAGAGACTTAGAGACTCTAACTTCAAAATTCAGTCAGACAAATCTGAATTCATGAGCAAAGAAGTGGCCTATCTTGGTCATATAGTCACACCAGATGGTGTGAAGCCAAATCCCGATGAAATCAACGCAATCAAAAATTTCCCAGTCCCAAAGACAACAAAACAAATTAAAGGCTCTCTAGGTTTATTCGGTTATTACCGTAGGTTCACAAATAATTTCGCTAAAATCACTAAACCACTGACTAAATGCTTCAAAAAAGGTGCTCAAATTATTCATGATGAAGAATTTTTGACATGTTTCGAAACGTGTAAAAATTTACTTATAAACAAGCCAATACTCCAATATCCGGATTTGTCCAAACCTTCCAATTTAACGACAGATGCGAGTAATTTTGATTTAGGAGCTGTTTCGAGCCAAGGGCCTATCGGAAGGGATCTTCCAGTGGCGTACGCGTCTAGAACTCTCAATGATTCGAAGGTAAATTATAGTACAATCGAAAAAGAATTATTGGCAATCGTTTGGGCAACCAAATACTTTCGACCATACCTGTTTGGCAGGTGATTCAATATTATAACTGACCATAAACCCCTTCGAAGGATATTTTCATTGAAAGATCCAACTTCAAAATTACTAAGATGGCGAATGAAACTTGAAGAATTTCAATACAATATAATATACAAAAAGGGCACATCTAACACAAACGCGGACGCACTCTCGCGCATCGAATTACACACAAAAGAAACGAACGATATATTTGGATATATCGACCAATTCAATGAAAATATGTCAAAAATAGACCAAGACGATAACCTTTCGACACAAGTCCAACTGGACATTGACGATAACAAAATTACCCAAAAACAAATTTCAATTCATGAACATGACGAAGACGAAATAACCGTTCATACAAACGCCGAAGAAAATCCTATTGTTGAAGTACCAATTTCAGAAACTCCAGTCAACCACGGACATAATCAAATTATTTTTTAATCAGTACTCCACTCACCTGTTAAACCAAAAATAACTATTTTGTTCGAGAAGAAACAACGACTAACCGTACAAATTGCCGAAAATAACTTTGAAAAGGACATTGTTAACTTTGTCAAAGATTACGTTGCCCCAAACGTACAGTATCATCTTTATTTCGAAAGACCAGAAAAATACGAACCTTTTTGCGAAGTGATTGGGCGCAATTTCAAGTGGCTTTCTTTAAAGTTTAAAAGATGCAAATTCAAACTCGTTGACGTCACAGATAAAAATGAAAACCAAGAACTGATACAAGCATATCACGAAGGAAAATGTAATCATCGTGGTATTGACGAAACGTACCAAAAATTGAAAAAACGATATTATTGGCCCCATATGAAAGATTCAATCCAAACTTATATTAATGAATGTGAAATATGTCACCAAAGTAAATACGAAAGTCATCCCATCAAAATGAAAATGAATACTACTCCAACAGCCACCAAACCTTTTGAAATTATTCATATAGATATTTATACCTTGGAGAAAAACAAATTTTTGACGATAATAGATAGTTTTTCGAAATACGCGCAAGCATATCATTTGCCATTTTTGTCTGGCACTGATGTAGCGAATAATCTCTTGACATTTTTCTCACATCACGGTGTACCTCTTCAAATTATTGTAGATAATGGCTCTGAATTCAAAAATTCCGTTATTGAGGAACTATTAAAATAGCACAAGGTCAACGTTCATTTTATTTTCCCAAATCATCCGCAATCGAACGGGCAAATGGAAAGACTCCACTCAACTATTATTGAACATATCAGACTTCTCAATACCAGGGGGTTCTCAAAAACACCCCCTCAAATGAAAATGATTTACGCTATTCTCGCATATAACCACTCAATACATTCAGCTACAGAATTGAAACCAATCGATATATTCAATGGCCATATAACTCACGAAAACCCATTCATAAAACGAAAAGAAAAAGTCATTTCTAAATTGAACAAAAATCGCGATAGTCCAGAACTTTTCGAAACACATTCGAAAGCCTTTGTAAAGAAACACTTGAGACAGAAACATGCAAATACATTTGAAATACCCGATATCATTACAAAAACAGACGAAAACAGTAAGACTGTTTCCACAAACAAACATGAAAAAGTACACATGGATAACCTGAAAAGACCCCGAAAGAAAAGCTACAGCTTCAGTAAATAGTTTTTCTATCTATTTCAGACTACCACTTAAAAAAAAATTACCCTGAAAAACTCAGAAAACAACCCTGGTATGATACCCTTGAAATTAGGAACCGCTTAAATTCAAGAATACCACCACATGCTAATTCATTTCTATGACTTGAACCCAATAATTATCGAAATCAATAAATTACACCATCAACATGGACAAATTTCAGAAACACTCAGTATCAACAATGACTCATCAACAGACACAGAAAACTACATAAAAATCTTGAATATAACGGAAAAATACTGAAAACAAACTGAAAAAATTATTCCACATCCTGAAAGAATGAAAAGAGGATTGATAAATGGAATAGGATCAATATTTAAATCGATTACAGGAAACCTCGACGCAGAAAACGGCGAACGTTATGAGAAGCTAATTAGAGTACTTGAGGGGAACCAAAAGATATTGCCTTCTAGTGTTCTAAAGCAAAATTCAATTTCAATAGATCTGATCAATAAATTCAATCAAACCATTCAGCAAATATCCCAGAACGAAAAATTCCTTCAATCAGAAATATATCATATTGCCGCTATATTCCAGAAAAAAACCTACAATGAAAATAAAGCATACGTTCACGATATTGTCAATCAACTGATAGATATGTACGAAATCATCAATTTAGCATTAGAGGATAAAGAAAACTCTTTAACCTTTGCTAAACTCAATATTATGCATCCTAGTATAATAACTATCACTGATCTCTTTACAGAATTGTCAAAATTAGAAAAAATCATTGCAATCAATCAATTTCCTCTCGAAATCACTCTGGAAAACACCTTGAAATTCGAAAAGATAATAAATATAGAATGTTTCATATTGAACAATGAAATAACCTATCTACTTCATGTCCCAATCACATATCCATACAATTTCGATTATTACCATTTATATCCTATCCCCGTGTATAGTAAAAGTTAGTTCAAGGCATTGATCCCAAAAAACTCATATTTGTTGAAAAACTCAGTGTACTTCACATTTCAAAGCGACATTTGTGTCAAAGTCAAACCACAATTCTATGTCTGCAACAAAATGTACATCAAGGAGATTTCTGGAGATATCTGCGAGCTGAACATGAAAGACACATCCACCTGCCAACAAATCGATGTCAAAATCACCAAGCCGATAATAAACCAACTGGACGATTCCACTCAATGGATCGCCATATTCCCGAATAAAACCACCATCCACCTCCAATGCAGAGAACAAGAAGAAATCCAAAAAATCATTGGATGCCACTTAATCGATATTCCAGTAGGCTGCAAAATCAATACCGATCAGATCAATATCGTCAATGAAGAGAAGGTAATCAATAAAAATCAAATAGTATTGATACCCGAATTGGATCTGGATCGAAATCCTAGGAAGAAATCGAATATAACTTTCCATCTGGATGACATCAACTTGGACGGACTCCAGAACCTGGAAAATCAACTAATCTCAAATAACCCGGAAATCATAGATAGTCAAGGATTTTCCCAAACACCCAGTATGTGGACTTTGGCGATCTACATAGCAATCATTCTTTCAACCATCTACTTCATCTACAAGAAACTTTTTGCGAGATGTATTGCAAAGAGGGCATCTCAAGAAGCGGCACCATTTGAAGGGATGAACCTGTCAAACGTTCAACTACCTCGCTGCTCTCCGTAGTTGAATCTTCGGGGGGAGGAATTATGTCACCATCTCCAGCCATACTTGCTGACGCCAGCAGAACCACCACTCCATCCAAGATGCTGAGTAGACATATCTCACGGGACGAGCCATCTTGGAACGATCCGGGAATTCATTCATATTTCACACTTAGACATAGCAACACCTATTTTTATAATTCTATATTTTCATTATTTTAATAAAACTGGTTTTAAAAAAGCAAGTTTCGTGTAGTCGATAGTTAATTCGTGGCAATTTTCTAGGTAGAATATTTCCACAATAATAATGCTTTGATTGGCCAAAATATATATGAATGATTTTAATTGGAAGTTTTGATTGGTTTCTAGAAATGTCAAAAAAAATCAGATAAAGATCCAGAGTAATATAATTTCTCCTAGTTCTGCTATTTAAATAAAAACTTCTATTTCAACGATCGCGATGAGTAGCGAAATGATTCATTCAACGATAAACCACTACATTTTCTTTCAATGAAACTGCAATTGGCTAAAGATTATTGCTAGAACACCCTATTTTATGTTCATGGTGAAAAAATTAATACATACTCAATAAGCTTATGAGTATGGTAGAATACGCCCGAAAAATAATCTATTGAAGTTGCTTTGGTATTTATGGAGAGTTTAGAAAAATCCAATTTACTAAAACTGAATCGTTATACTCAAGATTTTCCGCACACATAAAGGAATATAATTGAACTCACCTATGATATTACAACTTTCTCTTCCATTCGAAGTTTGGAGCAGTATCAAAAATAAAAATGTCATACCCATCGAAAATGAGTATCCAATAAAACATTTTCTGTGGACTTCTTTCACTTTCAGTATGAAGGTGTAGACGAATGCAGAGAGGAAATAACACAATGTCGAAAGGACGAGAACTGCAACAAAAATAACACCGGCACACAAAAAAAAAGTTGTCTGTGCACCGGGCGCCACCTATCTACGGGCATGTTTTCGACCCGCTGAACACGAATTTCAAGTCAGTTTAGGCCGTCCGGGCTTCAATTTCGAGTAAATTGCAAAAAAACCCAAAAATAGCGAAAATTCGATATTTTGACAAGATAAAAAATTCTGATTCTGCAATAAATTTGGCCCATAGTCCCCTCAAACATTCATAAAACTGCAAAAAACCGATAAAATAGCAGAAAATTGCTGCTGAAAAAATGGATTTTTTTTTTAAACACAATTAAATAAATTTCTTGTATTTTTTATTTCTAAAATACAAGATTAAGATCCAAGAATGTACACAAATTGAATTTTTAACGGTTTTTCGAGGGTATTGTACTGTTTCATTCTCAAATGATCTACGATGTGGATACCTCTTTTTCCACCTTTTCCTTTATTTAGTAAAATTTGTCATCGTGTTGGGAAATTTCAACTTCTTCGAAGTGCAGACTTCATTTCATTGCATGATCGCTTGTATCTTGCAACCAGGGCACCTCCTCGGGGTGACGGTGGGCAACAGAACCATCTGGCAGAGTCCCTGGGTTAACGGCTGTGTGCCGTCATGGCAGGTAAAAGTGATGAGTACTTTACGATGCAGGGATTCGGAAACCCAGTATCGGCGTCTGGTCAGGGTGAGAAAGCAGGCCCGCAGGCGTCGTCATCCAGCGACTGCAGCTCTTCAGTAGTGGAAAACTTGGCTACTGGAGAGTATACTATTACAAGAAGCAATTCCCATCTATGCAATAAGAGTCCTGATCAATTTTGTTACGTTTGTGGGGAGTTTCAGCCGGTAAAAAACCGCAGAACGTTTTCAGATAGATTAAAACAAAATCCCAATTTTCTTCGATTTTTGTAATTTTAATGATTTTTTACAATTTTTTTAGATTTAAAACGGTTTATGATTGAAGTACGATCGAAATTAGTATTTAACAGATCAAAATACATGAAAATTATGCTTGCATTAGATCTCAAAAAAAAATTTCTTGCCAAAACATCGAATTTTCGCTATTTTTTGGGGTTTTTTGCAATTTACTCGAAATTGAAGCCCGGACGGCCTAAACTGACTTTAAATTCGTGTTCAGCGGGTCGAAAAACATGCCCGTAGATAGGTGGCGCCCGGTGCACAGACAACTTTTGTGTGCCGGTGTAATCAAATTATCAGTAGTGAAATGAGTACATCATTGGCACACGGGGTGTTGATTGATTTCTAGGAATTGCATTTGAATGAGAATGAAGAATGCATTTGTATCTTTTGAACATTGTAAAAAATATCTTGTAGCTAAAATTGTTCCCTGATTGATTGAAGTGATTTTTTTTGGGAAAACGATGTTTTCAGACATTTCTAGGTATATAACCTTGATGAAAGAAAAAACAGATCAAGCTATACACGTGGAGAAGGAGTTAACGTGCAACGCCGCAGTGGCGGAATCGGACAAACTGGTACAGTCGGTATGACTTATCCCCATTTACCGCGGTGATAAAAACAGTATCTATAAAGAGCGATAGTTTGGAATTTTGGTCAAACAGCAATTGTATTTTGATTCGACGGTAAAAGCTCCGTATCAAAGGGAGGAAGACTGTCGAAAGTAGGCGTATAATAAATGAATGACAATGAACGTGACTGACGGCCGCGAATAACCTCGAATCAAATGTAAATGACGTGGAGGACGTAAAATAAAAGAAGTTTTCGGAGTGAATACTACTGTGTTGTAGAGTAAGTGCAGACAGTTTTGTAACTTCTCTCTTACAATCAATCTACAAAAGGAAAAAAGGTCAATTATCAAATTTTTCGAGTTTAATTTTCACATTTAATTGACATTTTTCATACTAATAAATACAGTAATCTAAAGAAATATGGATAAAACACATTGTTATTCATTCAAAATAATTTTGTAGTCAAATTCTGAGAGTTAAGAACAATATGAAAAATATGTGAAAAAAGAAAACAATATTCTCAATATATTTTTTTAAATTCTTCCCTATTTATTAATATTTCCTTAATATTTTTTGTTCGTGTAATTTACTCTATCAGACATGAAAGTTTTCAGTGAATTTATCAATTGTTTGGAAAGTATTCTCACATACCTAATTTGACAGTGTACGTGTTGGAATAATCAATTCTTTCCACTTTCAGCACCTGACATTAGTGACCCGATCCCACCAATGCCCCTTTTTTTCACAGACTGATTCTCGAAAACAATGACTTGTGAAGGATAAAAACCCAGTTGCAGGCACGACTACCATTTTCAACTTGAGAATAAATTACGTAAACACTACAATGAGGGCGAATCACGAATTCACCTAATTGTACATGCCGACTCAAACGCAACCGCAGTTTTCACATTTGTAACGAACAAATTCAAACTGTTGTAACTTTAAAATCCTCTATTTATCGAAGGATAACGAAAAACTCGCAATATGGAGTGATTCGCCCGATTCCGCCACTGCGGCCTCTAACAAAGATGCTCCAACTTTCGTACATGCCTAAACCAATTCATTTTCTCACATAGGAAAATATATTCAATGGAATTCCTGAGAAAATATCAGAAAGGGATAAAATAAGAAAAAAACCCGATGGCGAGACCAGTCGGTAAGGTGAATTTTGGAATTTCATAACTGATTCTAAAAGCCATCAATCAAGCTAACGAACCATGTATGTCCGAAAAAAATGTACATCTATCAACTGAAAACACAAACAACATTTATATTTTGTATAAATCTAATCCTACAATAAAAATTGGAGAAGAGTTCAAATCTCACTGAACGCTCAAAAAAAATTGAAACTCTTGTACTTTTCAATCGAAAGTTGGTGAAGTATAACCTGCACACATATTGGCTGTCGTGGCGCCGCCTAGAAAACGCAACATTTCGGGGATTATTGACAGTTAGATAACAAGTCATGTTTTGATAATTTTTATCCAAATCAAGTGAAAAAATTGAAGAAATTTGAAACATTGTCGATATCTGAGAACGATTTATCATATTTGTGTTGAACAAATGGATTTCCAACTTCCTTTCCAACCTCAAACTGTGATGATGAAAAGTGATGTAATACTTCAGCTCATTAGAGAAATGTCGAGAGCTGAGAAATTAACGCCCAAAATTTTAGTTATACATTTAAAACGTGTTTCTTCGCGATGGCAGTCAATTGGACAATGTGATCATTTTCCTATGGGAATTTGAACTTGGACCGGAATTCTGCTCCGGATGGAATGAATATCTCTATAATATCTGCCATATCTAATCATAGCGGCAGAATTTCCAATGGACACTATACGGCATATTCAAACACCCTTATTCTAATTGTTGGCACCTCTTCGATGATTGATTCTCTCATCCCAGGAGCATGTGTCCTTTCTATGAGAAATTTGATGATCTGAATTTTGATGGTGTTGAGGGTTTTCAGGTTTTCTCCAACTGGAAACAGCAAATGCGCAAATCACTTCGAGTCGGGCTTCAATCAAGATTTTCATCTTGAGATTATTTTATATTCAAACTTCACTTTCGTATTTTAAATTAATTTTAATATCTGTGTATTATTCTGAAATAAATGTTTTGAGAAGTTATTCAATATGAGCCCATATTATTAGACAAACCTCAGTGAAATTGACAGCCCTAACAGAACATCTTTGAATGTTTGTAACCTGCGTTGTTGTTGAGTTGAACTGGATTTATTTCATTTGTTCTCCAGTTATTGGTTGATTTGGTGAGACTACTATCGCGAAAAAAAAAAATGTATTCAGTGAAAAAAGTAATATAGGGGTTTTCAAAAACACTTTTTCCTTGTGTGTACACCTTGGAAAAAATTAATAGGAATGAAAGTTGTGGAAGCCCTAGAGCCTTATCTGAAGACGTATACTTAACAAATTGGTATGAAGATAAAGAATTGAGAATTTTGTTAATCCTCCAACAGCCTCTATTTTGAATCTACTCGGACCGAATTGGACCATCTTGAACTTATCCGAGGCATTGATGAAAATATTTTTGTGACCACTTCTACCCATCTGGTTGAAAATGTGGGCTCCTAATTTCGTTCGGTAGTAACAGTCCTCACTGCTACTTCAATGACCTGCATGATAAAAGGTCCATGAATTGCTTCTGAGGTAGATTGTATGGCAATAACTGCCTTGTGAACCTGGGTTGCTGAAAATTTCAATGATTCATCTTCCTTCATTGAGCTTTCCCTCTCTGCCTGGGATGTTACAGGAGAGTATGTATTCAAGCCTCCCGCATTATGACTCTGTATCTTGAAATGTTGTGTTCGAATGGATTTTTTCAAAGCCACTGGGGCTCTTCCAACCCTCTCCTAGATCCAGTTGTAAGGGAATGTCTGTCGTTTCCATCAGGTTCAAACGAATGGTCCGGAACAAGTTAGGCCAGTTTTTTTTTTTGAAATCCGTTGGATCGTATTTTGAACTGATGCAGCTCCGCAATACGCTTTGTTAAATATTAGGACCAATTTTGAAAGTGAGTGGACCTACCTACCCACCTACCTAAATGACTTTGCTTCAATTAGTCACCACTCTTGGTTGAGATAAGTCTTCAATAGACCAGAGAGAATGGAAATCGCCCAACGATTGCATGAGATGGGTGCAGTGTGGCGTGTTCACAATACAATGATGCCTTGTTCCTTACGAATGTTAATCTTCTTGATTCCTTAATGGCTTATGTATCTTGCCCACTTTAAGGAGAGAAAGGAGAAAATATATATTTCCATTTCATATACTAGTTGAAGAAAGTGTTTCATTAGTTGTTGAGGTAATACTTACCTACCTCGGTTCGGTCTTCGCCGTTGTACCAATTTCTGTGCTTGAAAACCGTTGGTGATGGATCTGAAATTTATAATTCAGTCGATATTTCTGAACAAATTTATAACTAATGCAATCTAAAAATCTGTAGGAAAAATATTTTTTTCGAGGAGAGGGTACAGAAAAATATATCTCCCATTTTATATACCAGTTGAAGAAAGTGTTTCCATTTGTTGTTGAGGTAATACTACCCACTTTCGATCTGGTTCGCCGCTGTACCACCCCCAGTGCTTGAAACTGTTGGTGATGGATCTGATATTGAGAATAATTCAGTCGATATTTCTGAACAAATTTATTACTAATGCAATTCAGAATCTCTAGGAAAAAAATGTTTTTAAGGAGAGGGAAAGGAAAAGAATATACCTAATTTCATACCAGTTGAAGAACGTGCTCATTTTATTGCTGAGGATAATACTACCCACTTCGGTTGGGTTCGTTGTAACCAATTCTTTGTGCTTGAAACCGTTGGTGATGGATCTGAAATTGAGAATTCATCGATATTTCTGAACAAATTTATAAATAATGCAATTCAAAATCTCTTAGCAAACAATTTTGTTTTAACGGGAAGAAAGGAGCGAATATATTCCATTTCATAAACTAGTTGGAAGTAAGGTTTCCATTTGTTGTTGACGTAATAATACCTACCTCGGTTGGGTTCGCCACCAATTTCTGTGCTTTGAAACCGTTGGTGATGGATCTGAAATTGAGAATAATTCAAATCGATATTTCTGAACAAATTTATAAAATGATGCAATTCAAAAATCCTAAGAAAACAATATTTTTTCAAGGGAAGTAAAGAAGCAGAAAATATTCTACTCTTGCCATACTAGCTGAAGAAAGTGTTTCCCATTTGTTGTTGAGGTAATACTACTCACTTTCGGTTCGGTTCGCCGTTGTACCAATTTCTGTGCTTGAAACTGTTGGTGATGGATCTGAAATTGAGAATAATTCAGTCGATATTTCCGGAACAAATTGATAACTAATGCAATTGAAAATCTCTTAGCAAAACAATGCTTTTACCGGAGGAAAGGAGCAAATGTATTTTATTCTCATATACTAGTTGAAGAAAAATGTTTCCATCTGTTGTTGAGGTAATAATTACCTACCTCGGTTGGGTTCGCCGTTGTACCAATTTCTGTGCTTGCAACCGTTGGTGTTGGATCTGAAATCGAGAATAATTCAGTCGATATTTCCGAACAAATTCATAACTAATGCAATTCAAGATATCTAGCAAAACAACAACAGTTTTTTCAGCGAGAGGAAAGCGGTTTTATTATACTTTCATATACTCAGTTGAAGAAGGTGTTCCATTTTGTTATTGAGGTGATACTACCACTCTCGGTCATTTGCCGTTGTACCAATTTCTGTGCTTGAAACTGTTGGTGATGGATCTGAAATTGAGAATAATTCAGTCGGAAATTTCCGAATTGATAACTAATGCAATTCAAAATCTCCAGCAAAACAATGTTTTCAACGAGACGAAAGGATCAAAATATATTTCAATTTATAAACCAGTTGGAGGAGGTGTTTCATTCCAATGTGGAGGTTGATTCGACTTTGTACCAATTTCTGTGTGCTTGAATCCGTTGCGGTGGATCTGAAATTGACAATAATTCAGCCGATATTTCCGAACGTATTGATAACTGGATGCAATCTTCAGAAACTCTAGGAAACCAATGTTTCTATTAGGAGAGAAAAGGAGCAAATATTGTATTTTATTTCCCGTAAACTAGTTGAAGAAACTGCTTCATTTGTTATTACACGCTTTATAATAGCTTCACTTGTAGCGTTTGTTTGGACTTGATTTTCACCCACTTCCAGACGTCCGGATGATTTGAAATTTGGCGGGTGTACATAATTCCGGGTGACAATGCAAAAAACAAAATGGCGGTCTAAAATGGCGGCTTCTAATATGGCGGACGAGTTTTGTGATTATGGTCCGATTCTTCAGAATTGGTATCTGAGGGTTTCGGTTGAGATTCTTCTGTCAGAATTGGAAAATTCTAGATGGCGACTCCAAAATGGGATCGACTTTGTGATTATAGTTCCGATTCTATTAAAAAATTGGTATGTGGGGGCTTTGGAGTCGAATATTATGATCTCTTCCGCAAAAATTCGAAAATTCAAGATGGCGGCCCTAAAAAATTGGTGGATGAGTTTTGTGATTATGGACCATCTCTATCTAAAATTGGTATGTGGGGGTTTTGGAGTCGAATATGATGATTCTCTCGTGAAATTGGAAAATCTGGAACGGCGGCTCACTGTATACATTGACAACGCTGGAAATCTTGAATCGACTTCTAAAATCGATACTCCACCATCAATATAGCTGTACAATACTGATGATTTTAAATATAATTATTGTGCTACTAATAGTAACTTGGAATTTAATAGTAGATTAGAACAGATAATAATTTAAGAAAATTCAAAAACATGCTTTATGCAAATAAACCAAACTAAAAAAAGTAGAAAATAAATAATAGTTCGAAAATCCGAAAAACACGCTTTCTTTATAAAACCGAACTAAAAAAAAAAATAAATAAATAATAGTTAAAAAAAAAAACTGAAAAAACACGCTTTCATAGAAAACCAAACTAACAATGGCCAATTTTAATAAATTTTGAATTGAGAATAGTGCACACTTAATAAATATAAATTAATAATAATGTAAATAAAGATTTTTTTTCAATTGTATCTCTGGAAATAGCGAAGGGTGCCTAATCTGAACTCATAAAAGAACCCCTAATGCTTTTTTTTTTTTTTAACTAAAATATTTTTTTTAATTTTACATTATTATTAATTTATATTCATTAAAGTTTTTTACATCTAGCCCTGATTCAAATCAAGCCAAAACGGTCACACGCTTCTTTATTACACGCTCTATATATTATTCCCACTTGTATGTTTGTTTGTAACTTCCTAGACGTCCGAATGATTTGAAATTTGGCAGGTGTACATAATTCCGGGACAATGCATTGAGAAATTTTCAAGCAGTGGGACAAAACAAAATGGTGGCTTCAATATGGGGACCTTACATGTTTTGTGGATTATGGTCCGATTCGCTCTAAAATTGGTATCTGAGGGTTTCGTGGTCGGAGATTATGATTCTTTTGTCAAAATCGAAGAATCTGAAATGACGGCTCCAAATGGTGAACGAGTTTTGTGATTATGGCCTATCTCTATTCAAAATTAGTATGTGGGAGTTTTGGAGTCGAATATTATGATTCTTCCGTTAAAATTCGAAAAATTCAAGCATTTGGCGGCCCAAAATGATGGAAGAGTTTTGTGGATTATGGTCCGATTCTATCTCAAAATTGGAATGTGGGGCTTTTGGAGTCGAATATTATGATTCTTTCGTATAAATTGGAAAAATTCAAGATGGCGGATCCAAATGGTGGACGAGTTTTGTGAATATGGTCCGATCTCCATTCAAAATTGGTATGTGGGGTTTTCAGACATTGAATATGGCGGCTCACTGTATATATTGAAAACTTTGGAAATCTTCGAATGACTGCTAAAATCGAGATTTGACTATTAATACAGCTTCGTACACATTGATGATCGGTAAAATAAATTACAGTTACACAGTTATAAGGAATTAATAGTACATTAGAACAAATAATTGAAAAAAATTAAAACACGCTTTCTATAAATAAACCAAACTAAAAGGAAAATAAATAGAAGTTGAAAACTAAACAGCTTTTTTATAAAAACTGAACTAGAGAAGAAATAGATAATAGTTTAGTGTCTGAAAACATCTGCTTTTATAAAACTGAATTAAAATAATTTTAAATGAATTTGAATTATCGTTGAAAATTTAATAAATATAATTAATAATGATGCAAATAAGAAAAAATGATTAATTAAAAAAAAAGCGTAAGTTTGATCTGAATCCAAAGAGCACCCCTAATGCTTTATAAATTTTGTTCCCCATTTACATTATTATTAATTCCATGTTTATTAAATTTTCTAGACTAGTCTAATCCAAATTTCTATTAAAATCTCTATTTTCATTTTTTTAGTTCGGTTTCTATGTAAGCGTTCTCTGCAGTTTCCTTTAAACTATTATTTATTTATTTCTTCAGTTCGGTTTTTTTATAAAAAGCGTGTTTTAGTCTTTTAAACTATTATTTTGGAGTGGGTGATACTCTTACTCACCTCGGTTGGGTCTGCCGTTGTACCAATTGCTGTGCTCGGAAACCAAGGCGATGGATCTGAAATTGAGAATACTTCAGTCGATATTCCGAACGTATTGATAACTAATGCAATTCAGAATCCTAGCAAAACAATTTGTTTTAACGGGAAGAAAGGAGCGAATATATTTCCATTTCATAAACTAGTTGAAGAAAGTGTTTCCATTTGTTGTTGACGTAATACTACTCACTCGGTTGGGTTCGCCGTTGTACCAATTTCTGTGCTTGAAACTGTTGGTGATGGATCTGAAATCAACAATAATTCAGTCGATATTTCTGAACAAATTTATAACTAATGCAATTCAGAATCCTGGGAAAAAATATTTTTTCAAGGAGAGGAAAGGAGAAGAAATATATTTCATTTCATATACTAGTTGGAAGAAAGTGTTTCATTTGTTGTTGAGGTAATACTACCTTACCTCGGCTACCTGCTGCCACCAATTTCTGTGCTTGAAACCGTTGGTGGTGGATCTGGAAATTGAGAATAATTCAGTCGATATTTCTGAACAAATTTATAACTAATGCAATTCAAAATCTCTAGAAAACCAATATTTTTTTTTTAAGGAGAGTAAGGAGAAAATATATTTACTCTTACATACCAGTTGAAGAAAGTGTTTTGTATTTGTTGTTGAGGTAATACTCACTCACCTCGGTTGTTCCGCCGTTGTACCACTATCCGTGCTTGAAAAAAAACAGTTGGTGAGGGATCTAAAATTGGAAATAGTTCAGTCGATATTTCCAAACAAATTGATAACTGATGCAATCCAAAAAATCATCTTCAAACGATGTTTTTTCAACGGAGGAACGGTCAAATATACTTCATTTCATATCCTAGTTGAAGAAAAAGTGTTTCATTTGTTGTTGAGGTAATTCTACCTACCTCGGTTGGTTCGCTGCTGTACCAATTCCCTGTGCTTGGAATCGTTGGTGATGGATCTGAAATTGGGAATAATTCATCGATATTTCCGGAACAAATTCATAACTTTCAATGCAATTCGAGATATCTAGCAAAACAATGTTTTTTCAGCGAGAGGAAAGGAGCAAAATATATTTCCTTTCACATACTAGCTGAAGAAAGTGTTTCATTTGTTGTTGAGGTAATACTCACTCCACCTCGGCTGGGTCTTCGTTGTACCAATTTCTGTGCTTGAAACCGTTGGTGATGGATCTGAAATTGAGAATAATCCAGCTTGATATTTCTGGAACAAATTCTATGACTAATGAAATTCAGAATCCTCTAGGAAAAAATGTTTTTTTTAATGAGAGGAACGGATAATATATTTTATTCTTACATACTAGCTTGAAGAAAGTGTTTCATTTGTTGTTGAGATAATACTACTCACTCGGTTGGGTCTCCGCCGTTGCACCACCCTTTGTGCTTGAAACCGTTGGTGATGGATCTTGAAATTGAGAATAATTCCAGTAGATATTTCTGAACGAATTTATAACTAATGCAATTCAAAAATCCTAGAAACAATATTTTCAAGGAAAGGAAAGGAGCAGAACATATTTCATTTCATATACCAGTTGAATAAAGTGCTCCATTTGTGTTTCATTGGGGTGCCTAGTCTGAATCTTAAAGATAACCCCACGCTTTTAATGAATTTTGTTTCATTTTACATTATCATTAATTCTATGTTCATTACATTTTTTTTACACTAGTCTAATCTCAAATTCTATTGGAAATTTATTTTCTATTTGTTTAGTTTGGTTTATAAAAGCGTGTTTCTCTCAGTTTCAAACTATTATTCATTTATTTTTTAGTTCGGTTTTTTATAAAAGCGTTTTTTTAGTTTCTTCAAATCCATATTTTGAGGTTATACCTACTCACTCTCGGTTGGGTCTGCTGTTGTACCAATTGCTGTGCTCGAAACCGTTGGTGATGGATCTGAAATTGAGAGAATACTTCAGTCGATATTTCCGAACAAATTGATAACTAATGCAATTCAAAATCTCCAGCAAAACAATTTGTTTTAACGAGAAGAAAGGAGCAAAATATATTTCCATTTCATAAACTAGTTGAAGAAAGTGTTTCATTTGTTGTTGACGTAATAATTACTCACTCGGTTGGTCTGCCGCTGTAAATTAATTCCCCTGTGCTTTGAAAACTGTTGGTGATGGATCTGAAATTAAGAATAATTCTTGTCGATATTTCTGAACAAATTTATAACTAATGCAATTCAGAAACTCTGGGATATTTTTTTTTTTTTAAGGAGAGGAAAAGGAGAAAATATATTTTACTTCATATACCAGTTGAAGAATGTGTTTCATTTGTTATTGCGTAATACTACTCACTCTTTGGTTGGGTCTGCCATTGTACCCAATTTCTGTGCTTGAAACCGCTGGTGATGGATCTGAAATTGAGAATAATTCAGTCAGATATTCTGAACAACCATAACTAATGCAACTCAGAATCTTTAGGAAAATAATGTTTTGTAAGGAGAGGAAAGGAGAAGAATATATTTTATTTCATATACTAGTTGAAGAAAGGTTTTATTTGTTGTTGAGATAATACTACTCACTCGGTTGGGTCTGCTGTTGTACCAATTTTGTGCTTGAAACCGTTGGTGATGGATCTGAAATTGAGAATAATTCAGTCGATATTTCCGAAAATTGATAACTAATGCAATTCTTTGAAAATCTCCAGCAAAACAAATGTTCCTTTTAACAAGGAAAGGAGCAAAATGTATTTTATTCCATATACTAGTTGAAGAAAGTGTATCACTATCCGTGCTTGAAACAGTTGGTGAGGGATCTAAATTGATTAATTCAGCCGATAATTCCAAACAAATTGATAACTGATGCAATCCAAAAATCTCTTGCAAAACGATGTTTTTTCTCTAACGAGGAACGGCTAAAATATATTTCCCATTTCATCCTAGTTGAAGAAAGTGTTTCATTTGTTGTTGAGGTAATCTCTACTCACTCGGTTGGTCTGCCGTTGCACCAATTCCCTGTGCTTGGAATCGTTGGTGATGGATCTGAAATTGGGAATAATTCAGTCGATATTTCCGAACAAATCTTACAACTAATGCACTGAGATATCTAGCAAAACAATGTTTTTTTCAGCGAGAGGAAAGGAGCAAAATATATTCTTTCATATACTCAGTTGAAGAAGGTGTTCCATTTGTTATTGAGGATACTCTACTCACCTCGGTCATTTCCTGTTGTACCAATTCTGTGCTTGAAACTGTTGGTATGGATCTGAAATTGAGAATTATTTAGTCGGATATTTCCGGAATTGATAACTAATGTAATTCAAAATCTCCAGCAAACAATGCTTTTCAACGAGAGGAAAGGATCGTAACATATTTCCCAATTTATAAACCAGTTGGAGGAGGTGTTTATCTAATGTGGAGGTTGATTCGGCTTTGTATCACTTTCTGTGCTTGAAACTGTTGGTGATGGATAAGGAAATTGTGTTGACATTTTCAGAAATTGTTGACTTATGCAATACCAGAAATTAAATAGAAAATAAATCACTCTACCATATTATTTTCACTCAATAATCTCCGATCCTAAAATTCCCAGAATACCAATTTTGAATAGAAAATAGTTTCCGATCTTTTCAAAATTCAAGTAGAGTCACCCCAATACATAAAAGCGGGCAATAAATATTATGTAAGAAAACTACAGAGCCCTAACAATCTCACCAGCTCCGTCGAAGATATTTGAACGGGTAATATTAACTGAGTATACAATCACGTGGACCCAGTTATAATCGACTAACAGCATGGCTTTATCTTCGTGATAAATCTACCATAACCAACTCCATGCGCATTCAGTAACTTGCCATGGATTGAATAAAATGGTTAATAAATAGACGTTATATACACTGGACTTAAGGAAAGTATCTGATAGAGTTAACCACGTGCTCTTTGATCTTGAAATTATTCACACACAACACTCTTGACTCCTTTCACTGCTATCTTCCAACAGAATAATTCATGTCTAAACGTATCTTCGTCTGAATTCACTGCTACTTCCAGGAGTTCCTCAAGGATCAATTCTAGGACCCCTCCTTTACGTGCTATTTCCATAATGACCTTTCTCAGTATATTGAGCATCCTCAAATTCTCTTATATGCCGATGATCTCAAGCTATTTAGAAGAATTCCAGCGAAAAAAAGACTCTGGTGTAAGCCTAAGATGATCTCTATAATCTCCTCGAATTACTTCCCAGTGTCCGACCCATCTCTCAATGAAGCTAAATGCAGAATAATGAGTTTCATGAGAAAGAAGTCACCTACTATCATCGACTATTCTGCATTAATGGCACCTATTTGCAGAGAATCGAGATGTGCATCCTTGGAACTTTTTTCTCAGGTGTTTTCAGTTTCCTCTAAGCAATATTGTACTTAGTTTCTGGAATGCTCTAGAAAAAAATTGAGTTTCTTTGTTTTAACATCTAGCTGTGAATTGATAACGATAATTTCTGTTTGTTACTTCAACCCCATTGTTCTCTAATCCGAATATGGATGTGACATTTGAATCCAAAGACTGTTTCTGCACCTGATATCTTATTCCAGCCAATTACTAAAATTTAATGCAACCATTGAAAGACCGCCGTAAGTCCTCGGAAGTAGTTTTGTTTCTAATATTCTGTGAACATTGAGAGGACTGAAATTTTGATACAGATATATTTAGTATTACATAGGGACAACTCCTTCTTCGAATGCTCAAATGTGTCTGAATCTATCTCTGGTCATTTCTACTTTAAATTATTATTATAATTTTTTTAACTGTATTATTGTATCTTATGAATATTATGGTTATTTTTTAAAAAAAACAAATTTTTTTGTTGTTTTTTAACTATGTTTTTTTGTATTAATGACTTATATATTCAGGAATTTTTAAAAAAAGTGCCATGAAATGAAAATCATTCTGTTTATTGCTCAGTATAAATAAATTTCTATTCTTATAATCAAAAAACTCGTATACAATCTTGACCCCCCTTGAATTCATTTTTTTTATATATAAAAAAATTTTTATAAATTCATAACGTCCGATTATAAAAACCGGGAGGTCTCATTTTTTTTTTAGATCTCACAGGGTCAGAGCTATTTCAATTTTTTTTTCGTGTTTTTAAAAAATTTAAACCGTTCATATTTCTTTCCAGGGTTTTTCCCCGGACAAAATTTTCCCGAAAAAAATTTTTCCCGACAAAATACCCCCGGACAAAAATTCAAGACAAAATATCCCCAAGACAAAAAAAATTTCCCCCGACAAAACCCCCCGATCAAATTTTCCCGGGGCAAACATAAACAAACACAAGAAAATTATAATTTTCTGTTGAAAATTTTTTAAAAACAATTTAAAAAAAAAAAAAAAAAACAAAAAATAAACCAAATTATAATTACAAATAAACAATTGTAAAAAAATTTTTTTTAAAACTTCAAATTAGAATAGTAATAAAATAGAATAGAATATGTTTTATTTGGGGTTTTACATATGGGAATTGGTTACAGTAATTGATTCAATGAAAAACTAATGTCCCACTGGGAAATTGAATTTTTTTGTGGGGTGGTTCAAAATTTTACCAAAAAAATGAGATTAATATGATGATAGTAATTACTTTTAAAAAAAAGAAAGTGTTTTTTTTTTTAGTATAAATATAAAAATTTTAAGAAGAATAATATAAATAAAAAATTTTAAAAAGGGAGTATCTAAATATAGGTTTACAGACAATAACTTTCCACGAACATACAAAATACTACAAACAAAAATGGTTCTATTATCAATGCAAAAAAAAATCTAGAACCTACGTTATGGGGTTTTGCATTGTAATAAAATTTTATATAAAAAAATTTTAAAAAAAATTATAGATAAAAAAAAAACTTACACACGGGGGTTTTATAAATAGAATAGATGAAACAAATTTTTTCACAAAAAAATAAGGTTTCCCTCTAAACATGGATTTTGTAATGCCCTTTATCAATAAAATTTTCAAAAAATCAATTGTGTTGAAGTATTTTTTTAAGAGGTCTTTCTTTTTTTTTTAAAAATAAATAGATCGACTTTCTAGAATGCTAGGGTAGGGTATTGAAATTTCGACCCCCAAAAAAAGATAACCCTTTTAAATCGGGGTCCGAGTACATTGAATTGAAGGTTACGCCTTGTATTTTAAGGGGGGTTTAACCAGTTTAACCCTATTCAAAATTTTTTGATATTGCCTTTTAAAGGGTAAACTCCCACATCTAGTACATCAGATTTTTCATATAAAAGTTCACTGGAAACGAGCTTTTTTTTAAAATCAAAATTTCCCGGAAGCGCTTTTGAATAACCCTGAGTGGGCGTAGGTAAGTTTTTTATACCCCCCCTCCAAGAAGACGTAGCAGGGGACTTTTCCCCAAACCGGGATATTTTTTTTTTTTTTCAGGTCAAGAATACTTAATTTTCTATATTTTTTGGGGAAAAAAAAGTTTTTTGACAAACCCATGATATCCATCGCAATTTTATCTATCATAATTTGAGGATTTGATAGATTTATGAAGAAATTTGTAGGGGTTTTTTGGCAAAAAAAAACGTTGGGAAAATCTGGCGAGTGGTTTTAAAGTAGTAAAAAGGCAGAAAAAAAAAATTTTATCAAAATTTTAAGTTAGTAACGGCCCAAAAAAAATTTTTTATTAAAGAAATATCTACTTCTACACGTTTTTTTTACTGACCCGTCTTTTCCCTTTGGGGGGGAATTAAAACCTTATCAGGAACCAACTATTTTCCTTAGACTGTATTGAAAAAAT